>JAJHZJ010000421.1:4178662-4656162 GCA_023548195.1 Bettongia penicillata ogilbyi | reverse complement strand
AAATTCTAACTGGCTTAAGGCATTAACACGTGCTTGAATTAGAAGTACTTATAAGCTGGCTATACTTAGCAGGAGGAAAGTCTGAAAGGACTCAGCTAGCTCCCTTTAGGAAGTGTCAGTGCTCTGGGAATAACAGGAAAGCAGTCAAAGGACCAAAAAAGATATATTTAGGGGAAGACTAAGTCTTCCTTATTTTGAGTAAGCTGGAAATGTAGTGACCACTGCTATTAGGTAGATCCCACCGCTGACTGGCACAAGAGCTTTGGTCATTTTGTTTCCGACCTAGTTAAGTTCATTCCTCTGTAGACAGTGTGATTGCCCCAGGGGGCTCATCAAATTGATACCAGATAGTGCAGACACCTGCCTGATCAGCCCAGAACAGCTCAGAATTCCTGTGTTTAAGAGATTAGCCTCTTTTGGAGCAGAAATTATAGGTGTAATCCACCACGCCTGGCCCAAGGGACCAAATTTAAGGGTAGTAAAATGAGCATTACCAAATGTAGAACTTTTAAGATGTTTTCATTAGTTACTGAAATGATTACTTATGCTTTTATATGACACAAGAAATTGGGAGAGAGGTAGTCTAACCTTATATTTTCAAAACTGCCTGTAAGATTACCACTATCATCACTCGCTTTGTGACTTTTCAGACACAGCCTGTATTATATATTATACTGTATTACATATTAATCCCACCTCTCAAATTATCATATCATGCTGTATTATATACTGATTCACCTCCCCCCCAAAAAAGAGATCTTTGAGGTTGTTATAGGACTGCTGACCCCGTGGAAAACAATTTTGTTTGGAAATAGCCATAATGCTTACTTATTATGTTTTGACATCCTAGCCACCACCACCTCTAATAAATATTGACCCACTACCAATGACGGACAGATAAGCTCAAGAGCCCAAGGAATAGTGCACCTCCTCTACTTCCCCCAACCACCAGTCCTACTTTTAGCCTGCTGCCATAGCCATTGTCCAAGGGAGCAAACCTTGTGGAGATTCAATTCAATTCAATATACATTTACTAAGTGCCTAATATGAGGCCTGGAACCACATCTACAGATAATACAGCCTCCATCTCCCAGAAGCCACATTGCTGAAAGAATGGAATAGAATTTCTTATCACAAAGTTTCATGATATTGTCACAGGGTTCAATGTTGGAAATAGACATGGTTTTATTGATGGAAATGGCATCAAAGAAGATGCATTAGCATTTGCTTTGTCAGTGTGCCCTAAGAACCATAGGACCTTTTGATCTAGCATGCAGCTGAGACCACTTATATGCTGGTTCCCACATCAGAATGTAAGTTCTTCGAGAGTAGTCATTCTTCTTGCTTTTTCATTTGTATTTTCAGTGCTTTGTACATGATAAGCAATGGACAGCTGTTTTCAATCATTCATTCATGGTTGAGATTTATTTGTTTTTCAGATTCATTTATTTGTGAGGGTGCTGGCTTCCTGCAAGTCGCTGCTCTGCATTTCCCATGCCTTGTATTTCCTTCTCAGCATATTCAAGTAGATCAAGGATCTTTACTGATATGTATGTGTATTTTAATGATGGACTCTCAGTCCATCTATGCCTGCTGAACAAGCAAGGAACTTTTGTCCACGTTTTACCATGAAACAATTTCTCAGAAATTCTTGGTAAATGTACCATCTTTTTGGTATGAAAGTACTGGATGGCCAGGACTTCATAAGAGGTCCTCCAACCCTGACCTCAGATAGAAATCTTGACTGCAAAGGCCCTAAAGGCTCAGGAAAGATTAGGTCTACTTTGATAATGATAAATCTTCTAAGAATCCCTGAAGACACCACACCAAAGGAATCTGTGCCAAAGCCAAGGCTGAGGAGAAGACCTTGATTAACAGTCATGATAAGCTTTACGTTGATATGGGCAGGTAAAATCTGAGTCAGATTTGAAGGTATGAGATAAAAGAAATGCAGACAAAGCCCTGCCTGGCCTTCTGGAGTCCCCATAAATTCAAGGCAAACTTTTCTCCCAGGGTGTGGCTACATATAAGGCCTTGAGACACTCCTTAATACATCATGGAGGTCTTCTGTCAGCACATCTCTTTTTGAGACAGATCCTGACTATTACTTTCCATCTGCCCTGGGCTCCTGTCTTGGATCTACTGCTTGAGCTTCCTGGATTGTGACAAAAATTCAATGATGCCTTTGCCTGTCTTTCAAGTCAATCAGTCTCAGTTCTCACCTGTGAACTTTCCTGCATCCTACTGTTCAGCTAACTCCTCTATGTTCTCCTCTTTCTCCTCCTCCACCCAAGCCCAGTGAAGATCTTTGATCCTTGACCTGGTCTTGTCTTGGCCTTGACTGACTCAGATTCTCTTGGTATCAACTTCCACTATACCTAACTAAACTCCTATTCAAATCCCTCTCTTGAACTCAGTCACAATTCTCACATCCTGATTCTCCACTTTGGCCACACTTCCACATGATAAATCAACATTACTTCCCTGACTCAGTTTGCCTTGTGATTTGGTAGGCAAGTTCCAGAGTAAGCTCCTGTGTTCAGCCTAGGTAAGTCCAGCCCTTTCTGGGCAGAATCATGCCCACAAAAGCAGAGAGGGTGCGTGGAGTGGGGGTAAGAAGAGGGGGTGTCCTCTAATGAATGCTTAACACATATTATAAAAATATCTGCCATAGCTCCTCTGTAATAATTTCTTTTTTTTTAAAATAAGATTTTTTTTTTTATTTTCAGTGTGCCTCAATCACTATCATACAACCTAGATGTTTTCTTTCTCTCCCTTCCCCTCCCTACCCCCCACTTCTCCACTCCCTCCCCGAGGCGGTATACAATTTTATATAGGTTCTACACATACATTCCTATTAAATACATTTTCACCACAGTCATGTTGTATAGAATTAAAATGAATGGGAGAAGTTATATAACAAAACAAAACGTAATACAAAAGAAAATGACCTGCTACAATCTGCGATTGAATTCCATAGTTCTTTCTCGGGATGTGGAAGGCATTTTGTCTTAAAAAGACCATTGGGGATTTTTTAAGTCCTTGCATTGCAATGAAGTTCTAAGTCTACCAGAAAAAATCTTCACACACTATGGTTGTTGCTGTGTACAAAGTTCTCCTAGTTCTGCCCTTTTGCTCAGCATCAGTTCATATAAGTCTTTCCAGGCTTCTCTGAAGTCTTCCTGCTAATTTCTTATAGCGCAATACTATTCCATTACATTCATATACCATAACTTATTCAGTCACTCCCCAACTGATGGACATCCTCTTGCTTTCCAGTTTTTGGCCACCACAAAAAATAAATATTTTTGTATACGTGGGACACTTTCCCATTTTTATGGTCTCTTGGGGATACAGCCCTAGAAGCAGTATTGCTGGGTCAAAGGGTATGCACATTTTTATAGCCCTTTGGGCATAGTTCCAAATTGCTCTCCAGAATGACTGGATCAGCTCACATCTCCACCAACAATGAATTAGTATTCCAACTCTCCCACTTTGGGCATAGTTCCAAATTGCTCTCCGGAATGACTGGATCAGCTCACATCTCCACCAACAATGAATTAGTATTCCAACTCTCCCACATCTTCTCCAACATTTATCATCTTGTACCTCAGAGTTGCTTTGATTTGCATCTATATAATCAAGAGTGTTTTACAGCACTTTTTATATGACTATTGATATCCTTAATTTCTTCCTCTGAAAACTGCCTGTTCATATCCTTTGACCATTTATCAATTGAGAAAGTCTGTAGTAATTTCACATACAATGAGAGATTGTGGCAACTTTAGAGAGTGCTCTAGTCATCATGTCACTCTGAAGGAGAGAGCTGCTATAATCTACCTCTTTAAAAGGTTGCCCAGGATAAAGAAAACCCTTCAATGTTTACCTTCCTCAGTGTCTAAATATAATTTAACTTTTGGGATTAAAGGGAGACAAGTAATATCCTATTAATTTTTTAAATTTTCCCAGTACTTAAAATCTCTCCTCCAATCCCCTCAAAAGAACAAAAAGCTTTACTATAACATTAATTTACACTAGGGAATTGACATGTTAAAAAATGCTGAGTGTATCAATTAACTGCAAAACAAGACACTCCCTGAAATATGGTATAGTATCTCTCATCTGTTTGATTTGACTGATTCCTGAATGACACAAAAAATCTAGAAATGCCAAGAGCAGCACGAGGTCCACTTGGGAAAAAAGATTTTCTTATACTACTTGTACAAAATACAACCCCCCAAATTAAAGAAGCCTTCTTTTTCAACTGCTTGCTTCATACATGGCTGCACTAAACATGTCCAACATTTTGATTAATAACGACCTAAGCCCAGAAGAAAGTGGAGCTATCAGCTTACAGACTACTTCAGGTTTAATATCATAATGCTTAGTATGGATGGTTACACTGCAATAATATTTAATCTCTTCCTTAATAAAAATAAAAGCATAATCAAAATGGCTTCATGTGTTTATCTTTCAACATGTTTGGGTCACTTCATTTTAAAAAGCCAAAACAAAATAGCTCTTGTGATTTTCAGCATAATAAACTCCTACTCTGTGAGCCTTTATAAATCACAGACACAGTGAATTGAAAGCACGCCCACATTTTAAAATCTCCTAGGAGAATACACATGCAGACTGGCTAGAGAGAGTTGTTCTCATACATAAAGGTCTGGTAGTTTACAGCTTTATATGTACCAATAACCCAATACTATCCATATGGGGCTTGAAATGGCTGATCTAAAATTTAGTCAGACTATAGCAATTAACCCTCCTGAGACCGAAAGATACAAATCAATCTTTTATATATGAAAATATTAATAAAATATTAATACTTCTAACAGTGAACAGTTCATTTAACATGTGACCTATTTTTTTTAACAAGATAAAAAAACTTGCATGCATCTTTCAAACTGAGCCCAACAAAAATGGGCATCACAGTCTCAAATGCTCAGAGAGGCAGTGTGGCAGAGAGCAGACAGAACTGGACTCAAGCTCAGGAAGAGATGAGCTCATACTCTGGCATATCTTGACTGACTGACTTTGGATAAGTCATTTCATTCTCTGAGTGGTCCAGGCAGCTCTCTAAATCTATAAATTAAAAAGAAGAGGTTGACCAGCACTGGAGAGGGAATTTCTTCACCCTAAAGTTCTATCTAGCAATAACATCAGAGTCCAGACTCTATCCCCTATAATCTTTATATTCTTAACCTTCTACTCGGAAGTGAGTATATCATAACACCAAAGAGTCTTCCAGGTTCCCAACAATTCTCTTTGTGAGGTAGCATGAATGATGGAGACTGAAAAATTTAAGATCATAAGCAAGGCATCATGTCTCCAAGTACTATAAGGTTTTGAATAACCTCATCAAAGAGTCTTATCTAATTTTTGAGGTCTTTCACAAGGGTTGTTGACTGGGACAGGAAGATTAGTATTCATGGGAAAGAGTGGTGAGGAATACATGTATTACCTTCAAAATATTTCAAGGCTCTTATTTCTCTCCTTTTATTTCCTTGGCTGAGACTACCTTTATAAGATGCTGTGGCAGAAAAAAAAAATCATCTGTGTGGTCATGATGAGCCTATCTAAAAATGTTTTGGCTGTTACTTAGATTCTGAGACTGTCCTCTGGCTCTGCCTAGCTTGGAAGGACCTGTCAGAATTGGCACCCTATCAGCACAGCCTCTGACTAGCAAAGGTTCCAAGTTGACATAATCACTATGAGGCAATGGAGTGGAGGCATCTTTTAACATTGTAACACTTCAAAAAGAAAGGGGAAAACACCCAATAGAGGAAGACAAGTTGTAAGACTATGGGTTCTTTCTTAGACCTGTTCTATATCAAAACAAATCTCTTTATTAAAAACAGTTCTAATGGTAGTACCATTCATGGATATCCTTAGCATTTAGCAGAGTTCCATTCACTCGAAAGACTAACTCAGATTTCACTTTTCTTGGCCCACATTGATCTTGCTTTTCTTGGAATCACTACTGACCCTGTAGCCAGAATCAGCATTGTATGTTTAATTGTTTGCTGTTTTCTCTCTTCTAGCTTATGGTAAGTCTTTTGAAGGCATTTCACCTACTTATTAACAGTATTACCCACCACACAGTGATGAATTTTTTCGCCATAGTGACTTATAATCTCTGCTAAGGCAATGAAATAAGAACTTTGAAATATTTTGAAGGTAATATTTTGAGGACCCACTCTGCACAAACCACTATGTGTCAGACCCTGAGAGGAGGGAGAGGAAGAGCAAGGTATAAAAATGAAAAGGATCAGTTCCAGATGAAAATGAATTTGTGATCTGGTAAGAGAGATAAAGATAAATATAGAAATCAACATAACCTTAAGTGTGACAGGAACTTAAGAGGAACAAAAACCATGAGTTAAGAGGAAACATAATTTTTGACAGCTTAAGATATGGGAATTAGGGAAGGCTTTCGTAGAAAAGGTGGTATATGAGCTGAGCCTTGAGGAAAGGGTAGAACTTTAATAGGGAGAGATGTAGAAGAAGGAAATTTAGGACTCAGGGTATTTGAATAGTGTGAGCAACTTAGAAATAGGAAAATATGAGTTCTGGGAATACTGTTGAATTGTGTAAGATCAAGCTAGAAAGGACAACTGAAGTCAGGTTGTGGAGTCTTGAATTTGAGGCATGACAAAGTATTTAGACTTGAGTTATTAGGCAAAGGAGAGTCACTGCTGGCTGTTACAGCAGAGGGACAGATGTAATCAGAACTGTACCTTATGTTAATTTGGCTACCTGATTACTTACTGATTAAATGATTAGTCTTTGTATTCCCTCATGTCAGATGTGGAGGGTATAGAAACCAAAGAAGAAAGTGAAGTACAAAAGTGGAATAGATCAAATGAAAATAATGTTTAAATTAGGATACATTTTTTCCTTTAGAACTTGTGATACTTGGAAATTGAATTGACTTCAAAAAATATACTTCCACACCCTCTAGCTCCTCAGCCCTAATCTGGTACACTGAGACTTTTACTGGGTCTTTTGCAGGCAGCAATAAGATGAAGGCCTCACAGATCAAAAATGAAACCAGTTCAGGGTGGTGGACAACTTCAACATATGATGATGAGGAGGTGGAACTCAACTTTTATTTTGTTTCTACTTAGTCTACTGGGAGGAGAAAACTACCATGTTTAATAGGGAGGTAAGACTCAAGATATATGAGGAGAATCTATAGTTATTCCCCACAGGTTCAAGTCATCAGACTGGAGATGAAATCTCATCTGAGAACACAGAAAGAACTTGTGGATAAAACTGTGGTCACTATCACTATTAATGATCTTTGAAGTCACAGAGAATGGGAGAAGTGCTCAAACTATAGACCAGGGGGTTTGCTTTCTAGATATCGACAGAATCACAAAACATACTATAAAAATATATATATATATAATACACCCATGTACACATACACTTTAAAATGCTTTGCAAACTTCAAGATAATATGTAAATATTACCTATTATTGTTACTAATTATTAAAGGAATGATTTGTGAGCAATGAGAAAGAAGAGTATTGGCTATACATTGGACTATCATCACTAGCAAATCAGACGACAGTGACCACATTTTCCTGCCTATTTCATGTGATTGTAAGTGTGAGTGGCGTACAATTTAAGGTCAGCTTTTCACAAGTATCTTGGCACAGCTAAGGAGAAGCACTGTTCTAAGAAACAGATAACCAACTGTTGGCAGATAAACTGTAAAGAAAACAAATATTTTAAATGACTATGATTTAACTTATTTACATATTTGAACCTGGAGGATTAGTATAGTGAATGTTTTCGCCATATTCAGTGATGCAATGCACTAATAACCAAGATCATTTTCATTTATGTGGGATATAAAAGTATGGCTTAAGCTTCCCACTCCCAAGTTAAAAGTTAATAATGCCTGCCTTAGAATTTATATGGCTAGGCATTCTCTGAAAAAGTATAGAGATATAATGAAGATGAGTGTTGTAGTGAATGACTGTAATGGAATACAATTGTGCTGTAAGAAATGATAAGCAGGATGCTTTCAGAAAAACCTGAAAAGACTTAAATGAATGGATACAAAATGAAGTGAGCACAACCAGGAGAACAGTAACAGCAATAGTGTATGATACTCAACTGTGAATGACAGCTATTCTCAGCAATACAATGGTCTAAGACAATTCCAAAGTACTCGTGATGAAAACTGCTGTTCATCTCAGAGAAAGAACTGTTGGAGTGTGAGTGCAGACTGAAGCTTCCTCTTTTTTTTAACCTTTATTTTTCTTGCTGTTTTTGTTGGGGGTGTAGGGGGAGTCTGCATTTTCTTTTATGACATAATTAATATGGAAATATATTTTGCATGACTACATAGGTATAATCTATAACAAATTGCTTGCCTTCTCAGTGATGGGGGGAAGGGAGGAGAGTGGGAGACAATTTGGAACTCAAAATTTAAAAATGAATACTAAAATAGTTTTTACATGTAACTGGAAAAAATTAAAAGATTAAATAAATGTGTATGTGTGTGCATGTGAAGGTAAATGCTGGTGATTACCAGCTCTTGAGAACATACATTAACATACTTAATCAAATATTTCTCAAATGAATAGGTTATCTTTCTTATCTTAGAAATTGTTACATCAGAGGTAAAATCATGGCACAGCAGAAACTGAATCAATAAATCACCATATCGAAAGTAAAGTAATTAGCAAGATGCTGCTAGTCATTGGAAGAAATTAAATTACACTACAAAGGAAGTGCATTAGGAATGCTTGAAAAATTGGTGATGCTCTATGGAGCTTGTATACACACACACACACACACACACACACACACACACACACACAGCCATTTTAGAATTAAAGATTCCAGTAGTGAGTCAACCTAAAGACAGTAGCTTCAGTCAAGGAAATCATGTAGAGGGAGGGGAGAAGAGAAGATAAAGCCTCTTTCTCTTCCTCTCCTACCATATGGACCAGAGGAAGACCTTGTAAACTTTGAGGCCAAAAGATTTTGGACTTTGCAGGGAACAGCAATAGTGGACAAGATCTGTTTCAGGAGGTAAGAACAAACTAGACACACTGAGGAAAGGCAGCTTTAGGACCCTACAAAGAGCCCAGCAGAAAGTTAACGTGCTTAAGATGAATTTCATGAGGACTCTACACACACACACACACACACACACACACACACACACACACACACACACACACAAAAGAGGAAAACGATCCTTTTAGATCCTTTTGCCACAGAAGCTCTCTTAGCCTGGGATCGTGTTCTGCTGGTCTGTTTTGTGTGTTCTAGATTCTTGGGTTGGGAGAATGTTTGTGCCACCTCTTCTTAAGATACTGTGTGTTCTAGATTCTTGGGTTGGGAGAATGTTTGTGCCACCTCTTCTTAAGATACTGCTTTAGTAAACACAGGTTTTAAAAGCAAGCCTGGCTAGATAATTGATATCAACCAATAATCAATGGGAGGACACTGGCATAGGTTCATGACAATAGAATTAAAAAATAGCCTCCAACCCTTCAGGGTTACTTCTAGAACTTTGAGGGGAGAAGTAGTCAGTTGTCCTTAGGGGACTCAAGACTACCAGTACAGCGCAATAGGATACTGCAAGAGAAGCCCCAGAGCACATGCTACACATTCAACTTCTTTTTATCGCCTCCTCCCACCCACAAGGTCCCAAACGGCCAAGTAAAGAGCAAACGTGAGAATAGGTTGGAGCCACACACACCAGGAGTGAATCTATAAATAGTTGAATATGGGTTTAGAATTTTTTATAAAAAGGAAATGTAAATTATTTTCATTTTATCAATTATTTTTGATATAATTAAGCATTAAGAATACATGCAGGAAGCAAATGATTTTTTAAAAGAAGTGAAGATGTAATGTAACTTTTCTCTCAACCACCAGTAGAACCGATAGCTTGTAGATCTCTTTTGGATGATATATTCCTCCGAACATTTTTATCATCTGTCATTTAGTTTCATTGTGGGATATCTTCCAAATGGTAATCAGTGGATTCTTCTAATTTTTATTTTACCTTAGTATATCGGCGAGTTTTTCTTGATAATTTCTTGAAATATGATGTCAAGACTCTTTCTTTGATTATGCCTTTCAAGTAGTCCACTAATTCTTAAATTACCTTCCCTTGGTCTATTTTCTAGGTCAATTGTTTTTCTAATGAGATGTTTCACATTTTCTTCATTCCCCCCATTCTTTTTATTTTGTTTTATTGTTTCTTGATGTCTTATGAAGTCATTAGCTTTCACTTGTCCAATTCTATTTTTTAAGGTAGTTTTTTCTTCAGTGACCTTTTATACCTCTTCCTTCATGTGGCTAATTCTGTTTTTTAGGAAGTTATTTTCCCCAGTGAAGTTTTGTACCTCTTTCCATTCGGTCAACTGTATTTTTTAAGGTACTGTTTTCTTCATCAGTATTTTTGTGCTTCTTTAGTCAAGCTGCTAACTATGTTTTCATAATTTTCTTCCTTCTCTCTCATTTCTTTGCCCATATTTCCTCCACTGCTCTTGTTTGATTTTTAAAATAATTTTTTAGCTCTTCTAGGGATTCTTGTTGGGCTTGTGTCCAATTCACATTTTTTCCTCCTCTGTGAGGCTTTGCTTGTAGCTGTTTTGGCTTCATGGTCTTCTTCTAAGACTGTATCTTTCTTTTCCCTGTCATCATGGCAGATTTTTATGATCAAGTTCCTCTTTTGTCTGCTCATTTTTCCACCCTGTCTCTTGATTTGGAATTTTAAAGTTGGGAAGCTCTGTTCCTGCACTTGTATTTTCAGAGCTAGCTCTGGGCGTTTGGAAGTTTTTGGTGATTTCAAGGTGGTGTAATATGGGAGAGGTGTGGCAATTGCTTTCTCAGTCTGCACTCTAGTGCTTACCCAGGAATGGCTCCTCATCCCTTAGTACTGTAATCAATACTGCTCCTCAGGGCCCCTCCTCCCTTGGAATTGGTAATGATACTGTTCCTCAGGGTTCTTGATCCCTAGTGACCAAAAGTATTATTGCTCCCCAGAAGTGGGTATAGGCAAGGGAGTTGTCAAACAGCTTCTGGTTCTGCATCCAATGCTAGCACAGTCTCCATCTTTATGGTGGTTCATCTACTCTGCCATTTTGCCATTGAGTTTCAAGACAGCACAGTTCAATAATTCAACCTTAAGATGTATTTTCCTGATATCTTTTTAATAGAGACATTTTTCTCTTAAAAATCAGCCACCTACTTAAAAGTTATCATGGACATAGAGAAGAGCAGAATGTGCTAAGTATTTAAGTACTAGAATTCATGTAGAAATGCTGCTTGGTCTAGTTAGAAAAGAGCTGGACAGATGCATAGGACATTACTATAAAACTCACCTACTCATTTGATTTGTGCATTTATAATCTATTCTCAATTATCTGGAATAGAGGAAATCATACAAAAGAACAGAAATCATGTTGTACATGTGTGGTCAAGCACTGTCATATACTAAGTCACTCATGTATTCATTATTTCTAAATTTGACTGCAACCTTTAGACCATATTGACAAAAGGGAAGCAGTTAAATGGCCAAGGCTGCCTATTATTTTTCAAGTCAATTTAAGGGCATCAGGAAATAGGTTTAGGGGTAATGCTAATTGTCTTGGAGGGTTGGAAACTAGCCTAAGTATGTTGAAAGGAAGAGGGATGGGGCATCTTGTTTCAAGGAACTGAAACCAGAAAGAGTAGCAGATACAAAGTGGAGTTATTCTAGCCATGAGTCCTTTCTCATTAAGCCTCAGTGACAGCTTTGTTGCTGTTGTTCAGTTGTTTCAGCGACATCTGACTTTTCATGATGCCTTTTGAGATTTGCTTGGCAAAGATACTGACTGTTGTTGTTGCTCAGGGTCACCCAGCTAGTGTTTGAGGCCAGATTTGAATTCAGGAAGATGAGTCTTCCTCTCGTCAGGCCCAGCATTCTACCCACTGCACCACCTAGCTGCCCTCAGTGACAGTTACTGAAGTAGAATTTTCTTGTTTTTATTACAGTTTTTAGTTCATGTTTCTCCCTACTTTGTCCATTTGAATAGACTTTATAGCAAGTTTTCTTTTCTGATATTGTCTCTTGTGAATTAAGAATCCTCTCTACTGATAGTCTTCCTTTGTTATATTTAATATTCTCTTTAGTATTTCGCTGGGCAGATATGGGTAAATATCTTTCTTTCCCTCTCTTTTGGTTGGAAGTCTTTTTTTTTTAAACATATTTTCACATTAGTCATGATGTAAAAAAGGATTAGAATTAATGGAAGGAACCACAAAAAAGAAGAAACAAAGCACAACAACCAAAGGAAAAAATAGCAAATAGTCTGCTTCCAACTGTATTCAGACTCCAAAGTTCTTTCTCTGGATGTGGATAGCATTTTCCATCCTGAGTCTTTTGGAGTTGTCTTAGATCCCTGCATTAATGAGAACAGCTAAGTGTATCATAACACAATCAATGTAGCTGTTACTGTGTACAATGTCCTCCTGGCTCTGCTCATTTCACTTAAAGTCCTCTTGGTCACGTTTACAAGACTCTAAAAAAAAATCTATTATTAGTAACTATAGTTAGATGAGCTCCATATCTAGCCTAGAGAGTGCTTTGTTTTCACATTTCCAGTCACTGTGCAGAAATCCAAACTCAATTCTAAGGCACCTTTTCTTACCTAACTGATCATTCCCCAAATTTGCCTTTCTCAAGCGTCAACAGTAGTGTCAGTACCATCTTTCCTTCTTGCTCAGTACATCATAATTACTAGTAATGTTATTTGAGGTCCTTCTGATAATATCATTTGTACTCAAAGCAACCATGAAGAGCAAGACACTAATCCAGTCTGACAAGTCTTAGGAGTCCCAGCTTTGTTCTGCTTTTGTAAAGTTGACAGACACCTCAGTATCTCTCAGCAGAGAGCCACTAGTCACCACTAGTTGTGTTTTCTTCTTTAGATCATTACTAGTGTAATTCCTCTTAATTGATGGCACCTGAGGACCCATAGCCTTCTTCCCTAGAGAAGAAAAAAAAACAAAAAACAAAATCCACAAAAAAACTTCCCAATTTCTCCTGACTGTTTCCAGCTCACTCCTCTAAGGGAAGATACTCAATCACTCAGTATCAAATGCTCGCTTGTAACACAGTTTAGGACTCTTCTTTGCCTCTTCAGATTTCCTGCCCTCCTGCAGGAAAATCATGTTCTTCATTCTTTTAAAGAAAACTTTATACTCCTTGTTACGCTGGAGAGAACAGAGCTGTTCTTCTAGGTCAGGCATGACTATATTAGGTCTTCACCTTCTCCTCTAAGGGAGTCAAGTCTTTGCAAAATTCTCCTTGTCCACTCTCCTTGCTGGATCCTGATCCTCAAGAATCACAGTCCCCTGTCATTCTTTTGGGTATAGCTTGTGCCTAGCCCTCCTATGGAACTGCCAAGCCAAAATGCCTATTCCTTGGGCTGGGGGACTCAGATCCTGCATGTTCCCAAGCTTTAGTTTAATTTATTTCTTTTTGGACTTCTTGCCTTTTGAGGATGCTCACTCAATAGCCTGCCTTTGATTATCAATTAGTAGATTCCTGTTAAGCCCTAACACAAACAGAAGCTGTCCTCATATGTCCTCTGGGCCAGGATCTCAAGCAGGAAGCAGACTACCAGCAAAGCTTTATCTAAGTGACTATCATAATTGCTTCCTTCTTTTCTTTTCTTACTAAAATACTTTATTTCCATGTTTCCCCGGTTGTAACACTCTTCCAAAAGCGCAAGATACACATTAATTTATAATCTGGCAAACAGTTATTTTCTGCATGTTTGTTGGACTTAATTTTTAACCCCAAGTCTTCCATTGTAAATCTCATTATGCTGACAGAACATTACTTTTCCAAAGAGAGTTTCCTGTTAGATGAATGTTCTGTTCTCTTAAAATATGTTTTTATTTTGTTACCTATTTCCCAATTATGTATAAAATATTTTTAACAATAATTAAAAAAAATTTGAGTTCCAAATTCTTTCTCTCCCTTCTGTCCCTCCCCTCTTTTTGAGAAAGGAAGCAATTTGATATTGATTATACATGTGAAGTCATGCAAAACAAATATCCATATCATCCATGTTGTAAAAGAAAACAGACCAAAAAATAAAACAAGAAAAATAAAGTTAAAAAAAGTAAGATTCAATCTGTATTCAGAGTTCATCAGTTCTCTCTCTGGAGGTAGATAGCATTTCTCATCATGAGTCCTTTGTAATTATCTTGGATCATCATCTTGATCAGAATAATTAAGTCTTTAGATCATTCTTACAATATTGCTGTTACTGTGTACAATGATTTTGTGGTTTTGATTACTTCACTTCATATGAGTTCATATAAGTATTCCCAGGTTTTTCTGAAACTACCTTGTTTATCATTTTTTACAGCTCAATACATCATTACTTCATCACAATCATACCACAGCTTGTTCAGCCATTCTCCAATTGATAGGCATCCCATTTTCAATTCTATGCTACCACAAAAAGAGTTGCTATAAATATTTTTGCACACATAGGTCCTTTATCTTTTTTTTTTTTTTTTTTTATCAATTAGGGGTAGTAGTGGTATTGTAAGGTCAAAGGGTATCCACAGTTTTATAGTTCTTTGGGCATAATTCCAAATTATTCTCCAGAATGGTTGGATTGGTTCACAACTCTACTAATAGTGCATTGGTGTGGCACTGCTTCCACATACCTTCCAGCATTTGTCATTTTCCTTTGTTCTCCAAACAATTGTTAGCCAATTTGATAGGTGAGTGCTAGTATCTCAGAATTATATGAATATGCATTTCTCTAATCAGTAATTATTTAGAGCATTTTTTCATATGACTATTGGTAGCTTTTGATTTCTTCTTCTGAAAATGCCTGATTATATACTTTGACCATTGAGCAATTAGAGAATGGCTCTTATTTTTATAAATTTGGCTCAGTTCTCCACCTATTAAATGAGGGCTTTATCAGAGAGACTTGTAAAATATTCTCCCTCCCTGTTTCCTGTTTTCCTTCTAATTTTGGCTGCATTGGGTTTTTTTTTTGTTTTTTTTTGTTTTTTTTTGCGGGGGAGCAAAAGCTTTTTAATTTCATGTAATCAAAACTACTGATTTTAATTCCTGTGATTCCCTTTCTTTCTTATCTGGTTATAAACTCTTTCCTTATCCATAGATCTGATAGGTACATTTTTCCATGCTCCCCTAATTTGCTTATGATATCACCCTTTACGTCTGAATCATTCATCCATCTTGACCTTATCTTGGTATATAAGATGTTGATCTATGCTCAGTTTCTGCCAAACTGCTTTCTGGTGTTCCCAGCAATTTTTAATCAAATGGTACACTGTTATCTCCAAAGGTAGGCTCTTTGGGTTTATCAAATACTAGATTACTGTGGTCACTTACTACTCTGTACTATGTACCTAATTTATTCCAGCGATCTACTACTCTGTCAGCCAGTATCAGACTGTTTTGATAATTAGTGCTTTGTAATTTAGTTTGAAATCTGGAAGTGCTAGGCTACCTTGCTTTGCATTATTTTTTCAATGATATTTTTTACCTTTTGTTCTTCCAGATGAATTTTGTTATGTTTATTCTAATTCTTGAAAAGACAAGTATTCAAGTCAAAAATATCTAGTTATACAATTTTTCTTCTACTATATCTCAATGTTCTCTGAGACATTACCATCCCTTAAAACTCATCTACTAGTAGTCTTGGTAGTTTTCAGCTAATTTACAGAGATGATCATAGTCACAGCCATTATAACTGATTTACCTTTTGGCAATCAATTCTGAATTGATAAAAGTATTACAGTTCCCAAAGAAAAGTTGAATATGGAATTTTATTTAAGTGACACCACTGTTTTAGTCCTGGAGATATTAAGAGCCATATTTTCAAAGGCAACAAACAGCTTGCTTTTCATAGGAGAAAAGTATGTTGAAGTCTACCTCAACCTAAGCTCCAAAAAAGTTTTGGCTTTCAGGGAGGCCAATAGGAAGGAAAAAAATGTAATACTCCCCAGTGAGTATCTGTTATGTACCAAAGTTATCTCGCCTCCTCCACAGACTTCTGCACAGCTAACACTTGTTGGTCTGGAGAAGGTCCAGTGATACCCTGATGTCATGACTGAGCACTTGAAGCAACAGACAGTTGCACACTGGAAAAAAATTCTCTAAATATTACTTTCCATTTCAGATTTGTTAATTTTTTCTTCTAATTTTTAAGTAGCACTTCTATTCAAAATTGCTCAATCAGAACAGAACAAATTTTAATTTTGTGTGAAACTGAATGAAGTGAGGGAAATACGATGACAGAGATGCAGTAAAATTTTAAGACTTGCTTCAGGGATTTTATACAATGGACTTGGTACCTTTTTTTTGTGCAACAAGCAGTTCATGAATATAAAGTCATACTAAAGCTATAAAATTTACTATTATTAGGGAACTGATGAAAATGACTGGAAGAACTGGTTCATTCTGCGAAACAGTAAGTAAACAATTTCTACAGCTGCATTATCACTATTCATTTATTCCCCAAAGAAGACAAAGCAAAGTATACAGGATGTTAAGATTATCATTCAGGAAAACTAAGTTGAATTTCCAAAACCAATAAAGCATCAACTTGCTTCCTGTTCTTGGAATGGACTACTACTGTCCACAAACTTCAATACTTTCCATCCTGAAAATGCTCTTTATGGGAAACTACATTTTATAGTTTCTTTTAACAAAGTGAGAAAGGGTATGGTCTATGTCTCCATTCAATATTGGTAGTGGGAGTTGAAGCTGCTACTAACACACTAACGTCTAATAGTTGCCACAGCCTTAGACAACTAGTACTAGCCCTCCCGTTTACAGAAGAAGTAACTGAGGCAGTAAACGTAAACATGCAAACAGATCACATAAAGTGATCTGTTCGAGGCCATGGTGCTTCTCTGGAAGACAAATGATCAGAATTCTTGTCTGTTTGTTAGCTCAAAGCAGAAATCTATCTACCTCTAGAGAACCAGAGGAAAAAAATATAACTTGGTAACCAACCACATCACTTCTACAGGAGGTGGTGTGATGTAAAAAGATCACTGAACTTGGACTCATATGGTATGAATTTGAAGTTCCATTCTGCCACTTAATAAATACCTATATGATTCAAGTCAATCAACATACAGTCCGACCTGTGTGTCCCTTCTAGAAGCACCTTGAACTTAGTCCAAAACAACTCATTATCTTTCCTTCCTGAACTCACCCTTTTATAAACTTCTCTGTTACTGTTGAAGGAAAAAACCATCCTTTTAGACACCCAGGTGTGCACCTTTGGTATCATCCTCAATTCATCCTCTCACTTAATTCCACATTTCCAATTAACTGCCAAATCTTGCAGTTTCTCTCAATACAACATCCCCCAGATCTCTCTACTCATATGGCTACTGTCCTAGTTTACACCTCCATCACTTTTCACCTGAACACTACAACAGCCTTCTATCTATTTTCTATGTTTCAAGTCTCTCCCCACTCCAACTCATCCACCACTCATTTCCTGAGGCACAGGTTTGAACAGGTCACTTCACCACTCAATAGAATCCAGGGGCTTCCTATTACTGCTAAGGTCAATTATAAACTCTGTTTACAACCTGATCTCTTCCTACCTATCCAAGTCTTTTTACTTATTATTCTCCTTCGTGCACTCTACATTTCAGCCACACTGGCCTAGATGCTGTTTCTTACATATCCACTTCCTGTCTATATGCCTTTGCACAGGTTGTGTTCCAATTCTGCCATGACCTTCCTCCTCAACTCCACCTCCAGGACTCTCTAGGCTCATTCAAGATTCAGCTTAAATGCCACTTCCTACAGGATGCCTTTACCATCAGCTCCAAGTGCCTCCCTCACCAAGTTTACCTAGCATTTGTGTTGTATATATCTACTTAAGTACATATTTTCTCTCTTATTAGAATGAAAGATCCTTGAGAGAAGGAACTGTTTCTTCTTTTTGGTATTTTTAGCACTTGGTACAATGTTTGGCAGACAGTAGCCTCTAATGCTTATTGACTTACCTACAAAGTGAGGATGCTGGGCTAGATGACCTCCATGGTCCCCTCCCATCCTAAATTTGTGATCCTCAATATATTAAATTACTATCTTGTATCCTCATTGAAGTCTTTATTTTGTGTACTCTCATTGTAACTCCATTAGTCAGATGCTGTCTAACACAGGCTCATACACTGTAGAGACTTAATAAATATTTGCTCTTAGCTAGATTCCCACTAGGGAGGAAATGAGTAGTAGTTAATAGTGGATATCTATAAATGCTAAAGGGAGTGGCTCAAGTGGTACTGAATGTTTTTAACAAATATAGTGCAATAACAAATTACAGGGATGAACAGAAAGTGTGAATTATGTAAAATATGAGTAAGTAAAAAATTCTATCCTCCTTAGCCTATCCTAAAATGAGCTATGCATATGCTTACTTCCTATGGTCATGAAGCTGTGGGCATTAGGAGTATTGTGATAGAGGACTGGAGGTGAGTGAAATGTGTTTTAGGCAACACTTAGGACATCTGAAAACCTAGGATGAGTGTGGCCATCACATTTTTTATTCTTTCTACTCTTTAACTCATTCTGACTTGGAAATAATGATAGGAAAGGTACTGGAGGTTGTGTTTTATACACCTGGAGTCATCAGAAGAACTCAGTTAAACAATTTAATCAATGAAGAATAAATTACTGCTGGTTTAACTACCCTGTGTTAAGTGCTCTGTGGAATACAAAGAAATATATGACACAGTCTCTACTGTTAGGCAGCTTGCAGTTTAGTTAAAGAGAAAAATCTCCACTGAATATGTGCTAAGTAACACGTGCTAAATAATACTAATAAATTTAACTCAAAGACACCAACAAAATTGTTAATTCGGTAAAGACAATAATACAAAAGATGTCAGTAGGCAGCACATGATTAATTTCCAAATAATTGGCATACACGATGAACATTCAAAGGGAAAGAGAGACCATTATTGACTGAAGTAGTCTGGGGAAGCTTGATGGAGAAAAGATTTGAGCTGAGTAGGATTGGGTAAGACTTTTGGTTACATAAGGAGTATGGAGAGTCCTTCCTCATTTGTTAGAATGAGGAGTTTGGGCTGGTTGATCTCTGAGGCCTAATTCTTGAGAATCACAGTTTTACCTTGAAGTTATAATGTTATTTAAAACTATGTAAACTCAAAAGTGTTCTCTGAAGATGAGGGTGGAAACTGTAGAGGGTCATTGCTGTTTAATGCAAGGTAAAACTTTCTAATAATTAGGATTATCCTAAAGTGGAAGGGTTGCCTCAGGAAGCAATGCAGAACATTTTCTATGACTAGAGATCTTTAAGAAAAGGCTGAATTACTACTGGTTATGTAGGCTGTAAAAGATTTCTTGTTTAGGAATGAGTAGATGGATGGCCTCTGAGCTCCCCAACCAACTTGGACTTATCTGTGAGGAAACTGTTCTAGGCAGTGGAAATAGCATGGTCAAAAGCACAATGGCAGGAAAATAATTTTTTTTTTTGGTGGGGGGAGGGTGGGAGGTTGGGAGGTTGGGCTAGGGATAATTAGGGAATGTGATGAGTGAAATATGGCAGCTATAGACTCTTCTGGGGATTAATGGGAGAACAGAAAGGTAGGCTGCAATCTGCTTATGAAGGGCCATAAGGCTATACATTTGGATTTTATATCACACGTAACAGAATCAATGAAAGTTTTGTTTTGTTTCTTTTTTTAAATCAGGAGAGCAATATCATCAAAGCAGCACTTTAACAATAGTACTCTGAAGAATTTGGAAGAGGAAGGCCCTGAAGGCAAGAGGACCAGTTAGGAAACTACTAAAGTACTTCAAATATGAAATAAGGACTAAGCACTGAGTGGTGGCAGTGGGCTGGAAAGAAAGAGATGGGTAGTATCACAGAAGGTATGTCCTGTTCTGTTAAGAAATGGTAGGTATTGACTGTGTACTACCAGACGGTCTTGAGAAAAGCTCAAGATTTATAAAGAGAAAGATGTCAAAATAAAATCCTTTTATGAAACTTTTAATGTTACAGTGAGGAGGCTGCTATAGGTCATTATGTACAAGGGACATGATTTTACCTCCAGTACTACCAAAACAATAGTGCTTTAGAATAAGATTTCTCTTTAATGACAGTCTAATGTGGTAAATGATCTCAGTACTTCAATACTTCATAATCAGTACAGGCAGTTCCTTAATCACCACAGATCACAACCAATTTAAACCTTTCCATCTTGCAGGATTCTGGTGTGTGCCCTTCCATAATTCTTCCATAGAGGATACAGCAATGCATCAGATGTAACTTAGTATTTTCTCTGGCTCCTTTATTATTTTTGTGGCTACTAATGGCACTGAACTATTCTTCTGTTAGATCTCACTCTTGCTACGCAACTGGTTCACCTTTTCTAGTTACACATGCCCTTGTTGGAGACTTTGTGTTAGAATAACTTGTTAGAGGAAGGAACCAGAGGTAAGATATCAGTTAAGAGGCTCCTCAAGTACTCTAAATGTGACATATAAAACTGCCTTACAACACCACTTCCAACATGACACTTCTTGTACATAAGCCATCACTGATAATGGCACATCATGTGTCTCTGGATCCTTTGGGTCACCTGAAATTTTTAGTCTTCTTGTATGCTCTTTCTATATCTCCCCATGGACCAAAGATGGTGTCTTGGAAGGCTTAATTTTATCAGCTCTGCAATACCTGCCCTGCAGCCTGAGCTGTCCTGATTGGTGAATACCTCGCCTAACCTCACTGTATCATGCTGGTCCCAGCAAGGGTTCACTTTCTTGTTGTTGTTCTGTTATTTGCAGTTGTGTCCAACTCTTCATGACCCTATTTGGGGTTTTCTTGGCAAATATACTAGAGTGGTTTGCCATTTCCTTCTCCAGATGAGGAAACTGAGGCAAATGGGATAAGTGACTTACTTGGTCAGGGTCACACAGTGTCTGAGTGTCTGAGGCCAGATTTGAATTCATGAAGATGAATCTCCCTGATTACAAGCCCAGTGCTCTATCTACCATGTCACCTTGTTAACTAATGCCCTGCTTCAACTATGGTCATCTTTGTACTTGCCATGTGATGGCAAGTACATCTCTATGGCCCCTCCCAAACTTTCCAGTGCTGTAAACCACAATCCAGTTGATATTGCCACTGCTACTGGAAAGGGTATGCCAATCTGCCCTTCTATGGTTCCAGGTAGTATTCCTATTTACTTTCCAAATCAAAACACCTCTCCTTGGCCACCATTCTCCTTTTTGTACTCCCTCTCCCTATTGGAATATTGTGATTGCCCCAAAGCCCTTAATAAGTGCTCATTCACTCTTTGCTAGATTTATGTCATATGATTTGCTGCCACAGGGCATTGCTGGGAAAATATCAGTGTCAAAATGATGTGCTACAAAATTTCCCAAATGGAACCCATTCTGCTCTCCCCCACTTGTTCAATTTTGGACCCACTTCACTGTCCATCTGCAGTTCCTGTCTTGGATACATGTACAGATGGATTAACTCACTGCACTATCTATCCAACTTCATGTCATAGTCTAGGCAATGTGTATTCTTCATCCACTTGCTTTTCTGGTGTTATTAAGAGCTGATCTCTTCTGTATGGTGATGGATTTTACTGAGTAAACCTTCTAGTGTTTATTATAGAGCTAATAAAATAAACACAATGTCATCTAAAAATACAACACAAGACCATCTATTTAGGAACCTTCTACGGACACTTTGTGCAAGAATCTCTAAGAGAGGTAGTGAGCTCCTTTGGCTAACCTATACCAACTTATTTTATATGCTTCTTAATACTGATTATTAGGGAATAGCTATGAAGGATGTAATCTTTTTGACTGTACTAATCAAGGGATCTTTTATGATTTTAACATAGTAAAATATCTTGTTGGAGGAGGATTCTTGGGAAATATACTTTGTTCTACTAAGTCAAATTTTAAAAAGTAAATGCCAAACAATAATACAATTGAAACTCATATTCTCTAAACCTCTTAGTCAACTGTACATACTAGTCATCTGTTGTAGAGAATTATCTGTGAAAGCCTGTCTGTTCCTTTCTCATATTTTTATCAAGAGTGTAAACCCCAATAAACTAAGAATGTGGAAGAAACAAGTGCAATGGAATGGGTTTGCCAGTGTTACTGTGGTCATTTAATTTCATAATCATAATTTTCCTGCCTTGGTGCTTAATGTGTTGTAGAAAGAAGTAATGGCATGGAAAAAATGACATGGGGAAAATGGGGCTGGATCTGACCAGATGCTGAGGGGAAAATTTGTGCTGAAGGTGACATGATTTTTAAAGACCCAAGGGACAGAATTTTAAGATATGCGAAAGAAGGAAATATTCTAAAGGTGTGGGGAAAAAATGCTAACTAGGAAGAAATTAGTAACTGCTGACCCATCTGCTGACTTTCATAGGATCCTATCTGGAGGGGAACTCAGGTCATAATCTTTTATGGATGAAGAAACAGGTCAAAGACACAAAGAGTTTTGCTCAAGATCACAAATAACTGAGTCAGGTTTCAAACCTAAGTTCTCTGGCTACAAATCCAGTTCCATTTCCTCCATCTTACAGGTTCTTAAGCATCTGTTCTGTTTCCTTTCTTGTAGTTTACCATTCCACATCAGTTGTCCTTAAATAGTGTTCTGGAACCTCACTACCCCTAAGTGACACACGGAAGAGAGCAATGGCTCTGGAGTTAGGAAGACCTGAGTCTTACTAGTCTTGGGACCCTGGGCAAGTCACTTAATAAAATCATTAATAACAACAAAACTGTTTTCCTCAATTTTACCAACTGTAAAATTAAGATAATAACAGCATCTACCTCTCAGAGTTGTTGTAGGGATCAAATGAGCTATTTGTAAAGTGCATAACACAGTGTCTGGAACATAGCATCAATATAAATGCTTATTCCCTTTCCTTGGCTTCTTAAAAAGCTGTGATGACCCTCTACTGCTAATGGGATCAAGTCTAAACTTCTCAGTCTGGGGTTCAAGGTCTTCTATGGCCCAGTCCTAACCTTTCTTACTTTATGTTCTCCTACTTCCTTAGAAGTCTCTACTACATTTATGGAGGTCTTGTGCCTCAGTTGCAACTCGACTCTTTGCTATTTTAAAAATTTTGTTTATTCTGGTTCATATAGCTCCTTCCCTATTATTCTGCTATTCATCATTTAATACTCTACCCCTTCATGGAGGGTTCAACCCTTACCATCCCAGTGTGCAGTAACTTTTGCCTCCTCCAAGTTATGACCCTTCAAAAATCAGATTCTACACTTTGTTCGAATCTAGATATCCTTGATTATTTTCTGCCCCATAATATTAATTTTATGCTAATTACAATATTTATAATAATAACTTATTAATATTAAATCAACAAGCACTTATTAAGCATTGGGGATAAAAAATAGGAGAAATGAAACAATTTCTACCTTCAAGGAACTTATGTTTTACTGGAGGAAGAAGGGACAACATTTACACATAGAGGTATACATGAAAATACAAAAAACTCCAACAAGTTTTTTTTCCCCTCCCAAGGCAGGGCAAAACATATTCTACTCTACCACAGGTGCCTCATCTCTGTGCACACAACAGATTTCAGTAAGACTGATTTACACTTCAGAGGCAACAGTGGTGGTCATCTTGGCCAAAAGCTAACAATTATACAGGGCTTTAAAGTTTGACAAGTGCTTTACATATGTTATTTTACTTGATGCATACAACTCTGCAAAGTATGTGCTAGTATAGCCCATTTCACAGATAAGGAAAAATGAGGTTGAGGGATGTGAAAGCGATTTGCCTAGGGTCAGACATGTGCTAAGTGTCTGAGGTGGGATTCAAATGCAGGTCTTCCTGATGTGGAGTCCAAAGCTCTACCCACCATACTACATTGCCTCCTTGTACTGCTATCTAATTGTTTCCCTTTTGTGAAATCTGTCTCCCCAAAGGGCCCATGAGCTCCTCATATAAGCCTTTATAAAAATGATTTATGTATTTTTCAAGGACATCCTTAATGAAAACATGAGTAAAAAAAAAAAACAAACTAAGAATCTCAAAACTGTAACAGACCTTAGGAACAATTTAAACCAACCCCTTCACTTTATAGATGAGGAAAGTGAAGTCTAGAAAAGTTAGATGACTTGTCTGAGGTCAGAGGTCAGATATGTCCAGGTCTTCTGACCCCATTTGATGTTGGCCTATTTAATTCACATTGGCTGCTCTGCCTTTCCACTCTCACTACTGTAGCTCATGTTCTGTAGCCCAACCTATTACTCCTGCTGGGCAGTGGAATGTTTTACTGAGGTGGAAACTAGAATTAAAATTAAATGTTTGTTTTTTTGTCATAGTACATGTCACACAATGCAATTCTGCACCACTCACAAGTGCTACATGTGAAAGACAAGTGTTTAATGCTCTGCCAGTATCTGCGATGGGACAAGGCTGTGCCCTCTAATGACATCTTATATTGTGGTCTAAGCCCATCCAGGACTCAATATTCTTTTCCCATCTGCACTATTAAGCCTTAGTGCATGGGGTGATGGTGGCACATTCACTTCAACTCCTGGTACTTGTTGCTTCTACAAAATTATGTATAATAAGCACAAGATTACTATGTTAACTCTAAAGAAAGGCTTTAAGATTTCTCAGTGCTTAATTGAAAATACTGGCACCAGTGTTATAGCCCAGCTAGGCCCTCCAAACCTCTGGCACAGATAAGTTAGTTGAATGGCAGATATTGCTGACTGGTGAAAAAAAATCAAGGTATAATAGTAAAATTTGAAAAACCAGGCCATGAGTATAAAAGTTTTCATAAAATAGAGAAATCTCACAGTTAGAATGGAAGTGGCATATATACTATATTAATTGTTCTAATTCACAGATGAGCCACTGAGAAGAGGGGTTTGCTGGAAATGGTATAGAGATTATTAAAAACAGAAGGAAAACTGTATACCATTTCTATTTTCCAAGTGTTTACAATGGCAAAACATTTGTTCCAAGAGGATAATGTCTTTCCCTAATGAGATTCCTTGATTAATACCTATAATCCTAACTTCATTTAAGACAAGTCTTTTAAATGGTATTTACTTTGGGCAATTTCTCAAATTCAAGTATTTTTATAATTTTCATGAATTACTTCTACTACCTGCACTACAGGGGAGAAAGTTCAGCTTGATATTCAGAAAGAATATAAATGCACAGAACTAACTATATACTTTATTGTTTCATAATGGAATTTTTGATTTTTTTGTTCCTTTTTAATAATTTTTATTATTCAGGACTCAAAACCATTCCTTCTTCAACTTTTGGTTAACGGAAATGAAAGCCTGTCTTCTGTTAATATTAACCTTACCTGACCAAAACCTGTCCTAAGGGATGTGAAAATTTACCTAAGGCCTTAAAACATTCCCTGGATAAGAAGCCAGAGGAGGAATTTCAACTATTTCTTATTCTTTGGTGACATGTAAATCTCCCCTTTAGATCAGCCTATTTATGAACACAGTAAGTGTAGTAGTTTAATCTGTAACCTGACTTAGTTTACCTATAAAGTCTATTTAACTAGGTTTGTTTATCTATGAGAGCATGACTTTAATGATATTTGTTCAACTTTGGAAGCATGGGACTATGGATTTGTCTTTTGTGTAACTTTTATGGCCTAAGAGGAATGAATGTACAAGATTGCAATATATAAAAGAATTATTTCTCTATCTTGATGTAATTTTGTCTATAAAAGGTCTTGTTAGAATATTAATGATTGTTCAGGTTTATTGTTTTCTCTAAGGCCTGAATTTATCTATACTTGATCACAATAATAAAGCCTAGGTTTTTACCTCTATAATTTCTGCACTGTGGTACATATATTTCAGCACTTACCTATTACATAAACTCAGAGAGGAGATATTTCTCCCATAACAACTTCAACATAGATTTAGGTTATAAGCTTTCAGATCAAATGTAGATTTAAAAATATGGAAAGAAACCTGTGATGAAACAATATGGTGAGGTTAAAAGTGTCTAAGATTGAAGCCTTTTCTGATATCTTTCAACTTTTTTCTTCCTAAATTTTTTTTATAAATAGGCAATTTGGTACGATCAGTAACTATGTTTATTATGAGGAATAGATAGGCATGAGAAAATTCTGTGGAGACTTTTAAAATAAACATTACCATTCAGCTTATAGTATCAATAAAATGAATGACACTGAAAACATTATCTATGAATAACTAATATTTTTCAAAATTTTAGAGCTGTCCAGTCTTCCCTATTTTGTTTCTTCCTATGTTCGATGCTACATAGTTACTAAATGGGTCTGAAATCTTTGAATGGTTTCTCTGGAGAGCTACATGTAAATTGATTGGGGATTACAATTAATCACCTGGACCTCAGGTCTCATGATTCATGTAATGAGAGCTTACTCTATCGCCATTAGGGTTAGTGGGACATAAGATGACAAAAAAAAAAAAAAAAGAAAAAGTCTCTTTTGGCTGCTAAATTCTGTTTTATTTCTTTGTGTTTCTTCATAAAAAACTCAGTATGTTATGAATTGCTGAATGACACTGGATATTCCCTAATATCCACTCTCAGAAATGCCCATTTTGTTGTGTAAGGAGCAGGTGGCTTTCTTTTTAATAAAGCTCTCCAACTCGCTGTCAGATACAACCTCAGAGCCTTTTCAGGGCTAACCAAGCTTTATCTGACCAAACACAAACTGGCATATGGACTTCATCCACACAGTCATATGAGTCCCTTGGCTGTAGCCTTCCGACATGTGTCTAATCAGTTTTGTAAATTCCAAACTAAAGGAAGGATTTTCCAGCCACTCCAGTATGTGATGCTGTGGGGCTCAAGGGGCAGAGTGGCAACGAGGCCTAACAGCTGCTTGATAGCCTGCTGCCAGTCACTGCCACCAAATATCGGCACCATCTCTTCCAAGAAAGAATCTTGGAAAGTTTTTACTTAAAATTTTCTATAATGCGCTTCTGCTTAGATATCCTAATAACACTTCCTCAAATGCCTTGTTACACAGTAAAATCTGGTAATAATTATCAAGCACCATACACACTGTTTACAATAGAATCATATTTCCTTTTCTTCTTTTCCTCCTCTACACACTCTCTCTCTTTTTTTCCTGCATAAAAAGTAGAACGCTGCTGAATAGTACCCAAATGTCTGTTGTATTCCATGCCAATAAAGCAGCTCAGCCAAAAATGTGAAGCAAAAGTTTGCCAAGTAAAAGAAAACATAACAAATTGGTAATGGTTTCTATCTTGACAGAAAATGAAAATGATCCCTCAATGTGTGGCCACTCCTGTGGACGTATAAAAATGTCTTAGAAGCAATCATTTTACCTCAGATAACAGACCCTGACAGTATGGTACAACACACTGGCTGATTTTTCACTTCTCAGAAAAGCAGCAACCATGACCTACCAAATGGTCTAGGAACCATGTAATTTATGCATAACACACATGCACATGCCATGCCCTCATAATACTTGCTACAAATCAACCTAAGCACATGACTTTTTTTTGTTGTATTGAGATACACTTCACAAGAGAGGGTCTAAGTCAGAAGAGATTTCTTAAAGCTGAATTAGCTTAACTTGATCAGACTCCTCACATTGACTGAGGGCACCAAAGAAGGAAGAAAATGATTCCATGCAAACACTGATAAGCATCATTTCTCTTTATGCATGTAATTTATACTGCAAATGAAAAAGAACATGTAAGCTGTATTAATAACACGAACACTCTTACTGCTTCATGAAAAATTCGATCATCGAAAAAGTTAAATTATGGTTACCATTAATACATATGGTTCTATAAAGGACAGTACATGCCACAGCCACTTACCACATGGCAAATAACCACAGTTATTCTGAAAGAAGCATTTGTTAATGCTTCCACATGTGTACAGTATCTTATGAAGTAGGACATTTAGGAGCTCATAATGGAAGTTAGAAATAGGAGTGCACCTACGCAAGACTTACTAATGACTCCCCCTTAAATTATTTGATTTTATTTCTGACGACCAGAGAGAAGTCCTCATCAAGGACTCATTTCTGTAGGCTGAAGGTTTTACATTTTGTTTAAGATACTAATGAAGGGGATAAATTGCATATCTTATGCTGAAAACACATTAAAATATAAACATCTCAGTTTTTAAGAAACACAATTGATATCTAAAACTCAGGAGGAATAAAAAAATGGGAGATTGCAGAATAAAAAAGTTAGGAAGAACCTGGAAAGGGTATGTGTTTTGCCAAGTTTGAAAGTCAACTTGAATTCTGTGGGTTATAATTTTCAAATGAAACTTGTGGGCTTTGAATTTGTTGGTGACTTTCCTGTTCAATAAAAAAGGACTTAAATGGCTTATAAAAAGGTCAAAAAACAATTATGGGGCACCAAATAACTTACAAAAAACCCCATTTTGATGACTTAAGTGTAAATGAATTAGAAACACATGGATCATATTTCTCTTAAAAATAAGTATGGATTTAAAAATAAAGGGAAAAGCCACGGCATATTTTGTGGTGGCTGAATCCAAAGCATTTGAAAGATATTCTGAAACATTCAATAAATTGAGATGAAGTTAAACTTGTCTGATTATACAATGTACAATGATTACAATGATCTATTTACACATGGATACCTACAATCAACGTTTATGTAGACAGATATAGACAGAACCAAGGGGAGCATTGTAGGAAATTAGTTATAATTCTTACTCTCGAAAAACTTATAATCTGATAAGGCAGATAAAGTGTGTATATTTATATACATACATACATATATACACATGACAGAAATATGTATGCAAGCTACATGTGAATAGATATGCACAAATGCTTTCAGTTTGAATGGAATGACTGATGTGACCTCATGAATGAAAAACAATTTATCAAGGTTTACTGTCTTCAAAGTACTGCACTAAAGGCCAGGAATACAAATAGAAAAGCAGAAACCATTTCTATTTTGGAGAAGCAAACATTCTAATAAGAGGAGATGATACACAGAAGGGGTTTCAGATGCAAATTAGAAGGAAAAGAGTGATGATCCTTACAATGCAAAAGGAAAGAAGGCCACACATCTTCTTTAACGTCTAACAAAATCATATCCTTTTCTGATGTAGAATTTTCTGATGGTGACACAAAGACTTTTGTAGGGAAAACTTTCTTTTCTGAGTCTTTGGTGTCTATGGTTGTTGATCTCCACTAGGGTTGTTTCCCAGAATGATGGTTTTGGGCTGGTGTCTGTAGCAGGACCAGTGGTCTGGGAGAGAGAGAATGGTTCCTTTTCTAGGGCTCTTGGGTTTACTTCTTTGCTGGTGGTAGTTAGTCAGAGGCTGGTGATAACAGTATCAAAGATAGTGGGTCTCTTCTACAGAGTAGCTATTTCCTTAAATGATGGCTACAGAGGCTAGGCTATATAGTAGCTATTTCCAGGGCTCTTGGGCTCTCTATCAGAGTCTGAAGGGAAATGGTGGATGAGGTAATAACAGCAGTTTGACTTGTCTGGCATATGCTGTCTCCTGTCCCTCTCTCAGGTTGCTTTGCTAAGGCAGGCAGGATTAATCTCTATCATTTGATTCGTACCAACATCCCTAAATACTTATGAAGTTCCAAACATAGGTCAAGTTTGCACTTGTTTGTATTTTTTTGTTTTAGAAACACGTAGATTCTCCCCAGATTTCCCCACTAGAATGTAAATTCCTCTTCAAGGATAACGGACATTTTTCTTTGAATTTCTCCTTGAGGACTCATAATTTGCTAGTGCCCAACCAACCTTGTTGATTGACTAATTATATGAAGAACTTGAGTCAGAAACAGGATGCTCAAAGAGGGAAAATACTCAGTTTGGCAGAGAGAAGGGAATATTTCATTTCAGGTTGTAGCTATCTATGGCACATAGTAGAGGCTAAAGAGGTGAATCATGTGTGGGGGAAGTTAATTAGCCTAGCTTGTCGAAAAGAAATTGATCCAGGGTATAATGGGAGAAAAGGCTAGTTTGGTTAGGGGAGGCTTTGTGTACTATATATTAAGCAAAGCTGAGGAAAGAGAACTTTGATAATGAAGAGAAAAATTCTCATTGTTTTCTTTGACCAGTACTGAATAAAGTTAAGAACAAAAGAAGTAGATGCTCTTATATTAATAAAATAACATGGTTTAAAAGCCAATGAAGTATTCAAAAGACAAACATGGTGATAAGAAGTAGAGATCTGAAGAAAGATTTAAGATTGCAGAAAAAAACAAGTTTTTAAATGTTAAAGAGCATAAAGAAGAGAAGCTATATATCAGTCTATAATGGGTAGGTGAAGAAATGTTACCTTTGGAAGACTGCTTTTACTTTACAAAAAAAAAAGTATATTATGAAAGTTTGTCCCTAGATTGAGACTTCCAGTTACCTATGCTCATCAGTCTATTTGATGAAGCTACAATCTAAATCAGGTGTCAAATCTGGATAGAACCACAACATTCCTGTGTGGCCCAACTAGATTAAAATGTAATTGGAAAATATTTGAGAAGACAAATAAGAATATAATAGGACAAAGATAATGTTAATATGCGTTTTTCTAAGTCAATAAGCAGCCTACAGGGATCCTCATGTAGTAACCCCCATTTCTATGAAAATGACTGAAGATGCTGGTGTCTAGGACAAGAGCCCTAGTGCTGAAGCCAGAGAACTGGGAACTGGGATTTGTTGTGGTTTGTCCTTTATTCTTGAAGAGGACCATGACACTAAGGAGATGATGACATGACTTGCAATTGAATTTGTGTGAGGGAGGGCTGTGCAAAGTCACCTGCCTCACTTTCTCCTCCAAAGGCTTCTGGGTCCAGTGACCAGATATCAATCAAGATGACTGGAGATGGCCCAGGATGCAGTGGGGAGACCTTGGTTCTTTTAAGCTAAGGTCTTTTCAAGTTCTCACTTTGAATAAGTCAATGCTCATTCAGTGAATAGATCTTTTGAAGAAGTGGGTCAAGGGATAGCCCCTTTAATTAAAAAAAAATCAAACTGGGAGGGGAAGACCTTCAGGGTTGCTGGCCAAAAGAGAAACAATTACTACTTACAGTCACTCTGAGCCTGGAGGGCACCCCAAATTGGAATTTTAATCCTAGATCAGTGACTTACCATTTGTGTGACCCTAGAGAGATCATTTTACCTTACTGGGACTCCATTTCCTCAACTTTTAAAAGGAGGTTTTATTAAATGCTCTCTAAGGATTTTCTACATCTGAATTCCACAACACTGAGGAAGTTCTGGGTGAGAAGTTGAAATGCTGTTCTAAGCTTCTAGGATGGACATTGCTTGTTCTTAAAAACTGATGGTTAATTTGATTTCATGAGTACATCAGTAAGCTCTCCTGTTTAGGTGAAGACAATAAGTAGTACAATGGAAAGGAAGGAGCACTGGATGGAAGATTAAGAAACCTGAGTTCTAGTCATGGATCTGAAGCCCAGCCATTGTACCTCATGAGCCAAGTGATTTCTCTAAGCCTTGTTTCCTTCATCTGCAAGAGTAAGATGTCGGATTAGATCCACGTTTCCTAAACTGTATTTCACGCAAACCTGGTATTCCATGCAAAGTGAATATGGATTCCATGAAAAAATTCAAATAGTATCAGTATTTTCCCTTCTAAAAGATTAAATATGAAATTATATGTAAAAATGCTTGCTATAGAAGATGGGGAAGGGCATGAAAACGCCTATTTTTGTTTCATAATTTTCCTAACCTCTATTTCTTCTAGGGATATTCCCATAAACCTATCTTCCCCAATCATCAGCATTTAATGGATTTATTAATACATTTCAAGGTCAAAAGTACTTTGTAGCCAAATTGGTCTGGGATATACTGGGGTGGGGAACCTGGTGCAGGTTTGGTTCCCACGATCATTTGTTGTCTAAATGAAAGGTTTTCTAAATGTCAGAAAGAAAGCCAGGAGCAGAATTTAACATGCTACTAACAACTGAAACCCAAAGCTCAGAGGACACTTCTCTCCTTTTCCCCTGGCCAAACTCTACTCTCACTTCATACTGCCTTCTTGACTCCAAACAGCCTTTGCTCACACTATTTCTCATATCCTCTTTATGTGCTGATTTTCCACATCTCTCTTACAACCCACTCACTACAAGTGCATTCCCCCAAGGTGGCAATGGCTTTTTCCATCCCAGCCTTCACCAAAAACTTTGCCTGCTCCTCTCTTAGGTATTTATCACATACTGTTTTGTATTATAATTATTTGTTCACGTGTAGTATTCCCTTTTCTCAGTCTTCAAATTTCATGAACACAGGGACTGTTTCTTATCTAACTCTAATTCTCCCTACACCTAGAGATAACATGCTAATATGAAGATTGTAGGTTACTGATATGTGTTTCTTGCACTGAATTACATTTCTAGTCAGTTTTTTAAAACAGTTGATTCAGTAAATGAAAGCCCTTACCATCCTTCATCATCTTCCACTTCAGTTTCAGAAGTTTCATTTTCAGGAGTTTCAGCAATGGCCTGAGTGAGTTTAGATTTAAACTGGTTCAACAATGCCAGTGTCTGAAATAACAATAAAGTTTTGTTAATTTCCTAACAATAATATGTGCTGCTTTTTAAAATGCTTATTATCAGAGAAAATCACATTATGTATAAACAAAATAAAATCCTTATGGTGATGTAAGTCCTGGATACAGCTCTACCTTGCACAGAAGAAGGTGCTTAATACATGTATTTTCATGAATTAATTCCTGCATTCATTCACATAAAAATGCCTGAGAACCAGACAGAAGTTATGAGATGCACTGTGACGATCTTGTCCACATGAATTCTTTCTGGATATGCCCTAAGATTTCTCAGTCTAGGGCAATGATTTTGCTCTGTGTAATAAACTTTCCCCTCTTTGTTTAATGTTTTGAGGTGGGGGAAAAAGGATAGTTCTCAATTTTGGGAGCTTCAATACATAAATTTATCCTGCAGAAATGGAAAATTTAAAATTTTCTACATTTTTTACATTCATGTTAACTAAGCTACTGATATTCAAAACTCTGAATAGCAAGAAAACTGTTTATCTTTTTATATATCCATTTTACCAAGAGATAGGTATATCACACATATGACTAACTCTTAATTGTCTACACTTAAGGAGATTAGACACATTCATTAAAATGACTCAGATATAATTTCACTTGACAATGGGATACATTTAGAAAAAACATAATTAAATAGTCACCTATTAAGCTCTGCTGCTTTTGGCCTCTGCCAGAGCCCTAAGACTCTAAGGTTGATATTACCACATCTCTGAAAAATAAGCGGGGGTAAGTAATTATTATCAGTTTATTTTTTACTGGTAAAGAGTTAGGCAGGCACAGAGCCTAAGTGAGTTAGCTGCCTGTGGCAGCTCAGCAAGTCAGCGTCAACGCTGGAAGTAAGACTCCAGTTTTCTGACTGACAGTCCAGCGTTCAATATTGCCAGAAACACAAAAAGAAAATAGGGAATCTCACATCTGCAAGTTTTTAAGTTAATGAAATTTCTAAAATGGAATAACGAATCTGATTCTCCAACTCAGGCTAGACACCAGGCTTGCATGAATCTGGAGTGGGCTTAGTTTGTGAATTAGGAGATGGGGCAGAAAGAATTTCAACTCTATTAGGAGTAGAGCAACAATTTTCATGCCCATGTGGTTCCTATGATATGAGTGTAGAAGAGGCTGTGATTGGTCAAAGTGATTTAGTCATAATCTTTAATACCCTGCTAGTCATAATGGATGTATGATTTATAGCTTAGCATTTCTCTACCTCACCAGGTATAAAATTCAATTTGAGGGAAGAATCTTTTCCATAAAGGTTAATGGACACTTTGTTGTGCTTTCTGCACAATGAGGCACAGAAAATTGAGCAGAATAACACCAATCACAAAATCAGGTGATTAGGTTAAAGGACACAAACAAGCAATTTTCAAAAGAAGAAATGCAGACTATCAGTGGCCATAAGGAAGAAGGTTCCAAAATTTTAATAGTAAGAGAAATGAATAGCAAAATAGAAGGCTTTACCTCATATCCATCAGACGGCAAAGACAAAAAAAGGGCAAATGTAGAGGTTGTGAAGGCTGGCACACTAATATACTGATGGAAGAAATGTGAATTAGGCCAATTGTTCTGGAAAAAATCTGAAATTGAGTTTTAAAGGTCACTCAGCTATATATAGCCTTTGTCCCAAGTATATCATTACTTGATACAGACCCCAAGTAGGTCAAAGAACGAGAGAAAGTTCACATATATCAAAAATAATTTATAGCAGCACTGTTTTAGTAGCAAAGAATGAAAGTAAGTGTCCATTGATTTGGGAATGGCTAAAGAAAGGATGGTATATGAATGAAATGTTATAACTACTTCACTGTCAGAAATGACAAATATGAAGAAATGAGAGAAATTTTGAAGATGAGAACAAACTGGTTAAGAAAAAAGTAAACAATCAGAACAATTTACACAATAATCATGATAATATAAAGAGAAACAAGGAAAGACTGCAGAACTTTGATCTCTCAGCAGATAGGTAGTGGCCTTTATGTGTGGAATAAGGCATACATTGCCAGATATGGTCATTGCATCGATCTGTTTTATTTAGCTGTACTTATTTGTTAAAACAGAGAATTCAATTAGGAAGGAATGAGTTAAGATAAAATGAGAGTAATGTACAAAAAGGAAAGACAATGAATAAAAAATTTTTAAAAAAAAAATCAAGTAAATAATCAATATCCTGATATTCCCAATCTCCTAAAATAAGTGACAGTTTAACATGCTTATAGTTATTAAGGGAGTATTGCTACCCCTGCCCCCACCCCAAATTATTTAGCAGGTCTTAAGGGAGGAGAGCATAAGTTCTAGAATCTAAGGATATTCAACAGTGGAAGGAACAAATTTTGATTGTAAAAAATAGTGCTAGTTTTTTTTTCAAATGTTTACGTTCACAAAATACTATTTTGATGTCTCATTGGAGTGTGAGATGACTGAAAGTTCTTAAAGACTAAGGTTTGGAAGGTAGGGGGAAGGAAAGAACTAAGATTATGTTAAACATGTCATAAATAGTTCCTTTCCTGTACCATCAAGGATTAGGTGAGATCATATCACAGTTTCTTTTTATACTGAATTTCTTACTGATATGAGTAGTGTTGTGGTTAGGCACCAATGCACAAGATATTTATAATGAGGCTTTCACGTGTGGTTGGTGCAACAAGTCTCAGTTTCTTGTCACTGTGCAAATGTGTAATGTTGTCACTTAACATAAAGCAGCAGTATGAGACAGGAAGCACAGTATGATTGGAAAAAGCACTGGATGTGGAGCAGGAGGGCCTGGGTTTGAAGCTCTGCTACTTGCTATCTATGTGATCTTCAGAAATGGGTCACTTAACCTTCTGCATTGGGCCTACATTTTCTCATCTGTAAAATGAAGAGGTTGGACCAGATGACTTTAAGTCCTAATCTCAAGCTTTAGTTCCTTCCAGTTTCAGATCCTATGTCACACATCATTCTGCAAAGTTTCATGCTCACACTTGTGGTAGTCTCAAAACAAAGACTTGAAGACAGCTGATGAATGCTATGATTTGGAGGGATGGAGATTTTCATTTTTGTAAATGTATACTGCATATCAACCACAGGGCACATCTAGGTTCTGTCACTTAATACCTGTGTGGCCTTAGGTAAGTCATTGAACTTCTCAATGCCTTAGGTTCCTCATCTGAAAAATGAGGAGATTGGAATACATGGCTGTGCTCTTCTTTGCTTTTTAATTCTCAGTGCCTGGAGCATAGCAGGGGCTTCAGTTGTTGCCCTTCATTCTCAAAGAAGAAAAAATGACATCACTATGTCGGGGTCAAGCTACAGTGTGTCCTACTGTGGCTGATCCAATCAATATGAGCACAGAAGGCTCTTCCCTCAGGTCAGGCACAAATAGTCCATATGACGCTTGGAGTAGAGCCATCTCTAAATTTGTTCATGTCACGTTTCTGTTGAGCTACTGCTCTTCTGCTTTGCTCATAGAGCACAGTTCCTTCTTTGATGTGTGTGTGTGTCATGATGGGTGGGCCTGTGACAGTGTCTCCCATATCTCATAATCAATTGCAAAGATCTTCAGAGAGACTTTCAGTGTCTTTGTAATTACTTCTTCTGACTTTCATGAGAGCATATGTAAAATGTTTTTTTTAGGCAAATGTACTTTTGGCATTCTAACAATATGGCCATCAGAGTGGTGCTTGCTGCACTAGTTTGAATTACTGGCAGTTCAGCTAGGGAAAAGACCTCAGTGTCCAGTACCTTGTCTTGTGAGGTGATCTTCAGAATCTTCCTAATATGACAATTCAAGTAGAAGCAATTCAATTTCTTGGCCTGGCACTGGTACACTGTCCAGATTTCACAGGCATAAAACATTGAGGTCAGAACAATGGCTCCATAGACCTTAAATTTGGTATCTCTTCTCTACCACATTTTCCTTCCCAAATACTTGAGCTAGCTCTGGCAATGTGAATGTCAACCTCATCATCTATGTGTATATCCCTGAAAAATATACTGCCAAGTAAGTGAACTTATATTCACAGCCTTCGAGATTTCTCCATTTGTTATAGCTGATGGTTCCACATATGAATGGTGTGGTACTGGCTAGTGGAGAACTAATTAACTGTTAGGTCACATAGCACAAGCAGCCCAGAATTGTTGTATACTTTATTGTATCTCAGGTTCAGAGGCAGCAAGGAACGCATAATCATTTGCAAACAAAAGGTCACACACCAACTCTCCCTCCACTTAAGTTTTGACTTGTAGCCTTTTAAATTTAAGTAGGGGCTTAACAAATGTTTACTGATTGATTTCAAAAACCCCTATGCCAATTTGTGATTCTAAATCTTGTTGAGGTCAGAATCCTAAAGAGATATTCACTGGAGCTAGGTGGCTATGCAGATAAGGCAAGCTAGCATGAAGAACAGAGTTTTAAGTAGAACCTTCACTTAATTACTCTAACCATGCCTGCCCACTTGCACTAGACAGAGGTGATTCCACAGGATCTGACAATCTGTGGTTCTGCATGGCTGCCAAACTGTAAGCCAAAAATGACACACAGATATGTACATGTACATGCATATGTGACCTTTCTTTTTGTTCTTAACTTTCTTGCTACATATGACTTAAGAGTGGGATCCCCAAATCAAAAGTTATGGTCTTATTACTAACTTTTAAAGCATAATTCCAACTGGTTTTATGAATGGTTGATCCATTCACAGCTTCATCAATAGTGCATTACTGAGACTGCTTTCCTAGAGCCAAAATTCATTATTTCCATCTTTTGTCATTTTTGTAAATTTTCTGGGAGTGATGTAAGACTAGAACTGTTTGGATTTTCATTACTCTGATTATTAGTGACTTGGAGCAATTTTAAATATGCTTATTAATAGCTGGTGATTATTTGCTAATTGTTCACATCCTCTGACTATTTATTTTATAGGAAAAGATTCTTGGTCTTACATATCTAGGCTAATTCCCAGTATACCTTGAATACCAAATTTCATCAGGAAAATTTTATGCAAAGATTTTCCCCCAAAATTATAGCTTCCCTTATTATCCCAAGTACACTGATTTTGTCCATGAAATAGCTTTTTAATTTCAGGTAATCAGCATTGTATCTTTTGTTTCTATGCTTGGCATAAATCCATCTAGGTTATGGTGAATGATTATTTGGATTTAATGTTGTTGTCTTTTTGTTAGAATTTTATCTTATTTTTACATCAATATTCATTAGTGAAATTGGTTTATGCAATTCTTTCCCTGGTTTAGGTATGAGAATTATATTTGTCTAATAAAAAGGGTTTGGTAGTATGCTTTGTTTCTCAGCTATTAAGAATAACTTGTGAATTAGAGGCACTAAGCGATCTTTAAATATTTGATAAGATTCATCTGTAATTCTGTCTGGACTACAGTTTGGTTCTTCCTTTGATGGATCTTTCTTTTTAGAGAGGCAGTAATTTCCAGACACAGAATTTGTAAAACGAAAATTATTTTGTGGTTCAGACTTATAAATTCATTGAAATAGGGAATTATTTCCTCTGCCAATGCAAAGCCTACTTTGAAACTTACTGAGGCACTGAGAAGTTAAGACCTGCCCTGGGTCACACAACCTCCGGATGTAGTAAAGGCAGAACCTAAATACAGGTTTTCAAATTAATCCAATTTAATCAAATTAAGATGCATTTAACATAAAATCAAGATGCAGCCAATCCTTTCAGGTATATTTTTTTGTGGGAGAGGCTTCTGAACAGTTACCTGTTCTTCCCGGGATGATCCTTTCTTTGGTTGTTGCTTCTTTAAAGCTTCATATTTTTTCTTCTCTCTTCGATATTCTGCAACAGCACTATCCGAAGCATCATCTTCCTCTGAGGAGTAAATGGTTATTTAACACACAATTAAAAAACAAGATTTCACAAGATTATTGCAGAATTGCTTATGTCCCCAGCAACAAGAAAGAGCATTTGGCCAACAAGATATAAATCTACCTGGTAAATACAGAGAAGCATGAAAAAACTTATATGAACTGTTGAAAAGTGAATTGAGGAGTGCAAGGAAGGAAAACAGCAAACACAATGAGTATAGCAACATAAATAGAAAGGACAATAAAAACCAAATAATCAATACTGAATGTAAATAAAATATATAATGATCATATTTGGTTCCAAAGAAGAGATACAAAGACTCCTCACCCTTTATAGAGGAAGGGGGTTCAGAGGTATGGAACAGTGCATTAACCTTTTTCAAAATGTTGGCTAGTTTTTCTGATCCGTCGTGCCCCCCCCCCCCTCCTTTGCTAAGGCACCTCTGTGGAGGGGGAAGGTGAAAAGTACAGGGAGAAATTTAGGTGATGTAAAAAACAAAAGATGTCAATGCAAATTACAAATCTATGAAATCTATAAATTGAACCCAAGAACTCGACTCCTCCAGAAGCCTTTCTGTTGACACAAACTACCCTCCAACTGACCCACGAGATTTCACAATTGCTTGAAACTTTCTCCTTGTTATTTACTGCTGATTTTATATTCAGAGGATTGTTGGTGAATAGTGCAGTGTGGATTTCCATTTTTATAGCCAACATGTTTACTTTAATTAGATCATTGGTGAAAGAGATGAGGAGACATTCTCTGAGAAGCACCTAATGAAAATCGTTTGGTGTTTGTTGGCATTTGAGAATTACCTACCAACAACAAAAAGAAAACTGAGGCTGTTTCCTTCAGGTCCCTCTCCTCTACCCTAGATCTCAAAAGCCACTGCTATCATTCCTCACCCTCTACTCCAAATTAGATGGAGGTGGGTCTTTTCATTGAGGGCAATGTCTTTATACCGCTAATCCTTCCCCTATTATCTTTTGCCCCAACAATAATCATCTCCTCTCTAATCTTTTATTTCTCTCTACTAGCTCTTTCACTGCCGAGGCCTCCCACTACCTTAAAACCTCCTCACTTGACCTTATCTTGACTCACGCTATTGTCCCATATCTCTACCTTTTTCACTTCTAAACCCAGAGAAGGAGCTGTTTTCATTCTTTGCTTGCCATTTCCTTTCTTTTCACTCACTTTAAAACCCCTTCAGATCTGGAGTCATCCTGATGAATATCTGGTCCCTGGATTCAGATGGCTTTGGAGGAGAAGTGAGGCTGGTGAACTGCCCAGCCTCCCTCCTTCAAAACAAAGTCAAGTGGAAGTCATGTCATCATTTCTCTGGTGGCATGGTCTTTTTTGGTAACAAAGGATGAACACAATTCAACCTTCACTGAACCTGCTCTCTCTAAAGTTACCACTGATCATCTCTCAATTGCCAAATCTGATAGCCCTTTCTCAAGCCTCATCCTTCTTGACCTCTCTGACCTACCCTTTCTCCGTTGTGTTTCTGTTACTGTTCTCTCTTGGTTCTCTTCCTACTTATCTGACCATGCTACCATATTTAAAAAAACAACAAACAAAACCACTTGACCTTGCCACAATAACTTGCAAATAGTAGGTACTTCTTAGTTCCAATAACCTGTAATCTTAAAATTTAAGCTATTGTTCTCTCTCCTTCTTTTCACTGCCACAGACTTGTACAAATGTCTAGATTCACTACTTGACCCCTTGCAATCTAGTTTCTCATCTTATAAACTAAAACTGTTCTCTCCAAAATTTTTAACTTCTTTCTCCTCCTGGACACTATGTAGCTTTTGTAACTACTGTCTCTGGTTTCCCCTTATTTGCCACCATGACTCCTCAGTGTGCCTTGTATCCATTTCCCATTCTTTCAGCATGGTATATCCTGCCTCTGAAGCTACTATCTGTGTGAGCTTGGGCAAGCCATATGGCATTATTGGCCCTGATTTTCTTCACATGTAAAACAGTTGAACTAGATGACCTTTAAAATCCCTTACAGTTCTGTACTCATGATCTATGATGTTGGAGTTCTCTCCTGGGTCCTCTTTCTTTTTCTGTCCTCTTACTCTTGGCGATCTCATCTGCTCTTTGGATTTAAGGATCACATCTATTAAGATAATTCTTTTTTTTTTATATATTTTTATTTATTTTCAGTGTTCTATAATCCCCTCCCTCCCCGAGGCGGTATACAATTTTATATAGGTTCTACACATACGTTCCTATTAAATACATTTTCACCACAGTCATGTTGTATAGAATTAAAATGAATGGGAGAAGTCATATAATAAACCAAAACATAATACAAAAGAAAATGATCTGCTACATTCTGTGATTGAATTCCATAGTTCTTTCTCTGGATATGGAAGGCATTTTGCCTTAAAAGACCACTGGGAATTTTTTAAGTTCTTGCATTGCAATGAAGTTCTAAGTCTATCAGAAAAAATCTTTGCACACTGTGGCTGTTGCTGTGTACAAAGTTCTCCTAGTTCTGCTCCTTTCACTCAGCATCAGATCATATAAGTCTTTTCAGGTCTCTTTGAAGTCTTCCTGTTCATCATTTCTTACAGCACAATAGTATTCCGTTACATTCATATACCATACTTTATTCAGCCATTCCCCAGTTGATGGGCATCCCCTTGATTTCCAGGTTTTGGGCACTACAAAGAGAGCTGCTATAAATATTTTTGTACATGTGGGACCCTTTCCCATTTTTATGATCCCTTTGGGATACAGTTCTAGAAGCAATATTGTTGGGTCAAAGGGTATGCATATTTTTGTAGCCCTTCGGGCATAGTTCCAAATTGCTCTCTTAGAATGACTGGATCAGCTCACATCTCCACCAACAAGGAATTAGTGTTCCACCTCTCCCGTATCTTCTCCAACATTTATCATACTGTTCTGCCATGTGAGCCAATCAGACAGGTGTGATGTGGTACCTCAGAGTTGTTTTGATTTGCATCTCTCTAATCAATAGTGATTTAGAGCAATTTTTCATACGACTATAGATATCTTTAATTTCTTCCTCTGAAAAATGCCTGTTCATATTCTTTGACCATTTATCAATTGGGGAATATTAAGATAATTCTTAACCTACATATCCAGCCCTAACATTCTCTCTGAACTCCTGCTCTATACCATCAATCTACTTGATCTGTTCCTGGGTGTGACATAGGTACCTCAAACTTAATCTGTCTAAAACCAAACTTATCTTTTCCTTATTCCCAACTCTGTCCCTCCTCCAGACTTCTCTATTTCTAATATCTTCCAAATTACCCATGTTAACAACCTCAGAGTTATCCTTAACGTTTTCCATATCCCTTCTACTCCCCATCAGCTTTGCCAAATTACATCCTTCCACCAATTAGCATTTAAATTTTGTTGACTGAGCCTCTGCTCACGTGGCTACCTCCCTAGTTCAGGCCCTCATCAGTTCTCATTCAGATTACTGTAATAGTCTCCTAAGTGGTTTGTTCTGCTTTTAGTTTCAGCTTGGCATTGAAGGCCTGCTTCTTCATCTCCTCTTTTCCCCCTCCCTGCCCCACATCTGACTCACCTTTCCAAGCTTATTTCATATTACTCCCCTTTAAGAACTTCATCCTTTAGTATTAGATACTCTTTCAATTAGATACCGTGCCACCTGGGTGCTTCTATACAAGCTGCTCCCTATACCTAGAATGCCCTCATCACTTGTCTCTGTTGCTCATGAATTCTTGTCCTAAGACTCAGCTTAGGGGTAATTTTTTCCATAAAGCCTTTCTTGATTCCCTCAGTATTTACCTCATTTTCCCTGTACCATATACATTTTTATATGCTGTACCATCCAACAAACATTTGTGGAAGTGAAACTATACTAAAGTTAATTTTACAGTATAATTCCCTAAAAGTATGATATAGTGCAGGAGTTGGCCCAACGGCCAAACCCAGTCTGCTACTTGTTTTTCTGCAGCAAGTGACCTAAGAATGGTTTTTACATTTTAAAACAGGGCTTTATTATATTTTATATTTCATAGGGTATACAAAAACCAAATTTGGTTGTGCTAGATTTGCCTATGGGTTGGTTGCCTATCAATCCCTGATATAGTGGAAAGGATACTCAGGGAAGAGTACCAGGGACCTGGACTCAGGAAAGAGCTGGGTTCAAATACCACTTCTGTATTTACTAAGGATATTACTCTGGACAATCTACTTAACCTTCAAATCTCAGCTTGCTCAATTATAAAAATAGGATAATGCTTGTGGTGCTTGGCTCAAAGGGCTGTTGTGAAATTAAATGACAATGTACATAAAAATGTTTTGGAAACCTTAAGTACTCTATAAATGAAATTATGAAACATAATTAGTTTGATAGTAACCATTTCTCTTGTGGGCTGGAGGCTCTCAAATACAGTGATATTTTTATTTTAATTGTATCCTCCCACCCCATTTACTTTTCATACTACTTACCCTCTACTAAAAAAGTATATAAAAATGCCTTTTAAAAGAACATATTTCCTCAGTATTTAACATAATAACACTTCTTATATTCAAGTCTGTAGTTATGTTTATGAAAAGGAGTATGGGTACACAGGTTTTTGTGGATGTTAACACTGATATCTTAATTTTCTAATAATAATAATAATCAAGTTATGATGATGAAATATATAGCTATGGAATGTTATACAAATGTGTAATACAAGGTAACCAGTGACTGTGATGGAAGGCACCTCAACAAAAAGGGAGAAAATTGTAAGTTTTACTTACAATTTTAGAAATTATTTACTCTGTGCCATGATTGCTATGGTGATGGCTAGCAAATGCAGACACAGAAGAGGAGAAACTAGAGATTTGCATTGTTAAACTGAAATAATAATTAGCTGTAAGCCTATTTATGAAATAAAAAGGTTTTTTTAATGGGAAACAATCTGGTAAACTATGGGATTTAGGGCTATGAAAAAATCTATCAAATATAATAGAACAGAATGTAACAGAATTAGTTATCTAACTAAGGTAACTAATAGAAGCTTTGAGTTTGATAGGTAGGATGTTGTTTTTGGTACTACATTCTCTAGCACAGGATTTCTTAACTTTTTTAAGATAGTTTTTGGCTATCTGGTTAAACTATGTACCTCTCCTCAGAATAATTTTCTTTAAACCTATAATTGAAGGATATGCTAAATTTCATTTAGAAGTTAGTGAACATAAAGATGTAATTTTTTCCTCTAAGTTAATGAATCCCTGAAATCTAATAACAGATATGGACCCCAACGTTAAGAACCCTTGCTCTACAAAGGCTATTCCCTCTCCTTAAACCAATTCAGCAAACACTACCATGGAATCTACTACATGAAAGGCAATGGAGTGGGGATAAAAGATACATGCAAAAACAAGTAAGAAAAAGATTAAGTGTACAAGGGATGACATGTACCAAGCTCTGGTGACCTACACAAGGACAAGTCTATATTGCTGGAATAGGGATTGAAGCTGGACCTCTGATTCATTTGGCTTATCTGAAACCAAAAGCATTGCAGGAAAGCTGAGCTCTTACCCTCTAATAACGGATCTGGACCCTTTCCCTAAGGCACATTGATAAAGTTTTTTTTTTTTTTTTGGTTTTTTTTTTTGATAAATACCATGGATCAAGAGACTTGGTGTTTGAAGACTATAGGATTACACTTATTTCAAAATGGTTTGACATTTACATAGGAATAGCTGTTAAGTTTATTACAACTTCTTTTAATTTCAACTACTTGGATAGTCTGAGGATCTTCTTTTAAGTGGAGTTAATAAAAATTCCGTTCTAATTTGACTCATTAGATTTCTTGAGCTATACTGGATAACAGGATTCTAACGATATATATATATATATGTGGAGGCTAAAAAGCAACAGCAATACTATAGGAGGCTGGGTGTGTTAGAACACAATAAAAACATTTTAAAGATTGTCTCACTAATTAGCCTATCACCACAATATACACTCTAAGTGAAACATGTAGCAGTTCGGTTTGTGTTGATTTTATCTTGTGATAATTTTCTCACAAATAGCCACAAAGTAAAAACACATGTTCCCAAGAGCGATGAAGAACAACTTGATGCTACTTTATGTCTGCATGCCCGCACACATGATTAAATTGATGCAACTCCAAATAATTAAAATTCCACACACTACTGGACAAGCAGTGATATAGCACAGCAAATATTTGATTTTTTTTTTATTAGAGTAAAAATCTTAAAATTTTTTTGCTAGAGATAAATCTGAAAGAAACTGCTTATAATTTGAGCACTAAAGAAGGCAGGCAGGCAGGTAAGAAAAAGAGAGATAAAAAAAGGAAGGTTTTTAAAGATTTAGTCCCTTCAGTGGTTCTACTACTAATCTGTAAAACTTCTAGAGTTGTCCTATTAACAGGATTCCTTCTTAGCTGTGAATTCAGTTCAGTTTTGTAAGATAAAACTCTAAGATCTAGTGGACAATATTCATAGAAATCAGAGGCAAGAAAGACACATTAGGTCAATTTATCCTACCCACCTGCAAATGCCAATGAAAAGTTGAAAAGTAAAAACCAGCTTTGCATCCAGAATTAAGATGAAGGTATTTAGCACAGGAAGATTCACCTGATCCAGAAAATCTTTTGGAGGTCAGAAAACATGGCTACTAATGTGTTTTACAAAGTACAGTGATGCTTCTACCAAAATGGAAAACATCAAGTAAGAAGAAAATGAAATTCATGGAATGTCTATTCCCTAATCGCCCCCTCCTCCTGAAAGGAATGGACATAAATCCTCAAGGCAAGGGTCAAATCCGAGGAGTTCTAGACCACCTGCCTATTGTGTGGGCTGCTACTTGCATGGCTCTTGGCTTTTCTGAGACTTTTAGTCACCAGGTTTAAAAGTCTCCCCTTTACCCCCAAGTTTTTACTTTTAAGCCAAAATGAACAAGCAAACAGCTTGAGAACAGCTGTGAAGCCTGCTTGACTTTCATTATGTACATCTGTGATACCAACATTAAACCCTGCCTAGGGTTCCATCTGTACTACATAGAAATAATACAGTTGAAATGCTTTTAGAACAAACACAGCAAATGCAAGGAAATCTACTCAAATCTAACTGAATGGAAAAACTGATCTATTTCCCCGCTTGGTATCAGAATCAGTAGGTAAGACACTGCAAGTTCTAATAAAGGTGAATCCACAGAATTTGGAAACTCATCAAAAAAATTTTGAAGTTGAAAAAAAAAAATCAATATAAAGGGACATTAGCCAGCTGCGGAGCTAAGCTACCCTAAGAAAAAGTGTATGAATTGATTGTTGAGGAGATTAGAGTGTTTTCTCAAGCATCATCTGGGACACACCAATTTCAAGTGTGTTTAAATTGGGATCTACTCAATAGACTGTAATACAACCAAGATAATGTCATTTTCTTTCAGCTTCAGTTTCCTTATCTATAAAATGGAGAAAACAATAGCCCCTGTCTAACAAGGCAGTTGTGAGAATCCAATGGGATTATATATGTGCTTTGCAAACTTTAAAATGCAATACATTGCCTATGAATATTATGAGCTTTTTCTATTGCCGTGCAGATAGCAATTTGGAAAGCTGCTATCCTGCTATTATTCTTTTATATTTAATATTGTACAGACTATTGTATAGACAAAATAACTAGTTTTCTGTAGTTAAATAAAAGTGTTAGGATGTAAGGTTATCTTTAGGATCACTGAAAGTATCCTTGGCATAACTCATACCAGCAGAAAGGTCAATAAGGATGATATGCATCTCTTCTTGTTCCCAAAAGACTCTGACCTCTTCTGCTACATCTATGTCTTTTAAAAGCTTTCCATTCTGTATAGCTTGGAGAAAAATACTCTGTAAGGCAACTTCTATTAAAAATGTCCTCATGGGTCAATGTTATAGTCAAGAAACTGTGGGTAATGATTCAGTCTAATTCTAGTACAGTTTTTTTAAATTGAGTTATCTGAGATATTTTGAAGTGCATGTATGTATAGGTGTGTGCATAAATACAAATATAAAAAAGCATATATAGATAGGATGTGTCATTTGTCAGTATATGAAAGACAGGGGGTATTTAACTTATAATTTTAGCCAAGTTCTATCTTGGTAGGTACTACTTAATAGATGCTAAAATTCTATGGCCTACATTGCATAGTTTTTGTCACATCTTTGTATAAACTACAATGATTATTAAGTTTGGGCTCTTTAAGAATAGAGAAATGGGCAATGTGGCATGGTGGCAAGTTGACCTTGGAGCATGCAGACGTGAGTTCAAGGCTCACCTCAGACACCAACTGGCTGTGTATCAGTCATTAAATATTTCAGCACTTTAAAGTGCCTACACTGGGGCATGGGGCATTTCTTCATTTTGGGAGTTCCTTATATTAATAATTAATATTATAATAATTAATATTAATAAAATTGCAGATTCAATCCCTACTCCAAAGGATAATATTTTGATAGTTTTTGGAAGAAATGACCAGGTCCTACATCTTCATCATAAACCCCTCTGGTTCCAGAAACAAATAAGCATGGCATTTGCTTGACATTTCCCATTTTTAGGTCATTACAGAAGACAGCTATCTGAAGTCAGGATCTATACATTTCTAGTTTGAATTGGTTCAACTAAATAATACTATTTGCATATGGTCATTTAACCATTTATGCATCTATTATTAATGCTCTCACATTTCTCTGTTTTGTTCCCCAGGACACCATAAAAAACATGTTGAATTATTTGCTGAAATCCAGTTCTATTATATTGGTGGCATTTCCATGATCTACCAGTCTAGGGTAAAGGCGCTCTGGTAAAAGCATACAGAGTCAGTCTTGGAGTCTAAAATACCTAGGTATTCTTTAAAACCATAAATTACAGATAAGCTATAGATCTTCATTAGTTTAGGAAGTTCCCTACATTCCCCCAGTCAAAACATCCCCCCTCAAATCCTAAAACCTAAAAATACAAAGCAAAAATAAAAGCCAGTCCAGAATTCTTATCAAAAAAGGAAATGAAGTTAGCATGGCATGAGTTGCTCTTAATGATCTTATACTGACTACAACTGATTACTGTTTCCGTAAGTGTTTTAAATTGTCCATTTAATAATATATTCTAGAATATTTCTCTATGATCTCATGGTTTATTGGTTTTTAAGTTGGTGGAATACATATTCTTCACCATTTAAAAAATCAGGATGTTTGCCTATCACCTTTCTTTGAGCATTTCTCTGTGATCTCGCAAAGATCACAATCAGCAGACAGTGGATTAAATATCATATCTATGAGTATTTTCAACAGTATGTGTGTAATTCCTCTTGATTTGGAGACAAAAACTCATAAAAAGCAGCTAAGTGCCCCTTTCTCGACTATATTTTGTTCTCATGTTTCTTACCCATGTTTATTTTGCCATTCTTAGTCTGTGAAAGACAAGATGGAAACAAAAAAGTAGTTCAGTTTAATTTTCTTTTTCTCAAATGAAAATATTCCTCTGGTATTCTATATTGAACATATCTTTTATTTATTTCATCTGTGAATGGGTTATATCCCCCTAATAGGATGTAGGTTTTTTGAGGTCAGGATCGATTGCCTTATTTTTGTATATTCTATGCCTAAGTGTGCCTGGCACACAGTAGGTACTTAATATTTGTTAAGACTGATCGGCCTCAAATAGCATTTCCCTCTTCTTCTTGCTGCTCTTGGCCAAAAAGTAGCTAAAATACATCTTTTGTTATCTTTAGTATTTCACTGTAAGCTTTGATTTTCTTGATGGTGTGCTCCCTTGGTTACATGACCACTGGGCTCACTGGAGAAGTCTGCATGTACTTGTGTCAATCTCTTCCCCTTTTCACAGTACTTAAAACCAGAAGAGATCCTAGGAGTCATCTAGTCTAACTCCTTCATTTTTCATATGAAGAAAACAATTTTCTGGGAGGAAACTAAAGTGGAGAAAAGGTGAAATGACTTGTGCCAGGTCACACAGGTAGTGAAGAACAGACTGAAGATCCAGTCCTAGGCCCTTTAACTCAAGCCAGAGCTAGAACTTTTTAAAGATTTTTTTTTTAAATTTCCCCTTCAAATCCTGCCTTTTTGGGGGGTAGGAGATGGAGAAGTCCTGTGATCCTGTTGGTTGGATTATGCAATCCTATTTATTTTTAACTACATAAGAATGAGAATTCCAGGATTCACTGATACTATGATAAACAACCAAACCTTTGTTTCACCAAAGATATTAAACATGGCAACAAATAAATCATCATCCAGCAAAGTAGAAACACACTCAAAGAGAAGTCTGCCAATAAATTGAAGTGTTCTCTTTTAAAAATAATCTCCTGGGCTTTGTCTCAGTATTTCTTTACTGTCACAGGAGATGTGATGATTCTGACCAATGATTTTCTAAAATTCACACTCTAAAACGAATAACAACTAAAGGGCATCACAGCATGACAAACATCAGAGTAAGAAGAGACTTCAGAATTTCTAAGAACCAATAATACCAATTACCTTTAGAACCCTGAAAACAAATAAAAAAAAGATCTTTAAAAATGTATAATGATCATCTATAAGAAAAGAAAACACTTTAAAGTTTTTTTAGGTTTTTCTACATTTACACATTTATAATTCTCAATTACAGGGAAAACAGACAATGAAACATATAAATATAGATACACTTTCATATGAAATACAGCATTTAAGTTGGGTAAATCAAATTCTTAAAAACTGAAATTTATACTAAATGCACTGGTGAGAATTTTGTAGAGAATTTGTAAGTAATGAAAAGGAAACTTTTGCAAAGAGAACAGTGACCCTAATTTGTTTTCTATCTTTGTATTTTCTTATATTGGGTTTGTTTAAAGTAAAAAGTTATCTACGTGTCATTTCAGTTAGTTTCACAGGCAGAGTTGAATTTAATTTCAAATTCCTCTCTCAATTGTCTCTCAGAATTGCACCCAGTAAGAAGGAAGGAAAAAGTAGTCAGGATCAGCTGAAGTAAGATGATTTAAAACCACATCTAAGAAGGACAATTAAAGGCAGAAGAGAAGAGTGAAGGAAGAAAAGACTGCTCTCCTTCAGTATCTGAAGGGCTTACGGGAGAGGAATTAGATTTGTTTTTCTCAGGCTCCTTTAGAACTGGATTATCAGAATTTTATTCTCTAAAAGTCTCTTAGTTCTTATGACATGGCTAGTCTCTAGGGTCATAGGATCATAGGACTGAATTGCAAGGAACATTAGGAGTCATCTAGTCCTCTCCTTGCTCATTTTATAGATGAGAAAACTGAAACCTAGGGATATTGTGATGTATGTCCATAAATAAGTAACCATAACAGGTAGAAATTGAATCCACATCGACTCACTCCAGTAATAATGGTTTAATCTGATCATACCTTTGTTTTCTTGAACCTGTACAATTAGTAAGATTATTTTGGCACAGTCTGGATTGCAGTAGGAGGCATGGAGGTTCTTAGAGGTGGACTATTATAATAGGGTTTATTGATGAAAGTGTGGGCTAAGGCAATGGAAAGGATCTTGAGAAAGTACCTAGCAACTGCTTTGATATGGTAAGGAAGAGTTAGTAATGATATCTGGGTAACTGAGAGGATGACATCATTAAAAAGGGGAATTAGGGGAGGGTTGGTTGTTTTTTAGAAAGATGATGAATTTTACTTTAGACATGCTGAGTTTAAGATATTGGCAGTACGTTCAGTAGGAAAAGAAATGCAGTTGTAAATCTGGATTTGGAGCTTAGGGGAGAAGTCAAGATTGGGGACTTAGAGGTTTGAAGATGCTCACACTTTACCAGCAGCCATGAGGACTGAGAAAGGCTTATTGGAAGAAGTGGCACCTGAACTGGATGGGAGACAGGGGTAGGGAAGGAAGGAAGGAGAGAGGGAGGGTGAGAGAAGGAGAGAGAGACAAAGGGAGAGAGGAAAGGGAAAGGGAGGGAGGGAAAGAGAGGGAGAGAGGGAGAGGGAGAGAGGGAGGGAGGGAGGGAGGGAGGGAGGGAGAGAGAGAGAGAGGGAGAGAGAGAGAGAGAGAGAGAGAGAGAGAGAGAGAGAGAACTCCAGGCATGGGACACTACTCTATCAAGGAGTTGAACATGTGAGGAGTAGCAGGTTAAGCCAGTTTAAGCCAGTTTATTTGGATTGTATAGTGCATGAAGGGAGTGAAATACAGAATAGGTATAGAAGCAGCTGCTTAAGAATAATTTAAAAATGAAAATGGGTTCATCTACAATAATATTCTGAAGCTCAACTTAAGATGGCATCCCTTTTGAAGAATGCCTGTGTTGACAATTTCAGGTGATCTCTTCCCTCTCTGCCTCTAACTTATATTGGACTTGCATTCACTTGCAATGCATTTTTCATTATATATTTGTGTATCTTCCCTATTAGAAGATAAGCTCCATTAGGGCAGGTGCTGCATCTTATTTAAAATCTGGGGGCTTTTCAGAGTTTAGTACAATCCTCTGCACTTAATATATATTTTCTGAGTTGTCACTGAACTGAATGAGATCTGACTTGTATGTGGATGGTGGTAACTTTGTGTACAGTAAGGAAAAATGTTAGTAGAAATGTCAATAAAATCTAAGTATTTACCAAAAAAAAAATTCAAGAAGCATTTATTAAGCACTTACCATATATAGCAGATACTGTTCTGAGCACTAGGGATACAAAGGAAGTAAAAAATTGTCCCTGCACAAAAGAAGTTAATTTAACGGAAGGAAAAAAAAATCAAACTATGTTGTAAAAGCAACTTCACAAATATTTATTTACTGCCCTTTATGTACAAGAAGCTGTGCTAAGTGTTAGGGATACAAGATGAAAATTAAACAACCCCTACCCTCAAGGAGCTTTGCAACATTTTTACTAAGGGAAAATAACATGTACACAGATAAATGAACACAAGCAGTGTGGCTTTGTGGAAAGAATTCCAAGAAAACTTTGGAGTTAGTTTCAAAATTTACCTCTGACATACATTAGCTATGTGACCACTGGCAAATGTAAAAATTTTAGAAGGAGGAGTTTTCAAAATAGGAGTTCCCTATACCAGCAAAATCACATGTCTGGACTCTTCCCCTCCACAAATATATAAGGCACAAAATACAGAAAACAAACAAGAATAAGCAATGTTTCTTGCTTTCATGGAGTTTACAAACCATAGGACTAAGGGCACTGTAGTAGGTTCTTCAAGGCACCTAAAATTACAAATGTATCATTTTTTAAAAACTGGCAGGCTGGCAAATTAAACAGAGAGCCAGCCTCCAACAGGGCTCAGGTCCTTTCTCAGACACACAGTGATCCCAGACAAGTCATTTATACTTTTAATGCTCTGGGGAAAAGTAGGAAAGGGAATAAATATTTGTTTTGTGTCTACTATGTGTCAGGCACTGGGCTAAGTGCTTTGCAAATACTATCTCATTTGACCTTCACAATAACAGTTGAGGAAACTGTAGCAAAAAGGGGTTAAGTGATTTGCCCAAGGTCACACAGCTAGTAAAAGTGTATGAGATTGAATTTGAATTCCAGTCTTTCTGATTTCATGCCCAGCACTCTCTCCACTCTACCATTTATCTGCCTAAGAATTGCCTTTATGCAATTCTCTAAGATTACAAATTAAAGAGCAAGTGCTGACATAAACTGGAGGACAAAGGAAAGTTTCCTCATACAGAAGTTCCCATATCGGTGAAATCATGGGCACTGTCCCTATGCCTCTTTTATTAACCAGATAAGAAGAGGCCAGTCTAAGGTTGTCAACAGCAACTGAAAAATATATATTTCACATCAAATAATTATTTTCATAGAGGGAGAACAATGCAGTACAAAGGGTAATGGAACTTGGAGCCAGAGAACTTGGGTTCAAATCCTGGCTTGTGATCCATGAGATGCTGGGCAGGTCAGTCATCACATTTCTTTGGGCTTCAGTTTCCTCCTCTGCAGCATGAAGGAGTCAAACTAAAAGACTTTTTAAATTCCTTCCAGATCCAAATCTATGATCCTATGAATTATTTTTAGAGTTGCTGCTTTAGCATGTATAATTTCACAAAGCACAGGGAGAAATACTACCATAAGGTCTAGTTTGCAAATACTTCTGTCAGTACAATGACCTAAAATGAGGGACTAACCTGGTATTCATTCTAACTAGTTTAATTTTAATCAATTTTCATTCTTGGAATACAAAAACTCTACTAACTGAACATGATGGGCTCCCTCTGGTGGTTAAGATAATCTATATTTTCACAGATATTCTTATCTAAGAATTTAGGAGAAGCCTGTAATTTTTATTTTTGTTGCTAATATTTAGATAAGAGATAGAATACCTAGAATTATAAAGCATTTTAAGGCTTTACATATATGATCACATCTAATTGTCTTATATCTTGTGAGGTAGGTGTAATTATCATCGCTACCTTATAGGTGAGGAAATTGCAGCTGAGAGGGGTTATGTGATTTAACACATAGGTTAACATAGCTAATAAGCAACTGAGGTGGGATCTAAACCTTCCTCTGACTCCAAGTCCAGCATTCCATTGACTATGGTCTCTAGTTATATTAGTTTTAATTTGGACGGGGTTATATTTTGATTCTTATGATTCATTTTCTTCCATCTGCTGGCATTAAATATACCACACATGTTAAAATACAGTAATTTTATCACTCAATAATATTTCCAGATTTGACAAAAATTATTTAGTCTATCAAATCATGAAATAAAGTAAAATATAACTGATTACCCTGGCTTTTGTTACTGGGTACGTAGACATGGTTCAAAAATGTGTTCAGTGCACACTGAATGTGGTTGTTTGTTTGCTTGTTTTGAGAGAAGAGATAATTTGAGTCTAAAAATGTATCTAGACTATAAGGAGGAGCATATTCCTTTCTGGAATATGCCACTGGACCCAGATGGCTCTGGAAGAGAAAGTGAGTCTGGTGAACTTTCATAGCATTCCACTCAAATCAAGGTCAACTGCAAGTCATGTCATCATTTCCCTGATGTCATAGTCCTCTTTGAAAACAGGACAAACACAACAACATGCTAGGTAATTAGTACCTGAGGCTCTGGTGTGGTTTTCATAATACTTTTGCAGTGAGGTTGAATGTATATGAAGAAAGTTCTTACATACAAGGGTTGTGAATACTGATGTCACACTGGCTATCTGATTTTGATTTGTTTCAAACTCTGTGGGTAACAATAATAGCTTAGTCTCTACAGTGCTTTACCATATATGATGAACTTTACTCTTAACCATCTTGTGAAGTAGGTAGTAAAACCATGATTTTTTTTTTTTTCATTTTGAAGGAAATGAGGTTTGGAGTTTAAATGATCAGGGTCATATGTCTAGCATGTTGCAGGGTCAGAACCGAAATCCTGATACCCTGGCTACAAAAATTCTCATACATTTACAATTGTGGGAGAGAATCACATAATAAGAAAGGTCTTAGAAATAATGTAGTTTTGATTCCTCATTTTGAAAATAATGAAATGAAGGTCCAGTAAAGTTAAGTCCCATGATACTCTCAGGGCTGGGATGAGAACTCTGGTTTTCCGCATCCTACTTCTGGGTTCCTTTAGCTAAATTATATGAATTTTCTCTTTCTGATGTCATAATCATAAAGTAAGGTAGTCAAACTCTAAAAAATATTTTTAATTTATTAAAAATGGTAGTACATTTATGCAAAGAGAAGTCTTTGATATTGATTTAAGTCTACAATTCTCAAATGTTAGATAAGGACATGGAATTCCTTTTTTTTTAAATTGAGACAACTTTTTGTCGCTATTTCATAATGATTTTTGTTACAAATGTCATAAATGATCTATGAAGTAAATTTTGAACATTTTAGTACACAATGGTACACATTTTCATATGCAAGAAAATTTCAAAAATGATCAATAAAAGCCTTCTGATTGTCATGAAATGAAAAACATCTTTTATGAGAGGAGTGAACTGGGTGACATTAGAGAGTTAAGGCAACAACTGGTAAGATGGCCTTGTAATTGTGCAATAAAGCAGAAAGGTATGTTGATGGCTGTAAGGCAGGAGTTCTACTTTTGCCAAATTCCTTTCGAAATATACTTTATAATATTGGTGCCAAATTTGGAAACAGTTTGTTTTAGGATGGGCACCCATCCTGGATAAATGGATTTCTTTGCCTTAGTATCCTTGGAATCCCCTTCTATCTTCATATCTTAGGCTCAATGGAAGTTTCTTTGGTAACACAAGGTCAAAGTCAGGAACTTATGTGAAGGTTATTATTTTCTTTCACACAATTTTTAGCAAATAAAAGTTCACAGGCTAAGGACTCTAGTTTCTGTGTCCTTGGGTCCTCAGGCTGTGCTCTCAATGGTAAGAGCGATACCCTGGCCACCACCAATACAAGCTAATCCCACAGCATACTTTCCATCTCAACATCTTAATTCATGAACCAGATGAGCAGTGATTCGTGTTCCAGAAGCTCCCAAAGGAGGGCCCAGGGAGATGGCTCCCCCAATAACACTGGTTTTACTTGGGGTCAAGTTACAAAGATTCTTTCACTGCTAGATACTGTGGAGCAAAGCTTCATTCACTTCTACCAAATCCATGTTTTTCAGGTTCAGCTTGGACTTTTTTAGTACTCCACTGATGGCAGGAACAGGACCAATGCCCATGATATTGAGATCACATCTAGATACAAAGTAGCCCACAATTCTGGCAAGCAGGGTCAGGCTATGCTTTTTAACAGCATCTTCACTTGCTATGACCACTGCTCCAGCTCTGCCAGACACTCCTGAAGCATTTCCTGCAATGACAATTCCATCTTTCTTGAAGACTGGAGGGAGCTTGGCTAGTTGTTCCAGCGTTGTTTGGGGCGAGGCTGTTCATCCTTCTGCATCCTCTCTTTTCCTTTCTTTGCTTTCACTTCAATTGGTGCCATTTCATTATTAAAGTAGTCAGCATCATTAGCAGCTTTCCACCTCTGTTGTGACTAAAGCATATTTATCACAGGTTTCTCTGCTTATTTTATGTTTTACAGCAAGATTCTCAGCAGTAATTGCCATGGGGGTTTTAATATGCTGATCAGTCAATGCTGTCCACAAAGTGTCTTCCAGCTTGAGGTCTATTCTCAACCTGGTACCAAAGCGCATGTTTCTGACACAGCAGGGAGCCTGACTCATACTTTCTGTTCCTCCACAAAATGGAAGGAAGTGTCTTCAGCATCCTTAAGACAAATTTCCTCAAATCCACTGATAATAGACTGGCAGCCAGAGCCACAGAGTCTATTCAGAGTGAGAGCTGGGGAGGCTTGAGGGACTCCCACATGTAGACCAACATGCCTCACCAGGTACATAGTGTCTGAAGAACTCTGTGCCATATTGCCTAGGATTACACTGTCAAAAATTTCTGGAGGGACTTTGCCAGCAGACAAGCTAGCCCTGGCAGTTAATTCTGTCAGCTTGGTGGCTGTGAAATCCTTCAGTAAACCTCCACAGGTCCCAAAGGGTGTTCTCTTGGCAGCAACTATAAACACACCTCAGAGCAGGGACATGGCTGGGCAGGGACGATGCTTCTTCCTCGGCTGGGAGACTCACCTCTTCTGCTGAGTGAATTACAAAAGAGCCCCAGCAACCTGCACTTCATAGATAGACTGCTCATGGAATTTCTTAATAGCAATTTGAAAGCAAAAAATCCCAACAGAACCTCCAAAAGTTTGACTAATTCCTGAGAAAAATAATAGCATATCTGGATATAATTCAAAGTCTAATAACAGTAACTTAGATTCAGAAATTATATGAAATTGTGTAATTTATAGCATCTGTCTCTTCTTAAAATGTCATATTAGAAGGCAGATTAATTGGATTAATTATATAGCTAATTAATGGTTCCCATATTTAAGTCTCTGAATACCAATTTAGACCTAATTATATTGTTTTGGTATTTCACAAATTATTTTTTTCTATTTTACTGTACTGTGTGAATTGTTTTTTGTCAGCAGTGTTGCTTCAACTGTTACAAATCATGACAAACAACTTTATTACATAAAGGTTGCTAAGAATTATTCTGATGGAAAGGAAGACTATTCCCTTCTTCCAGGAGCTCTGCCTTACCTTTCCACTCATTGGTCATAATGTGCATTTTTGGTTTCAACAATATTGTTCCCTTTCAGATAGATTTTAAGATGAATAGAGAATGTTTCTTGATGTGGTTTCTGGGTAACAATAGTGGCATTACACTTTGCACCTTTACAGCTCTTTTGAAAACATTTCCACTTTGTGCTGCCACCATGGATACGGTAGATACAAATTATATATTCCACATTATGACAACATGGAAAAAATATGAAATTCTACGGAATAAAGAGATTTCACTCTGTCAGGGGAGCTACTCAAGAAATAAGGCAATGCTACCCGAAACTACTCAAGGTTAAAGTTAGCAAAGTTGTTTGAATAATGTCTTGGAGAATACTAGCATTTCTAATAAAACTTAACAAAATCACCATCATGTTGTAGTCTTATCAGTACTACAGTATCATACAATACTACTAGAGCATGGTAGTATATATAGTACAATACTACTACAGCACTTTTCTCCAAGTAGCTCACATAGTTATTCCATTGTGGCAGGGAATATTATTCCCAATCTCCATAAATGAGGAAATAAGAAATAAAGTGACTTATCCAATATCAGTGCCTGAGGCCAGGCATATGGCTTAATAGGTCAAAAATTCATCCCTGCTTTCCGAAAGGCATCAATTTGGCCTTGTTCTGTCATTAGAAATTTGAAGACTGACTCCAACTATGGACACTTCCTCATTATGTGAGTGACCTGGGCAAGTCACAATCTCAATTAGCCTCTCCTTCCTCATCTGTAACATGAAGAAAATATTTACCTCTACCTCATAGTGATGTTGTAAGGATCAAATGAATTAATCTATGTAAAATGCACCAAAAATGCTAAGCAGTTAGGTAAATATTAGCTATTCTGAACAAATATGAATGAACATAGACAACTAAAACTGAAACTTGCAGGTCAAACAAAAAGGGCACAAGAGTATTTGTGAGGTTTTCTATCACCGACAAAGCGTGCTTAAACCTATAGGCACCAAATACCACAGAATCTAAATTTTTAAAAGCAAAGTTAAATGAATTACAGGTAGAAGTAAACAACAGTGAGAGTTGTTTAATAATAATAATAATAATAGTGGGAGACTTTAATCTTCTCCTGTCAGAACTTGACAAATCTAGCCAAAAAATAAATAAGAAAGAAGTAAAGGAAGTGAATAGAATTTTACATAAACTAGGTATGATAGATATCCAAAGAGAACTGAATGGAAATATAAAAAAATACACCTTTTCATCAGTGGTACATGGTCCCTTTACAAAGACTGATCATATATTAGGGCCCCAAAATTTTATAGCTATGAGCAGAAAAGCAGAAATATTAAATGCTTCCTTTTCAGATCATAATGCAATAAAAGTTATATTTCATAAGGAATCATGGAAACAGGAAAAAAAAACTAACAGGAAACTAAACAACCTAATCTTAGTCTTAACCTAAGAATATACGGGTTTAAAGAACAAGTAAGAGAAACAATCAATAATTTCATGAAAGAAAATTACAATAATGAAATAACATATCAAGACCTGTGGGATACAGCAAAAGCAGTCATCAGAGGAAAATTTTTATCTCTAACTGCTTGCATCAATGAGAGAGAGCAAACTAATGAACTGGGCATATAGTTAAAAAAGCAGGAAAAGAACAAATTAAAAATTCCCAATTAAAAACTAAATTGGAAATCCTAAAAATAAAAAGTGAAATCAATAAAACAGAGTATAAGAAAACCACTGAAGTAATAAACTAAACTAGGAATTGGTATTATAAAAAATCAATGAAATCAACAAATCATTGGTTAATGATTTTTTAAAAAAAGAAAGTCAGATGACTAGTATCAAAAATGAAAAGGGTGAATATGCTACCAAAGAAGATGAAATCAAAGCAATTATAAGGAGTTATTTTGTCCAATTATATGGCAATAAATTTAACACCTTAATTGAAGTGGAAGAATATTTACAAAAATACAAACAGCCCAGACTGGCAGAAGAGGAAATACAATATCTAAATAGACATATCTTAGACAAAGAAATCAAACAGGCTATAAATGAGCTTCTGAAGAAAAAAGCACCAGGACCAGAAGGAATTAAAAGTGAATTTTATTAAATATATAAAGACCAATGAATTCCAGTATTAAATAAATTATCTGGAATAATAAGCAAAGAAGGGGCCCTACCAAATTCCTTTTATGAAACAATTATGATACTTATCCCTAAACCAGAAAAGTAAAAATAGAGAAAGAAAATTATAGATCAATTTCATTAATGAATATGGATGCACAAATCCTAAATAAAATTCTGTCTAAAAGATTACAACAAGGTATTACAAAGATTATACATTATGACCAAGCAGAATATATTCATATCAGGAATGCAGGGATTGTTTAGCATAAGGAAAACTATTAAACATAACTGATTATATCATTAATAAAAATAACAAAAATCACATCATAACTGATGCAGAAAAAGTATTTGATAAGATATAACATTCATTTCTATTAAAAATACTTGAAAGTATTGGCATAAATAGACTTTTCCTTAAAAATGATAAGAAGTATTTACCTAAAACCTTTAACTAGCATTACTTGTAATGGGGATAAACTCGAAACCATCCCAGTAAGATCAGGTGTGAAAAAAAGATGCCCACTGACACCAATATTATTCAGTATTGTACTGAAAATGCTAGTAATAGCAATAAGAAAAAAAAAAGAAATAGAGGAATAAGAATTAGGGAATGCGGTAGATGGCATGATGATATACTTGAAAAATCCTTAAGACTCAACTAAAAAATTAAGTGAAATAATAATTTCACCAAAGTAGCAGGATATAAAGTAAATCCATGTAAATCATCACCATTCCTATATATTACTAACAGGATCCTGGAGGAAGAGGCAGCTAGAGATCCCATTTAAAATAACTCTAGACAATATGAAATACCAGAATATTACTTGCCAACACAAATCTAGGATCTATATGAATAAAACCATAAAAAAAAAACTTTATACACAACCAAAATCAGATTTAAATAAATGAAGAAATGTTCATTGTTCATGGGTAGGTGGGGCCAATAGGAGGAAAATGAGAATTTTACAAAAATTAATCTAAAATCCCAATTAAGTTGCAAAAAACCCCATTTTAACGGAGCTAGAAAAAGTAATAAAATTCATGTGGATGAACAAAAGGTCAAGAATATCAAAGGAACTAATGGAAAAAAAGGTAGAGGATAAGATCTTAAACAATATTATAAGGTAGTAATTATCAAAACTATCTGGTACTAGTGAAGAAATAGAAAGGTAGATCAGTCGAACAGAGTAGACATGATCTAACAGCAGCAAATAAATACAGTTATCCAGAGTTTGACAAGTGTAAAGACTTCAGTTTTGGGGATAAGAATTTATTATTTAGTAAAAACTGCTGGGAAACCTGGAAAGCAATCTGGGAGAAATTGGGCAAAATCTTACACCATTTACCAAGATAAGGTCAAAATGGATATAGGACCCTAGATATAAAGGGAGACATTACAAGGAAATTTGAAGAATATGGAACATGTTACCTATCAGACTTATGGATAGGTGAACAATTTGTGAACAAACAAGAGATGGTGTTATGAGATGTAAAATGAACAATTTTGATTAAACTACATTAAAAAATTTTTGTACAAATAAAACAAATGTAGCCAAGATCAGAAGGAAAGTAGAAAATTTTGAGAAAAAATTTTATAGATAGTTGCTCAGATAAAGATCTCATATCTCAAATATATAAAGAACTTTGTCAAATCAGTAAGAATGCAAGTCATTCCCCAAATGATAAATGGCCAAAAGGATATGAAAAGGCAGCTCTCTGATAAAGAAATCAAAAAAATTTATAGTCATATAAAAATGCTCTAAATCACTATTGATTAGAGAAATGCAAATTAAAACACCTTTGAGATACCGTATTACACCTATCAGATTGGCTAAAATGATAGAAGGAGGAAGTGACAAATATTGGAGGGGATGTGGAAAAATTGGGACGTTAACTCATTGTCAGTGGATCTATGAGCTGATCTAACCATTTTGAAGAGAGATTTAGAATGTTGCCCAAAGAGTTATTAAACCGTCTATATTCTCTGACCTGGTCATGCCACTATTTAAGTCTGTTTTCCAAGAGGATTAGGCAAAATGGAAAAGAGTCTACCTGTTCTAAAGTATTTACAGCAGCTCTCTTTGTGGTGGGTGGCCAAGAATTGGAAATTGTGGGGATGCTTGTCAACTGAGGAATGGCTAAACAAACTGTGGTATATGTTCATGGTGGAACAATACTCTGCGATAAGAAATGATAAGCTCAATGATCTTCGAAAAACATGGACAGACCTCCATGAAATAATGAGGAATGAAATGAGCAGCACCAAGAGAACACTGTAGTTTCAAGAGCAACTTTGAGCAATCAAGTCACTCTCATGACATAATTACACAAATCAACCTCAAAGATCCTATGAAAATGCTTTTTGATTACAGAGAAGAATATTGCTGTAAGAAATGATAAGCTGGTTGATTTAGAATAGACTTATGAAGGAAAATGCTATCCACCTTCAGAAAAACAGGTGATAGGAAAAAATAAGCACAGTATGGTCTTATGTATGTGTGTCTGAGCATGTATGTGTGTAGATATAGATTTATCTTCATGCTTAACTGTAGCCTTCTTCAGAAGGAGGGAAAGGAAAAAAGTAAAAAGTGCACAGCAAAGGACAGAAGAAAACCAACAAGGAAGCAAAGAAATGCTGAGCAGCTTTGAAAGTAATGTGTAGTATTTATTATATAGGTCTTCTTGAAATGGAAATATATATTGTTTTATACTGAATTATGGTCTGTTGTGTACATGGAAATTTTTTCCCCTTTTCTCTTTTTAAAATTAAGTGTAAAATTAAAAAAAAAATTACTCTTCCTCCCCCAAGACAAAAACCAAGCTGGGTTGATATTATTTTTTAAGTCACTTCCAAGATTCTTAGATTACCAATCAGGATTATTTTCCTGACATCTTTCCTGAACGAGTGGTGACACAGCAGGAGAAAAAAATATTCAAGTTTCCTGACTCCTAGCGTGGAAGTCTACTTGCTAGCCTTTACTGTTTCTTGTCCAATGAACAATGCATTTTCAGGAAGTCTTTTTAAAAAAAAATGAAAAACAAAATTATTAGTTTGTTGCAATTTAAAAAAATTATTTTTAAAAGTGACCCTTTGGAAGATATCTTAATAATACGATCACTATTTTTAAGCAATTACCCCTCCCCCAGACATATATGTGAGTTCAGGTAAGGCTTGAAGACAACATGCCTTCTTATTTTTGGTTCTCTTTTATCACATCTGTTAGCATTCTTGGTTGGTCTTCTATGATAGTTATTGACAGTTGGGTTCCAATTCTATCTTCACCCCCCACCCCCATCCCCAACTCCAGGAGCAGAACAAGTGTAGAAATGAGTCAATCATTTTAACAGAGACTTGTCAAAGATCACTCTCATCCCAGAGAAAAAAGGGCTTAGCATGGTTGTAAATGACAGAGTGCCCTCTTGGTATTAATGTCATGGTTTGCAGGGTAACAGAGTCTATCATTTGGCAGTGAATATCAGGCATCTAAAAAGATAAATTTGCAAACAATAAATGCAGCTTGAGGGCCCTGGGATATTTTTAGATAGTGAAAGACTATATAAAGTCATTACTCTAGTGAGAGTTAGTATGGCATAATGGAAAGAACACTGTCCTATGTTAGAAAAGACCTGGGTTTCAATCCTGAATTTGTTGCTTACCAGCTCTGTGCCCATGAAAAGTTTTTTGGCTTCTTTGAGACAGTTCCCTCAACTATAAAATGGAGTAAATTATACTTGTAAGTAATATCTATCTCAAAGATGGTTATGAAGATAAAATTAGGATCACAGATCATGAGCTTGAAGGGACCTCACTGGTAATACATATAAAATGTTTTCTAACAAAATGTTAAGCATTATAAAGATGTTAGTTATTAAACTCTATTTTAAATTTTAATTAAAATTTAACTTATTAAACTTCAAAATCAGAGTAATCATAATAGAAATAGTTGATATTTATGTAATACTTTTATGTCATTATATTTAAAATGTACTAGGAGACTTAGCTAAAGAAATGTATAAAAGTAATTTGTAAAGTGAGATCTCTAGATTTTTATAAATAGATTTTTCTTATAACAGTTTTCATTTACATTCTTCATTCTGCTAAGCCTAGAGTAAACAAATGTTTATGAACATACAGAAATTAAATTCAATTACACATTTGTTAAGCATTTATGCTGTGTAAGTAATTGGGAACAGAGAGATGAAAAATGACAGAGTCCATGTCCCACAATATCACATCTACTCTGATCCCTTCATCTAGAATGGAAAGAATTACAAAGCAAGTTAATATAAAGATAGGTCAAAGGGAGAGTGCAAAAAGAAACATTAGAGATTTGGGGAGGAAAGGATCACATCTATTTAGGGAAGATGAGGCTGGCTTCATGAAAGAGAAAGCCAGCAAGTTGGGTCCTGAAAGAAAGGAAGAGTTCCAATGGGTGAAAGGGTGGAAGGAGTCTATCATTGATACCTGGATAGACGTGGAAATGCACTGAGACAAAATGAGTTCTGGGATACAGAGGACAGTATTACAAAAAGAGGTTGGAAAGGTAGATCTACCTTTTTTGTACTACTGTCTCTATATCCCAGCTTTAAACTTCAGAATAAGGATGTTTTCAAGAAAATCCTATGGACAATGGAGAGCAACTGAAGAATACTGAAGGCAGGGAGAGACATAATTAGATGGGCACATTAGCAAGATTATTGGCAACATGGAAATAACAGAAGTTGTACTTTACTATAAAGCAGAAGAGCTGCACTTGGAGACAACAGGTCATTAGGCTTAATATCATGACCAAACATGAAAGCCTTATGTAAATACTGGGGAAATTGTACTTTCTGGAAAGATGGAAAACTGTGGAAAGGGTACATGATGATAAATATAAACTCAGTCCAGGTGGGCCACCAACTGAATTAAGCACTGATAGAAAAGCAATCCAAAGTTGAGACACAGGAGTTTATCATGAAAAAAAGTCCACAAGTAAAGGAAATAAAGTTCTTCAAAAGCAAAGAAGATAGAGAGAGAGAAATCAGGAACTGCAAGGCATTGTGTTGCAGGGATCGCACCTTCTTTCCTCTTAACCTTTACCATCTTCTCTGTTACAGTAGAACTGTTCACATGCCACTATATCTATATAACTTTAATGCCTCTAAGTCTATCAGTTGTGCTACCTAAAGTAAAAATAATATATAGGAGATAATGCTCAATATGATTTATTAAGAAGAAAAACTACTTGTGATCCATGAGATAACTGAAGTGTTATTCTCTACAGGACAAAGAAGATACGATCATCTTGGATCACTTTTTAAAGCATGGCCATTTTAAAGGATAGCAATAGAAATTTGACCTATGATTTCACTGGTATAATGAACCTCCAGGGTGAGTCCATACTTTCTTTGCAACTTATGTTCTTAGATGCTTGCCTAAAGAAGTGATGTCGAACAAACCGAAAAATGGGCCACTAATCCATATATAAGGACTTTTGCTGACCCATAATGACTCATTTTTAAAATGTAACATTATCTATGTTTTGTTGTTTAATTCTTTTTAATTTTGTGAAATGCTTTCCAATTACATTTTAGTCTGGCTTGGGCAGCTGTGGGCCATGTTTTTTGACACGTCTGGCCTAGAGCACTATGAACTAAAGTGACTTGTCTAGGGTTACAGTATGTATCAGTCAGGACTGGAGCCTAAGTCTTCTTGACTTTGAGGCCCCTTCTTCATACCTTATATTTCATGTTTCCTCTTATACTGCCTCTTACAATGCCAATTTTGAAATGACTAATCCTTTCATACATTAAGTTTATCTTAGGTTACTTGATTAGTTCCACAAACTGATTTGGTCACTGAGCAATCTTATACTTTCTCCTTTAGTGAAGTGAAAAATTTCTCACCCTCTTATTTCAGATTAGAACATAATTATAGACACACTCTCACTGATTAATCTTTTTTTATCCTTTGGCTCCTTTACAAAATATGGAGGCACAGCTGAGTGGACTGCAAACAGAATTGGGAGTTAGCCACTCTAAATTCTATTCCAAATTATACCATTTAGTGAAAGTCGGTAGAGGATCAGAAAGAAGAGGACAGGAAGATAGGAACAGGGAGAGTAGGGCTTGAGTCTGTCACATATATTTATTTTGCCCAATTTATTAGGTAGCAAAGACTATTAATAATTGCTACCTTTGAGATACATGATGTAGAAAGTTAATTAATGAAATGTGCTATGGAAAATTGTAAAAATAATTACAGTGCTGTTAATATGAATATCTATAATTCTTGATCCAAATCATGAAGTTTTTCCTTCTGGGGAAGGTCAGACATCTTCAAAGTTTCCAGTGAGGTGAAGTCATCATCTGTTGGAGGGAGCAATAGCCATTTCTGACTGCCATCTTTGTCATAACTTGACCCTGTCATAACTTGACCCATTTTAACTCTCGAGATCTCAGTTTCTTCCTCTGTAAACTGAGGTTGGCAACTGAGGTCCCTTCTAGCTCTGCAGCTATGAAACCATGTGCTTATGGAGGACAAACATCTATTTTAGCCTCATTAGAGAATGAACTTCATGAGCTCCATTTAAGGGTAAGCACCAGAAGTATCTCATTTGACCTTGTTTTGAATCTATAAATGATACTACTATACTGTTTGTTTAAGAAAAAAGTACCAGGAAACAGGTAAAAGGAAATAAATCTCCATATAGCAAAACTAAACTTTTATATTTCTAGGAATTTCTAAAACCTTTACAGACATTATCTCACTCATTCTTAAAACCATACAATGACATAAAGGGCATTTAATCAAACGCCTTACAATGCAGTAGAAGAGCACTGGGCTGGGATTCTAAGGACCCAGATTCATGTCAGAGGATCAAAGATTTACACAGAGCTGGCCAGGGTTTGTGTTGACATTTGGTTCAGTCTCATTTTTACAGATAAGGAAATAGAGAGTAAATTGCATCCCTGCGGTCATACAGATAAGTGCCAGAGGAAGGAGTACCCGGATGCTCTGATTCCAAATTCAGCTCTTTTTTCATTGCTCCTAGCTGTCTCTGCACTGAGCCATTAACAACCAATGTGACCCTGAACAGATCATTTACTGTTTCTGAGCCTCAATTTCCAAAGGAGGTTAGATTATATGATGTCTAAAATTCTATGACTGTGGATCAAAAGTGACTCACCTATGTACCTCCTGAATCAGGCCAAGATGAGCTTATGCATTCCATAATCCATCCATCCAAACTGTCTATCTGAAACCACAATCTCTTGTAGACCTGCATCTAAACCACAATGTCTTCTATAAAATATCTTGAGAATTCATAAAAATAAGTGTAGCTTGATGGTACTGTGACATTTTTATGAATAAAAGATACCAGGTGATTATAATGTTATAAGAGGCTATTTCTGAGCTTCAACATATGAATTGAAGAGCCTTTGTTGTCATCTAATGTAGTTCAAATCCTTATCACTAAACTTAAAAGTTTTGTAAACAAACAAATGGTTTAGAATAAGGACTATAATTAGATTGCAGGTTTGATAAATTAATTTATTGAAGAAACAAGTTGTCAACTGTTAGCAAAATCAAGATAATTTCAGGTTCAAAGAACTGCTTAAGAAAATTTCAAACAGGGTTATCACTAAGATTAAAGGGGTGTAATGCATTTTTACACACCTCTCCAAACATGGCCAACACATGTCAAGAATCAGATCTTGCTTTAAGAAAACTGCTATATAGTATATGAGGTCAATGTATATATATATATATATGAATATACATATGAATATACATATGTACAAGCACAAATCACACACATGTAATTTGTGTATGAAAGTATATACATATGTATGCATATGTACACATACATACATACAACAAAAAGGATCATAACAAGTACTGGGGTAATAATATAGTGTAATGGAAAGATTGATGTGTTGGAAGGCTTATGAGCAGAGTTCCAGTCCTAGTTGGTCATTTGTTTATGACTCAAGACAAGTCACTTTGACTCTCTGGGACTCTGTATCCTCATCTGTAAAATGACAAGACTGAATTAAAAGAGGCTAATGGTCCTTTTCAAACTCTGAAATTCTGTGATTCATTAAGTCTTCCCTTGTTCAAGGAGCCTTTCCTGGTGCTCTTTAATCTTAGTGCCTTCCTTCTGAGATTATTTCCAATTTACTCTGTATATATCTTGTTCATACACAGTTGTTTGCATGTTGTCTCTTCCATTACATAGTGAGTTCCTTGAAGGCAAGGATAATCTTTCTGCTTTTTTTGAATCCTTAGGATTTAGCAATGTCTGGCACATAGTAGGTGCTTAATAAATGCTTGTTGATGGACTGAGGTCTAGGATCTCATGACCAGAAAAATTGAAATTTCATCCAGGAAATGAAGTACATAAATCTAATCTGAGTGATTAAAACTGGATTTTGTACAGTTAATTTAATTTTCCACAACTGAAATCAGGAAAACAATTTAAATGCTCCTACTGAAACAGAATTCTACTGAAGTCCTACCCTGTGATATCTCTATGACTTGAGAAGATCTTGGGTCTTCAAAGGATATGTGCTGGAGTACCAACTCTGTTAGTCCACATCTTCAAGCATACTGCGAGAAGGATTATATTTCTGATTTCCAAGGACCAGTCTAGCTGAGAGGCTCATCACTAGGGTGGCCTGAAAGTTATGTTTTTGGCCATTGCAACTCTTGAAGCATACCTATTAAATTACAGAGGCAACGCAATCTTTGTTAACAGAGGGAATTAACCACACTGACAATGTGCTGAGACATTGAGACTATAAATTTCTGATGAGCTCTGCAGGTCGCTGAGGACTCGTAGAACATAAAATAGTTTAAAGAAATCTTAAAGACAAAAAAAAAAAAAGAAAAACATAAAAACTCACCAAAAAACTGTATAAACAATATCCTCCCTAATGTATGCCTTTAAGGATACAAGGTAGCTTATAAGGTATCAGAGTAGAACTTCAGGAGAAGACGGCAAAAACAAAACGTAGTAATTAAAATTGTTTTGGATAACAGTAACAGTATATTATTTACAAGTTCAAGAACGTTGTGATGGAATAAACTAATTAGTAATGCTAAGAAGGGGAATTGTGGTTAAAGTCTAGGTAGAATAGTTTCTTTAGGTTGTTGAGCCCTGAGAATCAGTATGCTGGGACAGAGTCAGCCTGGGCAGAAGGGACAAAAAAGGAGAAATATTTTATCATAATATTCAGTATCATAATACAAATCATAATTTTCAATTAGACTATACCTCATCAGTACTTGAGAATTGAACTTCAAGGTTAAGTATATGCATTTGGGGACACTTTTCCCCTTCACAAAAATAACACCAGGACTCTGGGCAACAAAAATCTTCTCAAAGCAATGATGCTGAAGGTTCCAGGTTTGTTGGTTGATTTTGGAAATTTGGAAGCACTTTCATTTCCTAAATTAAAATAAATATGAGCAGTATAAAATATATCAAAATTTTACTAATGGTTCTGAAGTGATAAATTTGAAAAATTTGAGAGGTTCTTAACAACTATCAAATTTAACTCTCTTTTTGAGCTGTCAAGAAAAAATAGAGTAATTCAAGTTCCACCACAACTTCCAAAACAGAATTTTAAAACTACCTCAAAGGGCGTTTGGCCATATTAAGAACGATGGTTTCCCAAGTGGAAATTGTTTTCAAATACTGTTTCAGGGTAATACTGTTCTGTATTAAGAACTTAACTTTCTATGATCATTTTCATTATTATTGTCTTTAATAACACACATTTACGTAGTGCTTTAAGATTTATATAGCACTTACTTCACAACTGTGTCAGGCATACAGTAAATGCCAAATAAGTGCTTTTTCATTCATTCATTCATTCATTCATTCATGACCCTATGAAATGGGTAGCATAAAGCATCATCCCCTTTTTTACAGAAGAGGATACTGAGGTTCACAAAGGTTGAATTATTTACCCATGGTCTATGCAACCTAGAGAATGTCTAGAGCAAGATTCTAAGCTAAGATTCTTTTGTCTCTCAGTCCAAGGACCCAGACTAATGTGATAGGGCAGTCATTCTGACCTTCCTGTCTGCGTGGGGCTGTTCCTCATAAGAACAAACTTCTCCCCTCTCCACGTAACATAATTCTTCAAGGCTCATCTGAAAAATGATCATCTCTATAAAAATCTTCCTTTGTTTCTCTCTTCTCTGTACTTACTTCTATACAAAATAATTTGGCAAAATGATATGCTACTGTCTGACTATAACTTTTACTTTCTATTTAAGAACAGAATTGCTTGTTTCAAAAGTCTCTCCTCTTCTTTCTGTCCACTACCCCTGAATAACATACCTTTATTTAACCGTGTTGAATGTGGAATTCCAGAGTCCACCCTACAAGAACGGCGGCCTCTTGGTAATTTTTTTTGTCTGATAATCTATTACTCTCTTTCCACAAGATTTGCATGTTACTGGATCAGGCCAAGGAATTAATGTTACATATCATTTCCTATGAGTTAAATGTTTTGTGCCCTAGAATGAAGAGGACTTTAGTGGCTTTATCCTTTTAATTTCTCCCAAATTGAACATAATTAGTGATAGAGTGAATTATAACACCTTTTCTTCCCTATTGATGGGTTGCAGTTACTTCGACTCCTCATCTGACTGAAGTGTTTATAGTTCATTAAAAAATGTTTTAACAGTCTTACACATAGTCCTGACACTGTCTGGTGAATGAAAACCAGGAAATAAGGATTCTTCCCCTACTGACTGTACTGTTAGGAGATTTAAGGACTTTTCCTGTTGCAGCTGGTAACAATACTGGCATGTGTACTGGCATCTAAGGAAATGTTACTGCCAACATTTAGGTGGGCTCAACTTAAATTTGTTTAAAGCAGCAGTAGCATCTGTGTTGCTGTGGGAGGGGTGATAATGAGGTACGTGGACTGTTCACGAACACATACACACACATCATCTTTTACAGTGCTAACACTGTTATCTGATGTAGCAGTGTTGACAGAACTTGAACTGGTGCCCGTCCTTTCGATGAGGAACGAGGGGGAACGGGTGCTAGCTGGAGGGAATGTTTCCTTTTTAGGAGGCAGAAAAGTAAGGTGATACATGAAAACACTGCTGGACTAGCATAGCTTAGGCTGCCAGTGTGGCCAGTTTTCAGCTTCAAGATAGCAGAGAATATGAAAATCAGTAAAATCAATGGTCACTGTGTAGAAGAAGCCACTCAAGCATTGGGATGAAAGCATCAGTTTCAGAGAAATAACTTGGTGGGTACAGATTGTGGCCACTGAGTGAATTTTAGCTTCAGAAAGACTGTGTTTTGGCCTTTTGTGTTTGGCAGATTAAGTGCAAGAATTACAGAGAGGACAAGAATGAAATTGATCTAAACAGCTAAGAGGCCTGAATGCTGATCATGCCAATCAGAAACCACAGACAGCCACTGATGCCAATATAAAAACCACACTGAAAAGAAAAGCAGGAAATAAAACATGGTACTTGTCTAACCACAGGAGAAAATTGTAACCAGAGACAGGTAACTTTTTTTTTTTTAAACAACCCGGAGGAGGTGATGAAAGAAGCAATGTGAGTAGAAGTTTTATCCATGAGAGCATTTCCAAAACTCTGAGAAGGTAAATTAGAACCAACGGCACAAGCAAATATTCCTTTCTATTACAATTCACTGCATCATCTGGTGATCTCATGGTGTAATGAATGGCTATTTAACCTCCTCTTCATCTTATAGTAGGATTAGGGATTGGACCTGGGATTTCACTGGTATAGGGAACTCAGGATGAGGAAACTCCCCTGACCAATGCAAACTGTTAACTTCTCTGCAACTGACAATCTTAGGGCTGAGAGTGCTCCAAGGTCTGGGCATTCCACTAAACCCCAGCGTTCTGAGAATGAGAAATTCCATGCAGACATAATACAATAACAACTGTTGATTAAGATAATAACCCCAATATACTCCAAATCCTGAAAGTCTGAATAAAGGATATCTATTGCTCAAGTGACCTACTGATCAATAGATAGAAACATGTCTATTTTGTTTCTCTTTTACCCAAGAACCCTGAGGGTCTTCCCCTCCCAGTTTGATTTTTGTTTTTATTAAAGGGACCATCCCTTGAGTAAGTACTTAAAGAAGCCTATTCATTGAATGAGTGTCTCACTCAAAGTGAGAACCTGGAAAGGCCTTAGCCTGAAAGGGTCAGGGCCTCACACTGCATCCTGGGACATCTCCAGTCATCCTGATGAATATCTGGCCACTAGACCCAGATGGCTCAGGAGAAGAAAGCGAGGTTGGTGACCCTGCACAGCCCTCCCTCACTCAAATCAAAGTCAATTGCAAATCATGTTATCATCTTGATGTCACGGTCCTCTTTGAGAACAAAAGACAAACACAACAACAACAACAAGAACAAGAAACATGTCTACATAATCCGTACAATTTCAAGGTTAAATATTCAAATCATGCGTTAGGAAACTGATAATCCATGTACAGTTTGTGTAGATGCTCATATAGGTACATGTGTACATAACTACACATGTACATATAAATACGCCTACGGAAGGAAAAGCTAAGAATGAATGCTATCTGTGAGTGTATATATGCATATATGTAATATATGTGCATGTTTTAATGCATATATACATAGATACATAAAAGAGATATTTTCATACATCTACATATTTTATATAATACAGATTTTTTTCATGCATCTATTACCACAGTAGTTCATTTGTTTCAACAGAATGACCCACTGAATACAATTAAATTCAATAAACATTTAACTAGTGCCTACTATATGCAAAAAACAAAAAGCAAACAGATATAGACTTCAAGGCTCTTCATTCCTGGAAAGAAATAACATGCAAACTGATAAGTAAACACAAGGCACTTTGAAGAGGCAGAGCACACTAACAACTGGGAATGGAAAAAAAAGGAAGGCTTCACAAAGGACTTGAAGGGAAGAATGTTGTGCTTGGATAGTGAGCAGATTTTCCTTTAGTATTATTGCTTTTTTTCTTTTCTTCTAGACTGTCCTGTGCATTGCATTTTGTACTTCTGCATTACCAATCTATTATTCTCTCTTTTTTTTAAGGGAGGGTGAGACTTGCCATCACAGATTCCAATTTTTCTCTTTTCAGCCCATTATTTTTGCTGTGGAGGCCACAAATTTTTATTTTATACTTTTCATTTCTCTTCTGAATCATTCAGGAAGGGTATGATAGATCTATATTCTCCTCACATTCCACAAGGTCCTTGTCTCATCAAGTATTGGATCATTTTCCTTTCAGTATTTATTCATTGATGCCCAAACTTGTTTACTAGATCTGATGGCTATATTTCATTCTTTTAATATAATATAGATTTCTGATGTGTCTACTGATTTATCTGCTTATGTTCAAGGGCTTTGAGTTTTCTTTTTCCTGAGATCTTTGGTAATTTCAGCCTCTCTCCACCCTCCCCATTTTCTCCTATTGTTCACTTTCTGACTCCTTCCCCCTCTGATAGCAGTTTCCTTGAGGATGGATCTCAAAGTGTCTCAGCCTCCTCCCACACTGGGCAATTCATGGTTCATCAGCTTAGATTACTGCCCCAAGTGACTTTTGGGGTCTTGGTTGACGCTGAGCTACTTCTCTCAGCATTAATGAAGAGTTGTAGAGAGCCCCAACTCCCATGGTGTCTTGATCCATGGTCTTGCCTCACTCCCTCTGTTTTTCAGTATTCTTGCTTGGCACAAGCAGTTCAGAGCATAGGTATTATGGGGTTGATTTATGTAGTTTAGGGGTCAGTGGCTGTTCTTCTACTCTCCCACTCTCTTTTGTATCACTGTTGCACCAAACAAATTTTCATAGCCTAGAGCTATGGCACTGAGAAGAAGGTAGGGAGTGAGAGGGTGGAGTGTGGGGTCAGTTTTTGTTGCAAGCGTGTCAGTCGGGGCCTAGGATCAGCTAATGCAGTCTGACTGCTGGTGTAGAGCCAGTAGGAGAGAGGTGCTGATTGCGATCAGGGTAAGTATCTGTTCATTTTTTTAAAACCTTCTTTTGAATTCTGAATGTTACAGACCATGGAGAAAGCTTAAGATTCTTTATCTTTGGCACATAATTTCTGTTCTGGAGAGGTCTGAAAGGTTGTGGGGAGCAAAGAAAATGTCTAATTAGCTATCTTGTTGGTCATGTGACCCAAAAGTTATGATGGAAGGAATGCTGAGTAACAGAGTTTACTGCACATCTTTACCTGTGTACTCCTTGACCCCCAAATAGACTATTATATGTTCATTCATCTAAACAGGTTAATTTAAAATAACTTATTTAATGTTTAGATTGTATCTGTATGGTTGATAACTGATGAATCTGGAAAACACAAATGAAGGCTAGAGAGGAAGGAAAAAGCTAAAAAATGGATAGCATTAAGAAGTATCTGTGAAATACATGTCATTGTACATTACAGTCTTTACAAAGTTTATTTACTTTTTAGGACAGCTATGCTAGTAGCAAATGGCAGATTAACAAAAAGCCAACAGGTAAATAAACTGAACAATGTGATTTGTCATGAGAGACAAGAGAGCCAGCACTAGCATAGAAAATGAGTCTTTTCTTCAACATTCCTTATAATTTTCAGAAGACATAAAAGAAAAAAAAACAACTATGTTTTCTTTCAGGAAGTAGTTGATTACTTTGCTCATGAAGAAATGATAAGACTAAAACATACTACTAAAGATTCTCCTGGTCAGTGACTATTATTGCTATGAGAAAAATGCTATATTTAAAGAGTTGGGAGGCCCTTGTTCTGGTTTTCATCTCACTCTTTTATTGGTTCTGTGACCTTAGAGAAAGCCATTTGACTTCCCAGGGTCTCAGGTATATCATGTTTAAAATGAAGATACTAATCTCTGCACTCTACCCATTTCTTTGGTGGACCAAGTGAGACAAGCATTGTAAAAGATCTTCAGCTAGATAAAACATATTCTATATTCTTTTCCTTAGGTAAGATAAATTCTTCTTATGATTGCTTTATGAACTGAAGTAACACATTTCTATTTATTAAACAAACATATTGCTTCCTGCTTTGGCTAAATGAATTTAGCATTGTTGAAAGAATAATTATGGAAAAAAAAAGACAATAACTATAAATTTAAAAAAGCCTTGGTAAGAAATCAATGTTGTGTTTTCCTTAATAAATTTTAAAAAGATACTTTTTATATTATCCTTTCACCTTCCAAAATTGATCAGGAGAGTGTAAGACACATTGTTTAATTAAGATGCAAATAAGACAAGAGTATGAATAACATTTGTTTTATTAATCAGTTTCTTTTTTCTTGCCTTCATCTTTTTTGACCTAGGATTACAATCATACTGATGAAACACTTTACCACAGCTATCATCAGTTTTTATTGAGAAGCATACAGGATGCCCTGTTTTAAACATTTAAGAGTTTGAATGTCTGCTTTTTTCTTTAGAGGGGTTATATTTCTATGTTCCATGCCAGCACTTTTTTTTTCATTTTCACAAATATCATTATCTTCTTTCTTTGGGGCTCACTTTTAGATACCTGAATACAATAAGCTCCTTTCACTGGACAACAAAAGATAAAACTATTAATAATCTTAATACAGGCACATATGTGGCATCATATGCAGAGGCATAAAATTAGACTTGAAGTTTCAGATGATTAAACTAGAATTTCACTTGTACTGCTGAAAGCAAGAAATATTATTTAGTCTACAGAAACCTGTAAGTAGTAGCAAAACAAGTATTTGGTTGACTTTGGAACATTAATGTTTTTATTACTTATGACAAGCATGGAAAATAAAAACAGCCTGACCAAGCATATTTCAGTCTGAAAATAGCACACCTATTAGTCAATCTTGTGATGCATACTAAAATGTGATTTTAAACTTAAAGATTCTCATAGTGTAGAATGTAATCAGTTTCTTCATATATGGAATACAGATTCTATAATACATATTCATGTAATAATCACATTATTCAATTTAACTGGGAGGAAAAATGGACAACTTTTGAAGTTTTTCTTTTCTAGTATTAAAAACAAAAAATCTTAATTCCAAACAAGTAAAGACCTGTGGATACTGTTATATGATAGGACCAATTCCATTAAAAAATTTAAAGCCTATCTGGTACACTGGTTGCAATAACTGTTGATGTACTTAAAAATGGAATATGTCTAGGCATTTTAACAGCACTTTGATCATTTGCATTATTTTGCTTAAGTGTTATATAGAGACTAAATAAGAACTTAAAACTGAGATAAGAAGAAGGGAGATAGAAGCAATTCTAAAGGGATAAAGGCCTCGAACAGTGAACTGTTATATGATACCATGTCTGGACGCTCCCTGGAATGTAAAGGTTTAGGTCACAGTTCAGACTCCTACATTAATAGGAATTAAGTAAGATAAACGAACTGAAAAATTTATGAAGATATCCAGTGGTTCCTCAGAGTGAGTCTACAAGATTAAGCATTTCTTTACTTTAGATCCCCTAAAGCCACTATGGAGCATGTCCTAAAAATGAACAGGTTTCAGTGATCTTTTCCTTTAAGTTCCATTAAAAATTGAATATACTTGGTAGAAGAATCACTGTTTCTTCTATTACTCCCTGCCCATTTTGATAGGGTAAAGGAATCTCAATTAAAAAAAAAATCTGATACTGTTGGACTGTGTTAATTAACTATGCATCTACTAGAGGAAATATTCCACAGTATTTTGAGATATGACTTGATTAGCTAACCCTGACTGTTACTGTAAAATGTGTAAAACACTGAGGTGTATGCGTGCTGAAGGAAGCACCATTGTCCCTGTCACAGAGGGGGTCCCAAATCAAAGCGGGGTTATTCTCTAAGGCTACTGAGGTCCAGACACTAATTTCTGTGGATGACATTATGTTGACTGCAGCCTTGAGTCATCACAGAGGCTACAGAATGAGATCCAAATCACTCAGAAGAGTCTGACAATTACCTACAATGGAAAAATAAAGTAGATAAAGAATGCCTATTGTTTGGAACAGCAGGGCCAAAATCAAACAGAAAGGGATTGCTGTAAGGCATGTTAACTTTGAAAACCAAAAATTAACATTACTTATGTGACACTGTATTTTTACTTATTTTGTTAAACATTCTCAATTACATTTTAATCTGGGTTGAGCCACACTGTCCTCTGGGCATGAGTTTGACACCTCTGATCCAGAAAATAATACACAGCTGCATGGACAACCTAAAGAGCCAGTTCAACACTACAGCTATAGTAGACATTGTAAATGGATGATGTGCTAGACCTAGAAGTGAACAGGAGAAAAATGACCTGGTTTACCTTTGGGAAGATAACTTTTGATAACTTTTTTGTATCTTTTTAACACTAATACTTCTCTGGCAATGATAGATGTCTATTAGTAATGGAACACTATAGTTGCCAAAAGAAGTGAGGGTAAGGATCACCCAAAGGACCACGGTGGGTATGAGCAACCTATAACACATTACAAATGAGAAATTACAGAGAAGAAGCATCTTAAAGGATGTTAGAAAAAAATGGGTAGCAGTATAGTGAGGGTGAGAAATAAATCCAAGGACAGATGGTGTTGCACTGGATGCCAAGAGACATCTTATGCAATGGCAAGAAGATGTGAGGCATTTCCTCTCCACCCCCACAATGGGTGAACTCTCTGAGGGGAATAAATGGGAGGACTTAGAAGAAAGTTGCAAAGAAAGGAAAGCTTTGCATGATTGCATCTGCAATTTGCATTGTTAGAAGGTATACCCACATATATTATCAATTTGAAACCTCTCCATCTAAATCTTTGTATTGCTTAATGGTACACTTGATAGAATAACTTACACAACAAAACAGGCCATGGAAAATTAGAAAATTCCCTTTAAGATTCTAATATTTTCTACTTATGTTTGTACAACCATTTTCTATATTCTTGAAAATGATATTTCTCTTATCTTCTTACCTTATCTTGCTATCCCTGCTTTGTATGAGTACCTAAAGGCTTATTCAAATCCAACTCATCTTTCAAGATGAAGCTCAAGTCCAGCTTTAATCTCCATCATCTTTATAAAGCCTTCCCTGACTATTCTAGCCAAGGTTTTCTTTTGTTTCTGAGCTCCCATAGTACTTACTGCTTAAATTACCCAATTTATTTAATTAAATGATGCCTTCTATTACTCTCTATTAAATATAAATCTAATTTTCCCAAAAAATTATACGCTTTTCATATTATCATTTTCCAATTCTTTTATATGCTCAAAAATCTCTACTGCAAGACTGGGTACAGAGAGGGTACTTAATAAGGCCTATTTATTTCTTTATTGATAATAACCTGGGATAAAAAAATAAAAATCTCATCATCTGCCATCAGCAGTAAGTATATCTTATCTTAGGCAGGGAGAATGTGAAACTGGTAAATTTTTCCAATAACATCTGGTACACACAGCTCCAAATCTCACAATTTCAGAGGAAGTGATTTGTATCATCACATAACAGCCATCTAACACAAGTATTATCTTTTGGCAACTGGACTTATTTCTTAGTTAAAAGGGGCCATAATCAGATATGACACCACTAAAATAAAAAACAAACAAACAAATATTCACACCATGTGGTGGAAGTAGTTAAGGAGTATAACAGAGACTGAGGCAAATTTTGATCTCACTGTGGTAAAAAAAATGACAGATTGTTAGCTGAGGGAATTATCATGTGCTAGAATTCTATTATTAGCTTTTTAAATGAACATTTCCTTAATAGTGTGTGTTTGTCTTTTGGCCTATCTCTCCCCCCACTCTGCTTCCTTCTCTCCCATAAATATTTTTTGAATAACTGACAATGAGTAAAACATTCTGTTAGAGCTGTGGGGGAAAGGAAGAGAGGAGAACAACACACAGTACAGCAAAAAACGAGTACTGAACCAGGTTTTAGATAGAGCTCTTCCATGAAATAGTTGCTTAACCTTAGGCAACTCAGTTATATCTTGAGGCCTGAGTTCCTCTATCAGTAATAAGATAAATGGTTTAGAAAAGATAATTTCTGAGGTTCCTTTTCACTCTAAAATGCTATGATTGTATGAATAACCCCACAGTTACTGATCACAAGAAATGAAAATTTAGTAGGGGAGATAAGACATGTAGACACATACGTATAATTACTACAAGGTGGCATATATATGAAGTATAACCAAGGAGGTACAAATAGAGTAAAAAGGGAATTTAGAGGAAAGATGGATCACTTTGGGCTGGTGGAGGAGAAGAGAGCAAGAAAGGAAAGCTCAGGGGAAGAGGCAGTATTTGAGCTTATTGTTTTTGAAGAACGGGTAGGATTTATTTGGGGATAAAGATAGGAAGAGGAAGGGAGTGATTCATACACAGGGAGCATAGGAAACATATTGAGAAAAAGTATTTTAGGAAGACAAAGTCTGCTTTGGCAGACATGAAAGGTATGTGCAGGGGAGCAGTAACAGAAAAGATTAGAAAGCCAGTCTGGGACTGAAAGATACCAACATTTCAGGCTAAGGAGAACTGATTTTATTTAGTGAGCATTGAGTGATTATCAAATTTTTTTGATATTGGTAATTTGGTTTTCTTCTTTCTTTTTTTTTAGTCAAATTGACCAAAGGTTTATCAATTTTATTAGTTTTTTCATAAAACCAACTATTAGCTTTATTTGTTAGTTCAATAGTTTTCTTAATTTCAATATTCACATATTAAAAAGCAAAGGACCAAGGTGGAGCCAAGAAGGCAAAGTAGGATGGTAAGGGGGTCAGACAAATAGAAGATTACTGAGGACCTTTACTGGTGCTGGGTTTAGTACCTTATTTAGTCCATGGGCAATTCTGGGTTATAGTCCCAGGGCCAAAAGGTGTGATACCACTTGCAGCTGCAGGGAAGCTGGGGTCCTGGTCTCAGATCCAGGGAGGAAAAGAGTGCCTGTGGCTGCTAACAGGAAAGTAGGCATGCTGATTCCAATTCCAAAACAGGGGGGAGTACTAGCTATTGTGGCTGCCAGAGAGGTAGGGCACTGGATATATCCCAGGATGAGGAGGAGTACTAGTGCTGGTGCCTACAAGGGAACAAAGGTCTTCTGCATAAACATCAAAGAACACACTAGTAGAGCAGTGACTATACCTTTCCTTGGATCACACTATCTTGAGAAGGAAGGTAAATTTTGATGGCTGAAAGCTGCCTAGTTAATTTAGGGTTTACAGACTAGATTTCTTTCTTTAAGACCAAGCCTTAAAACTAATTTACTCTGGATCTCAGGGATTAGATAACAATAGGCCACTGCCTTTCTAATTTAGAACGAATGTAAATCAGAATCAAGTGCATTTAGAGTGAATGTAAATCGGTTTCCCCCCTCAACTCCCAGTTTGATTTTTTTTTTTTAATTAAAGGGGCCATCCTCTAGCTCACTTCTTAAAGAAGTCTATTCACTGAATGGGTGTTACCTAACTTAAAGTGGGAACCTGAAAAGACCTTAGCTTAAAAGGGTCACAGTCTCTCACAGCATCCTGGGCCATCTCCAATTGTGCTGATAAATATCTGACCACTCAACTCTCTGGAGAAAAAGTGAAGCTGGTGACTCTGCACAGCCCTACTCAAATCCAAGTCAACTGCAAGTCATGAAATCTTCCCCCTGGTGTCATGGCCCTCCTCAAGAATGAAGGACAAATACAACTACTTTGGGACCTTTGGAGCTAGAAAGTCCTGAAGCTTAGTGTTCCCTCTACCTGGGGTACAAAACCCAACTTTAACATGAAGTTCAAAGTCAAGAAATAGGCTAGAAAAATGAGCAAACAACAACAACAACAAAAAGAACCCGACCACAGAGAGTTACTATGATGACAGGGAAGACCAAGACACAAACTCAGAAGAAGACAATTAAGTCAAAACAGCTACATGTAAAGCCTCACAGAAAAATATGAATTGGTGTCAGGCCCAAAAAGAATTAAAAGGGATACAAGAAAATTATGAAGGAAAGAGTCAAGAGCTTAGTAAAGGAGGCACAAAAAACACTGAAGGAAAATAACACCTTAAAAAAAGAATTGGCAAAATGTTAAAAGAGGTACAAATCCACTGAAGAGAAGAAAACCTTAACAAGCAGAGTTGGCCAATGGAAAAATGTATAAAAGCTCACTGAAGAAAGTAATTTCTTAAAAATCAGAATTAGGCAAATGGAAGCCAATGACTCCATGGGACACAAAGAAACAAAGTCAAAAGAATGAAAAAATAGAAGAAAATGTGTGAAATATTTCAATAGATAAACTGACCTCAAAAATGGATTGAGCAGAGATAATTTAGGAATAACTAGATTACCTGAAGGCAATAATAAAAAAAGAGCCTAGATATCATTTCTCAAGAAATTATCAAGGAAAACTGGCCTGGTAAACTAGAACCAAAGGATAAAATAGAAATAGAAAGAATCTACCAATCACCTCTTGAAAGCAATCCAAAAATGAAAACTCCCAGGAATTCCAAAGCTCCTAGGTCAAGAAACAAATACTGTAAGCAGCCAAAATGAAAGAATTGTGGAATTATAGTCAGTATCACACAATATTTAGCATTAAATCCACATTAAAGGATTAGAGGACTTAGAATATGATACTCAAGAAGGCAAAAGAGTTAGGATTACAACCAAGAATAAGCTATCCAGCAAAACTGAATATAATTCTTTAGGAGAAAAATGGATATTTAATGAAATAGAGGGCTTTCAAGTATTCCTGAAGAACAGAGCCGAACAGAAAATGTGACTTTCAAATACAAGACTCAAGAAAAGCATAAAAAGGCAAACATGAAAGAGAAATCATAAGGGAGTCAATATGGTTAAAATGTTTACATTCCTATATGGAAAGATCATAGTGGTAACTCCTAAGAACTTTACAATTATTAGGCAGTTAGGAATATACATAGATGAGGGCATGGGTTTGAGTGGACTATGATGGGATGATTTCAGAAATATTAAATTGAGGGATGAGCAAGAGGGATACACTGGGAGAAGGCAGGAGGGAAAAGAACAGAGAAAATTATCTCACAAAGAAGGTGAGAAAGGAAGAGCTTTTACAATGGAAAGCAATGGTAGACAATGCTTGAACCCTACTCTCATCAAAATAGGCTCATAGGGAGAATAACATATGCATTCAGTTCATATAGAATTCCATGTTACCCTACAGGGAAGTAGAAGAGAAAGAGAATAAAAAAAGGGGAGGGAGATATAAGTAGGGGGTGTGGATTAAGGGAGATAATGGTCAGAAGCAAAACAGACTTTTGGGGAGGGACAGGGTAAAAAGACGGAGAAGAATAAACAAGTAAAAAAACAAGATGGAGGAAAATACATAGTCAATCATAACTGTGAATTTCAATAGGATGAACTCACCAATAAAATAGAAGTGGACAGCAGAATGGATTAAAAACCAGAATCCAACAATACATTGTTTACAAAAAACACACTTGAAACAAAAAGAAACACGCAGGGTAAAAATAGGGCTGGAGAAGAATTACTTATGCTTGAGCTGAAGTATAAAAAGCTGGGGTATCAATCATGATTCAATCACAATCAAAAATAGATCTAAGAGATATGGAGGGAAACTATATTTTGCTAAAAGGTACCATAGACAACGAAATAATATTGAATATATTTGCACCAAATGGCATATCATACAAATTCTTAAAGGAAAAGTCTAATGAGTCACAGGATAAAACAGATAGTAAAATTATACTAGTAGGGGACCTCAACTTTCCTCTACCTCAACTTTCCCCTCACAGAATTAAATGAATCTATCATAAAATAAACTAGAAAGAAGTTGGGAAGACAAATAGAATGTTAGAAGAGTTAGATATGATAGGCTTTCGGAGAAAACTGAATGAAAATAGAAAGGAGTATACCCTTTTCTCAGCTACACATGGCACATTCACCAAAAACTGACTTTATTAGGGCATACAAATCTCACAGCCAGAAATATTCACTGCATCCTTTTCAGATCATAATGCAATAAGTTATATCAAGTAAAGGGCCATGAAAACAGAGATTAAAAATTAACTGAAACCTAAATAATCTAATTCTTAAGAATGAGTGGGTCAAAGAAAAATATCATAGAAAGAATCAATAATTTCATTAAAGAAATGATAAAAATGAGAAAGCATGTTAAGATTTATGAGACGCAGCCATGGCAGAATTTAGGGGGAAAATTCATATCTCTAAAGATTTACATCAATGAAATAGAGGAAGAGAAGATCAATGAATTGGGCATGCAATGAAAACAACAAGAAAAAGAACAAATTAAAAATCCCCAATTAAACACCAAATTAGAAATCCTAAAAATCAAAGGAGAGATTACTAAGATTGAAATAAGAAAACTGCTGGAAAAAATTCAAATCACAGGTTAATTTTATTTTTTTGAAAAGGAAAACCAAATTACTAGTATCAAAAATAAAAGGGGTAAAAGAGGAATTTAAAGCAATTATTAGGGGTTATTTTGCCTAATTATATGTCAATAAAGCTAACAATCTAATTGAAATGTATAAAGATTTGTAAATTATCCGAATTAGCAGAAGAGGAAATAGAATAATTAATCCTATTTTAGGAAAAAAAAAGTGAACAAACCATCAAAGAATTCTTTTAAAAAAACTCTCCTGCACCAGATGAATTCACAAGTGAATTCTACCAAACATTAAAAGAACAATTAATTCCAATATTATATAAACTGTTTGGAAAAACTGGCAAAGAAGGAGTCCTACCAAATTTCTTTTAGGACACATATATGATGCTGATACTTAAATCAGAAAGAACAAAAACATAAAGAAAACTATAGACCAATATCCCTAATGAATATTGATGCAAAAATTTTAAATAAAATACTAGCAAGGAGATTACAGCAATGTATCACAAAGGTCACACATTATGACTAGGTGAGATTTATACGAGAGCTGCTTCAATATTATGAAAACTATCAGCATAAGTGACCATATATATCATAAAAAAATGAACAAAAATCACGATTATCTCAATAGATGCAGAAAAAGCTTTTGACAGAATACAATACTAGTTCCTATTAAAAATATCAGAAAGCATAGGAATAAATGGAGCTCTCCTTAAAATGATAAGTAGTATCATTAGCATGATCTGTAATGGCAATGGGCTAGAAGTCTTTCCAATATGATCGGGATAAAGCAAGAATACCTATTATTGCCATTATTATTTAATATTCTTTTAGAAATGCTATCTATGGCAATACTACAAGAAAAAGAAATTGAAATAACAAAAACAGGCAATGAGGAAACAAAACTATTACTCTTTGCAAATGATATGATGACATACTTAGAGAATCAACTAAAAAACTAGTTGAAACAATTAACAATTTCAGCAAAGTTGAAAGATATAAAATAAATCCACATAAATCATCAACATTTTTATATATTACCAACAAAGTCCAGCAAGAAGAGATAAAAATAGAAATTCCATTTAAAATAAATGTCATCATAAAATACTTGGGAGTTTATCTCAGAAAACAAACCTAGGAACATCAACATAATTACAAAACAATTTTCAAACAAATAAAGTCAGATATAAACAAGTAGAGAAAAAATTAATCACTCATGGGTAGGCAGAGACAATGTAATAAAGGGCAAATTGCACCTAAGTTTATTTATTTATTTAGTGCCATTCCAATTACATTATCAAAAATTATTTTATAGAGCTAGAAAAAAAGAATAACAAAACTCATCTGGAAGAAAAGGTCAAAACTACTGAGGGCCTCAATAAAAAAAACATGAAGGAAAGTTGCTTAGCAGTACCATAACTCAAACTTATTATAAAGCAGTAATCATCAAAACATTTTGTGACTGGCTAAGAAACAGTGGTGGACCTGCAGGATAAAGTAAGTACACAATACACAGTACTAAATAATCATAGTAATATAGCGTTTGACAAAATTCCAAGATTTTTGGGACAAAAAATCACTATTTGACAACAATTACTGGGAAAATTGGAAAGTAGTTTGGTAGAAACTACAGGTAGCTAGATGACATAGTGGATAGAGTGCTAGGGCTGAAGTCAGTAATACTAGTCTCTTCCTGAGTTCAAATCTGGCCTCTGACACTATCTGTATGACCCTGTGTAAGTCATTTAACACTGTTTGCCTTAGTTTTTTCATCTGTACGAAGAGGTGGAGAAGGAAATGGCAAACCACTCCAGTATTTTTGCCAAGAAAACCCTAAATGGGGTCACAGAGAGTCAGATATGACTGAAATGATTCAACAACAACAAAGATCAACATCTCTTATCCGATATTGAGATAAGGTCAAAATGAGTCCATAATTCAGAGACATAAAGGGCGATATCATAAATATACTAAGGAACCATGGAAGATTTTACCTGTCAGTTCTATGGATAAGGGAAAAATGACCAAACAAGAGATAAGAGAAGACTACAAAATATAAAAGGGATGATTCTGATTATATCAAATATAAAGTTGTTATGCACATGTGTATACACACACACACAAAACAATGCAGCCAAGATGAGAAGGAAAGCAGGAAACTGAGAAAAAATTTTTACAGCAAGTTTCTCTAATAAAGGCTTCATGTCTCATGTATAGAGAACTGAATCAAATTAATAAGAAAATAAGTCATTTCCCAATTGATAAATGATCAAAGGATATAAACAGGCAGTTTTTGGAATAAAAGATCAAAGCTATCTACAGTAATATGAAAAAAAAATACTCCAAATCCCTACTGACTAGAGAATGCAAATTAAAGTAACAACTCTGAACTACCACTTCATCCCTATTAGATTCGCTAATGTGATAGAAAAGGAAAATTAAAAAAAAAGGAAAATGTTGTAGGGGATGTGGAAAAGCACAGACACAAACACAATATTGGAGCTGTGAACTGATTCAATCATTCTGGAGAGCAATTTGGAACTACGCTCAAAAGGCTATAAAACTGTGCATACTTTCAGACCCAGAAATACCACTTCTAGATTTGTATCCCAAGAGAACAAATAAAAAGGAAAAGTGACTTATATATACAAAAATATTTGCAGAAGCTCCTTTTGTGATGATCAAGAATTAGAAATTGAGGGGATGCCCATCAATTGGGGAATAGCCGAACAAGCTGTGGTATATAATTATTAAAGAATATTATTGTGCTATAAGAAATTATGAGCAGGATGCTCTCTGAAAAACCTGGCAAAAATTACACTAACTGATGTTAATGTAAGCAGAACCAGAACCACTGTACATAGTAATGGCAATATTATATGACAATCCTCTGTGAATGACTTAGCTATTTTCAGCAATACAATGGTTCAAGATATTGGACCCAAAAGACTTAGGATGAAAAATTCTATCTGCCTCCAGAAAAAGAACTGATAGAATCTGAAATGTATATTGAAATACACTTTTTTACTATTCTTTTTTTTTTGTTTTGTTTTGCAACATGGTTAATATGGAAATGTTTCACAAGACTGCACAGCTATATCAAATGATGTGCCTTCTTAAGGAGGGGACTGGAAAGGAGGGGAGAGAGAGAATATGGAATTCAAAATATTAAAAATTGAATGTTAAATTTTTTGTTTACATGTAATTAAGAAAATATTAAATAATAATAATAATAATAATGAAAAAAGCAGAAGGCCAGCTCAAATCCCTGGAGCATTCCACCAGAAATCTCTTTCCAAGCTTATATCAATCAATTATCTCCAGAGAATGGAAACTCAATACTTCCCAAGGCAGCCCATTCATTTTTGGACATGTAACTTTTGGGAAGGTTTTCTGTATATCTAGCCTAAATATGTTTCTTTGAAGTCTCCAAACACTCTTTCTAGTTCAGACACCTGGAATTAAGTAAAATAGTGGATGGTACATGGGTTTGGAGAGGTTCAGAGTTCCACAGGAGCTCAGATAAAGAGGAGACAAGTGGGAGAAAAACGGGGTAATGGAAAGAACCAAGGGTCAGGATTCAGAAAGTATGAGTTCTAGACCTGTTTATTCCACTTCAAGTTATAGGACCTTCTGAAAATCAATTGTTTTATGGCATTTTTCTTTCCTCATCTGTAAGTGTTGGGGTTTTACTAGATGATCTCTAAGGTTCCTTTAAGGTCTAACATTCTATGCTTCCTGAAGGAGGGAACAGGATGGGATGACAGGTGGAGAGGCCAGCTTTATAAAGAAGTGATGGCTTTTCCCCAAAAAACAGGAGGGAAAGAAGACAGGAAGAATGAATATATACATATATATATATATATATATATATATATATATATATATATATATATATAAATTTTTTGAGAAAGAGAGGAGTAAATTTGAAATAATTCCTGTTTGATGGTCTCCCATGAGTAAAGTAGGTGGTGGGGTGATCTGCTGAGAGTGATGGGAATGGGGTGGGGATGAAGGGCTTGTGAAGTATAGAAAATATCTGAACAGTCCCTGTGGGCAATGGAACTGGGATTCAGCAATACTGGAACAATAAGACTTCCAATCTAGAGTTTTCTTTAATCTAGGGTTTCCTTAACTTTTAGAATTTAATAATGTAAAATACATCTACTATCTACATTAAAATAGGTGACATCAATGAAAAATAGACAATTTTGATTTTTCCTATTTTAACAGCAGAATTGTTGCCAGACTTACTGAATGATATAACTGTTATGAAGCTGTTGCCATCCTACCATTATTGGACTAAAAGTGAAAAATTATGCCATAAAGACACAAACCAAAAAAAATTTGAAACTAAAGCAGAGTTTGAAAAAAAAATCACAAACATGTAAAATCTGTGTTTTCTATACATATAAATGTTTTATGTGGTTTAACAAAGTTAAAGAATTCAACCTACTCATCTACCTTTTCATCAGTGGAATTAGTTCTACCTACTATTAAGAGTATTTTTAAAATGAGATCTAAGGATTAACTTAAATTTCAGTATGCTATGATATAGTAATAATTATAATAATAATTCCATTATTTTTAGAATCATTTTTACAAATAGTTGTCAATTATTTAATTCTAAGTAAATGGAAGGAACCACTAATACATATAACATAAAATGGTAGAGACTTTTCTTTCTGCTAAAGTGGATCTGACTCTTGGAATCAGAGTGATCAATATGAATAAGAGGGAGGAAATTGAAAAGGCATTTTCTACAATAGTTCAAGGAGAGGGGAGGAGTGGTGTACATAAACATTTCCTTTTCTTTCTTTGATGTGTCCTTTTTCCAATTTCTAATCTTTCAAATGCTAGAAGGTACTTTACAGACAAGTGAAAACCAATAGAAAAATAAAAAAAGTATGCCAAAGCAGAGAAAAGTAATGGAGAGGAGGCTCAGAAAGGTAGAGCAAGGCCACAGACTGAGGGGTGGAGTTGAAGGAGATTAAGGGGCTAGTGTAAATCTCTCTCAGAATAGTTTGATATACTCCAGTAAAGTCAGTCTAATAAAAGTCTATTAAGTGTATAAAAATGTATGAAGAGTCTATTGTGGGCAAAGCACTGCGAAGTGCTAGGGTAAATGCAAAATTTAGAGAACACAATCTCTTGTGTTCATGGAGTTTGTGATCTAATAACATGAAGAATCTTTGCGAGGTTGAACAAGAATTGGCTATAGAGTATTTGAATTGAAAATCGGTATTAAGCCTGTTAATGTATTTTGTAATGTGAACATATCTACATATACATGAACATATGTATATATACATACATGTCATGTATTTAGTTTTAATGTGACTTCTCTGAGATCTGTGAAGACATCATTGAATCAGTATACTGTATAGCAATACTAAGCAACTACAAATATTGCTATAATGAAAAGAAAAATATTTTAGAATAATAGAATATTAAGTTTCTGTTTTGAGAGTTGAAATACATGCTAAATTTTTAAAACAGACCTTTACTAGAACTCAGATTTTACTTTTGCCAGGATTTAAGATGACAAAAATCCCAGTGCCAAATGGGGTAACATCTAAATATTTGGCTGCAAAATCAAGGGAAGCAAAACCTAACTCTTCAGGCCTAAGAGGCAGAACATCCAAAATGCATACAATTTTAAGGCCTATAATAACGAAATTTTAAATTGTTCAGCAAAACATAAGGGAATACAAAAGTAAAAATGACTTGTATTTACGTACAGCCTTTCTCCATGGATCTTAAAGTCCTTTAACAGATGTTATCTCATTGTTATAGAAACTGTTACGAAACAATCTGACATTTATATAACACCATTCATTCTCAATGACCCAAAAGTACTTTATAGACTCTAGTGGAATGACTTTCCTCACAGTCTCTTAAGGTTGGAGAACAGAGTGTGGAAGATATTCTGAGAAAGGCAACAAGGTTCTGCAAATGTTTTGGAGTGGTCATGCAGATTACTAGATTAAACAAAAACTACAGGGAGGAAAAGGCAAAAAAAATTGCTAAATTAGGATTGTTAAAACCTAGGGAAACTTTAATGATTCCAATTGATCTGAAATTCATTTTTATAACAGTAGTTTCTGTAGAATAACTATTTCTGCCTTTTTCTCCATATGTATCTAGATACAGATATATGTAGACATATATGTGTATCTAATATATGTGTATATGCATCTGTTTGTATAGATATGGATATACACATATATTTCTGTTATAAAGACTAGTTGACTGGATAGGCATAAGGGGAGCAATAAATTCAGAAATAAAAGTATTACTTAAATAAAAATTAGGATTAAGATTTTTTTTTTTAAAAAAAGGAACAGTAATGTCCAGTAAAAAGTAGTCTTCTAATACTACATTTGCTCAATCACTGAAAATCAATTTTTAAAAAATCAGTTGATACACAGCTCCCAGTTTTCCCAACATATGAGCACTGGGAAGGCTTCTTTTGTCTCTACTGTTGCCTCCTATCTGTGTGATCCCAGGCAAATCACTTTACCTCTTCAGGTCTCAATCTCTTCACCTGTTGAATGAAGAGTTGAACTAGATGATCTAGATGAACTAGATGAGATCACTTACAGTTTTAAATCCAGTGATAGGATGGACATACCCAAAATGTCTTACAGTAACAAGATAATGGGTTTTCCCCCCTATTTTAATTTTTTTAAAATTCGTTTTCAACAATAATTTCCACAAAATTTTGAGATCCAAATTTTCTCCCCATCTCTCCCCTCCCCCTACCCCAAAATGCCCCAAAAGCATTCTAATTACCCCTACCACCAACCTGCCCTCCCTTCTAACATTTCTCCCTTCCCTTATCCTCATCTTTTCTTTTGTCCTGTAGGACAAGATAAATTTCTATACCCCACTACCTGTATTATTTCCCAGTTGTACGCAAGAACAACACTCAATAGTTATTCCTAAAACTTTGAGTTTCAACTTATCTTCCTTCTTCCCTCCCCACTCATAACCAAGCAATTCAATACAGGCTATATATGCATAGTTTTGCAAACGACTTCCATAACAGTCAGGTTGTGTAAGACTAACTATATTTCCCTCCATTCTATAATGCCCCCCCATTTCTTCTATTCTCTCTTTTGACCTTGTCCCTCCCCAAAAGCGTTGACTTATAATTGCTCCCTCTTCCCATTGCCCTCCCTTCCACCATACCCCCAATACTGCTTATCCCCTTCTTCCCCACTTTCCCGTACTGGGAGATAGATTTTCATACCAAAATGAGTGTGCATTTTATTCCTTCTTTGAGTCAAATGGGATGAGAATAAGTTTCATGTTTTTTCTCTCACCTCCTCCCTTTTTCCCTCCATTGAAAAGTCTTTCTCTTGCCTCTTTTATGAGATAATTTGCCCTATTTCATTTCTCCCTTTCTCCTCCCAATATATTCCTCTCACCCCTTAATTTTGTTTTTTTAAGACATGATCCCATCCTATTCAACTCACCCTGTGCTCTCTGTCTCTCTCTCTCTATGTGTATGTGTGTGTGTGTGTGTATAACCCCACAAACTACCCAGGTACTGAAAAAAGTTTTAAGAGTTACAAATATTGTCTTTCCATGTGGGAATGTAAACAGTTCAACTTTAGTAAGTCCCTTATGATTTCTCTTTCCTGTTTACCTTTTCATGCTTCTCTTGATTCTTGTGTTTGAAAGTCAAATTTTCTTTTCAGCTCTGGTCTTTTCATCAAAAATGCTTGAAAGTCCCCTATTTCAATGAATTACCATTTTTTCCCCTAAAGTACTATACTCAGTTTTGCTGGGTAGGTGATTCTTGGTTTTAGTCCTAGTTTCTTTGACTTCTAGAATATCATATTCCAAGCCCTTTAATCCCTTAATGTAGAAACTGCTAGATCTTGTGTTATCCTGATTATATTTCCACAATACTGGAATTGTTTCTTTCTAGCTGCTTGCAATATTTTCTCCTTGACTTGGTAACTCTGGAATTTGGCTAAAATGTTCCTAGGAGTTTCTCTTTTTGGAATTCTTTCAGGAGGTGATCAGTAGATTCTTTCAACATTTATTTTGCCTTTTGGTTCTAGAATATCCAGGTAGTTTTCCTTGATAATTTCATGAAAGATGATGTCTAGGTTCTTTTTTGGATCATGGCTTTCAGGTAGTCTCATAATTTTTAAATTGTCTCTCCTGGGTCTATTTTCCAGGTCTGTTGTTTGTCCAATGAAATATTTCACATTATCTCCCATTTTTTCATTCTTTTGGTTTTATTATGTGATTTCTTGGGTTCTCATAAAGTCATTAGCTTCCATCTGTTCCATTCTAATTTTTAAAGAACTATTTTCTTCAGGGGGCTTTTGAACCTCCTTTTCCATTTCACTAATTCTGCTTTTGAAAGCATTCTTCTCCTCATTGGCTTTTTGAACCTCTTCTGCCCAACTGAGGTGGACTATTTTTAAAGGTGTTATTTTCATCAGCATTTTTTGGGGACTCCTTTAGCAAATTGTAGAATTGCTTTTCATGATTTTCTTGCATCTCTCTCATTTCTCTTCCCAATTTTTCTTCCACCTCTTTTACTTGATTTTCAAAATCCTTTTTGTGCTCTTCCATGGCCTGAGCCCATTGAATATTTATTTTGGATTTTTGGGATACAGAAGCCTTGACTTTTATGTCATTCCCTGATGGTAAGCATTGTTCTTCCTTATCAGAAAGGATGGGAGAAGTCTGTTCACCAAGAAAGTAACCTTCTATAGTCTTATTCTTTTCCCCTTTTTTGGGCAATTTCCCAACCAGTTACTTGACTTCTGTGTCCTCTGTCAAGAGGAGGGTATACTCTGGGGAAGATCTCAGTTCCTCCATGTTGGCACAGTCAAGGGAAAGGAGTTTACTCCTTGGCTAGCTCAACTGTGATTCAGATCAGCTGCTCAATTCCCCCAGGGGCTTCAAGAGGGAGCAGGGCTGCCACTCAGTGTGAGATAAAGATGAGCTGCTTAAAGATCCCCCAGGGGCTTTAAGATCCAACAATAGATGTGGGCTGCTGTGGGTGCTGCTGCCACCTGAGGCTGGAGCTATGGGAAGACACTGCTCCCTTCTCAGCCAGCTGAAAAAACTGTCTCACTGACCTTTGGCGGCTGTGGGGTGAGGGATCTGCAAACTGCTGCTACTGCCACTGGGGATTCCACCCCTGAGGCCTGCTCAGGTCCTCCTCATGCCAAGGTTGGGCTCTACTCTGTGTCTGGTGCACAGACCTTTCCCATTGGCTTTTCAGGTCAGCCTGGGCTGGCAATCTCCTCCACTCTGTTCTTCTGTGGCTTTTGGTGCTCTAGAATTTTTTAAGAGTCTTTCTTTACAGGTATTTTATGGGCTGTGAGGGAAGAGCTAGTGTATGTGCATCTTTCTTCTTCGCCATCTTCCTGTATGTATATCTTTTCATTCACTAATAAGTGTCTTTTTGCAAATGGCCTATTTGCACTTGGACTCCCTTATCTGGAAACAGTCAAGATTATCTTGACCAACCTGAACTAAAAGCTTTCTCAATGCTTGAACTGATCAGCTTACTCTGAGGACAGTTTTTTCCTTTGAGAGGACTTAGAGCCCTGGGAACCAGGTTGAATTAACCAGAGAAGAGAGGGGAAAGATTCAGAATTCTTCAAATATGGGTTCTAACATATGTGAAAGAAAAAGGGTAATCCTATTTAATGGGATAATGGAAATGCTTGAGAATTGCAGGATTATACATAGGGAGGGCTCAAGAGAGAACTACCACCTTTTTTCTAATTAGAGAACTCTTCCTAAGAGGTATAATCATAAAAGCTTTTTATAGAAAGAGAAACAGCTTAGTTAACTAAGATTTCTTTTAAAAATACCATGTTGGTTCAAACAACTTTTGTTCATAAATTTCAAATCACTTTGTCAAGTCTGGGTCTCATTTCATTTCTGAATCATTAATTTCTGAAGTAGGAATCAAACAGGGTCTGCATAGAAGTGTTTTAGCAGTCTTTTACATGGTTAGATTCTTTTTAGACTAAAGTGAATCCCTCTTAAACCAGCTCTGCAAGAGAAAAATGATTCTAAATCCTTCAGTCCCATGTTCATCATTATTTTACCCCTTTTAAAAATTCAGATTTAAGACGGAATAACACCCTTCCATTACTTACCTAGAATATATTTAAATTTCTGTGTGTTGCCCTATAGTCCACTTCGGTATCACTAATACCAAACAAAATTCCTCAACAGAGGAATATTCAACTTGAGTTACAGCGGCAATCCTCCTCCCCAAAAATATTTTACATATTTGAAAAGAGATAGATGAAGACTGATGCTACATTTTATTTAAAAATCACTGTGGCTCATCATGCTGAATAATACATAAAATTGTTGTGAATTTTTTATAAACAATAGCATAAAATGTTTTACAAATAAAGATCTCGGAAGAAATTTTAAAAGGAGAGTAAATAAGTTCTTACTGTATGCCAAACTATGATTTTGCCATTTTTGTGTCAGTTGGCCCCTGGCCCCTGAAATGCTGGACCAGGTCCATTTGGGTGAATATATAACAAATAAGATCTTTGGCTCATACCTCCATTCATAAAAAACCTGGGAATGTCATTATTTCATTTTGTTCTCCTGTCTAATAAGACATCAGATGTAGAAGAGACTTTATTAAACCTGACCAAAAACAGGAAATGGATTCATTTCCACTTAGGGCTGCTATACAGTCCATCTTCTCAATTGCACAGTCCACTGAATTTGTACTAAGTCTGGATTTGCTCCCCTGCATTGTAGTTCTGTGCTTTGTTGTACACACAAGTTCCTGATGTGCTTGTTCATTCAATCAGTCAATCAAAAAGTATTTATTAAGTATACCTGCAGTGTGCTAGACATTATGTTAAGTGCTAGGGATAAAAGACAAGAGTGAAACAGTCCCTGCCTTCAGCAAAATTACCTTCTCAAATTCTATGTGTGTGTGTGTGGGAGACATACATGTATACATGTTATTACCTCTATGCATTCCATTATGTGTCTGATAAAAACCGCACTGTGGAGGTTCTGTGCCCAACAGCAGCCACTCAGAAAATAGACTGTCTAGTTGGTCCCACAGGCCTAGGCGTAAATTGGTTGTATCACTGAAGAGAACATTTGAAATGTTTCAGTAAACTCTTAATTTATATAGTTGTCCTAAAAGTCTTAGCTTTAGGATGTTACAATTAAAGCTGTAAAATGTCCTTGCTGTCTCTGTCAGTAAATGTAAGCTACTGGTAAAGCTCATTCATTATTTATATCCTCACTGTCCAGCTTGGGGGTCTGCTACATAGAAGGTGCTTAATGAATGCTTCTTGACTGATTAATTGACATCCAGAGCTATACATCCTTAGTATAAGTATATATAAATCATGTGTAAAATAAATTCAAGATACTTTAGCTAGGAGGCACCAGCAACTAGGGTGGGGGTGGGGGGTGGAAACTACATAATCATATGAGAGTTGGAAAGAACCTCAGTGACCATCAAGTCTTATTATTACACAAAAAGAATCTTCATTGTAATATATTCCTCAATGTACTAATGAACTCTGAATGCAAATTGAAACATCCTTTTTATATTTCATTTTTCTTTTTTTTTATGGTCCATGTTTTCATTTGCAACATGGCCTATATGTAATATGTTTTGCATGACTACACATGTGTAATTGATATCAAATTGCTTGCCTTTTCTACAAGGTGGGTAGAAGTGGGGTGGAAGGAGAGAATTTGGAACTCAAACTTTTAAAAAATGAATATTAAAAAATTTACATGTAATTGGGGAATATTTAATGAAATATAGATGTTTTAAAAAATAACATATCCTTCAAATGTTCATTCAACCTGTGTTTGAAGACTTCCAACTTCCACTGCTTACTCCTAGTTCTGCACTCTGGGGCCAGAAGAATAAGTCTAGTCTCTGTATGTGACAACCTTTCAAATATTAGAAAACAAGTGTTTTGTCTTTCTGAAGTTTTCTTTTCTCCAGACTAAATATGCACAGTTCCTTCAACTAGTTTTCATATGATATGGACTCAAGGTCTTTCACCATCCTGGCTGCCCTCCTCTAGACATCCTCCAGTTTTTCAATATCCTTTAATTGTAGGGCCCAAAACTGGGTATGATACTTCAGATGAGTAAGGTCTGACAAAGACAAGGTATAATAGGAATATTACTTCTCTTTTCCTGTAAGCTACACTCTTTTTAATGAAACCCAAGATTATATTAACATTTCTCCCTATTGAATTTCATTGCGTTAGATTTAACCTGGTGCTCCTTCCTTTCAAGGTCTTGTCTTGTCATCCCCAGTGTTAGCTATCTTCTCACAGCTTTTGGGCACATGAAAATTTTACAAATATTCCATCTATGTCTTTATAGCAAGTCACTGATAAAAATGTTAAATACTACAGAAATAAGCATAGATCCCTGTGGGTACTCCCCCAGAGACTTCCAATACTCTTGACATTGAACAATTAACAACTATTTTTTGAGCCCAGTCCTTCAGCCGTATCTGAATCCGTCTGATTCTGTTATCACACAGTACACATTTCTCCATTTCCACAAGAACAGTATAAGACATTTTATCAAAAGATAATGTTTATCCATAGCATTTCTTTTTATCTATTAGGTTATTAGTCCTTTCATGCAAAATGTTATTAGACTGGCATAACCTGTTCTTAATAAATCTGTTGGTCAATAAGCATTTTTAAAGCACCGGATCTTTAGCTCTAGAACCATCTCAGTAATAAAGGTCAAGTGGATTGACCTACAGGTGGCAGATTCTTTTCCTTTCTGGAAAACCAGAACATTTGCTTTTTGACACCATGTCAAAGGATGTCACAAGAAATGGTTGGATGTGACTTAAGACGAATTGGATACAAGGATGTTGTAGAGGCAAAAATGACAGATTTGGATATTGATTGGACATATAGGGTGAAAAATCAAGGGCAATGCCAAGCTTGTAAACCTACATTCCTAGAAGGATGATAGTTCCCTCAACAGAAATAGAGAAGTCTGTAAGAGGACTGAGTTTGGGAGGAAAGATACAGTTTTATTTTGGATATGCAAAGTTTGAGATGTCTACAATATATATCATTTGAAATGGATATGTTAGCATGGTGCGTGGTATGCAAAAAAATGCTTAATAAATGCTTGTTGATTATCTGACTGAGAAGGATTAGGTCTAGATATCAGATTTGCAAAATGATGACAGTTATTTTGCATGGGAACTGTTGAAGTTACCAAGTGAGAGAAGGTAGAGAGATGAAAATATGGCATAGGACAGAATTTTAGAGTGTCCCCACAGTTAGGCTACAAAACAGAAATAACAATGGGAGCTAGACTACAAAAATCTCTTGCCTTTTTGTTCAAAGTTGAACGAAGTGATGACAAAGGCAGTGTGGTTTACAGCAATGGTCTCAAACTCAAATTACATAGATTTGTTTTTAAACTTTAAAGCACTACTATATTTGGACCATTTAGAATTTGCTAAGTTCTTGTTTCTCTTCACAAAAGTTTGTTAGTCTGATTATATAATCTATCTCAAGTGGTTACAGCTTTAAGCTCCTACCATGAGTCTGAGTTCCTATTTAAAGGAAAAAAGGTCTGAATCTAGTTTAGATTCTGACACTAACTTTCTGGGTTATCTTATGAGGCTTTCTGGATCTTACTTCAGTTTATCAATTCTAAAGTATGGGTACATGGACAAGAATCACAGAGGATTAACATTTAGACTTGTTATAACCTGTACTGATGGAGGCAGTACCCACTTTGATCATATCAAAGGTAGATCATATCATAGATCTATCAAAATATTACAGTGCCATGAGAAAAATCATTTGAGAGGTAATAAAGCTCCCACTGCAGATGATTTAACTCTTCCAAGACATGGTACCTAAACTTTTAGGTAGTTGCCAACAGGTAAACTAGACTTGATTTCTTTTTATCTGCCACTTAGGTTCAGCATAGTGAATAACCAGGGGTAGTAGGTTTATATATAATACACAACGGATACATTTACTAGACATAATGGCAGTTAACATATCCCTGGTAACTTTGGAGAGTGAAGTTTCAGTTGAATGTTGAGGTCAGAAGTTAAACTGCAGAAAGTTAAAAGAATGAGAGAAAAGGAAGTAGAGACACCCATTGTAGAAGCAGTGCATTTTTAATAATGTAATATCAGCTTCTTTATATCTATATCCTTCCTAGGAGTAGTTAGGAGAAAATGAAATAATTTATGTGAAAACCACAGTAACAGCTTGGATAACGACTAAGGGTATCTTCATTTTTCATTAGTCTGTTTATAACTGGTCTTGATCACGACGTCAACTCTTTTGGCTCAAACCTGAGTCCTTCCATCATCCCAGTTCCTTCAGACCTGTATATTTCATCTGTAATTTATCCAAGAATGGATAAGACTGACCATAGAACATTCTTGCCAGTCTTCTTTCTGTATGTGATTTATTGCTTCCTGTTTGCCATAAGAATAGTGATTTGGTATCTGATACTTTCTCTTTGTGGCACATTCATTACTAGCTCATCTCACCTGCTCTGGGCTTTGATTTCTTTGAAGTGATGAGATTTCAAAATATTAGGAGACATTTTTTTCTCCACCTAAAGAATGCTCAAGAAGTTTATTCAGAAGATAAAGTTGATAACTGCTACTGTTCATACCTTGTAGCTTTACACCAGGTAGAGAGTATCATCATTTTGTCAATTTTCAGCTTAGTTTGAGATTAATTTTGTATTAACATTATCTAAATGTAATTCTAGATGTGTAAACTCTTTATTACTTCAGTATCACTAAACAAGCTGATTAGCAACAGAAGCAAACATTTTAAGTACCATCTGTGTTCAGAACAACGAATTGTACTAGCTTCTGTTGGAAGTAAAATTTTAGCTGATGTTTCTGCTTCTGTTGAGGATATTTTTCTTTTGACTTGATTAGTTCAGACTGATAAATGATCCTGGTCATCTTTAAGCCTTGCAACATACAATCATGTGATTTTGATTAAATGATCTATCGATATATTTTTGTGCATGTACTTCTAGGATATATATGCTCATCAGCAATCTAGGAAGTTATATGGAGGCACTTTTCAATTCAACACAAGAAAGAATTTTTTTTACATTACATCTCTCCACAATGAAATGAGTTCACAAACTCACAAAGTCATGAGTTCTGTATATACCAAATTATTTATACTACCATTTTTTATATCAAAGACCTTTTATATCAAAGTACCTATTGAATGGTTGAACAAATTATGGTTTTAAATGGAATTTTTGTGTAGTATTATTGTGCAGTAGAATCTGATGAATAGGAGAAGTTCAGATATATATGAAAGAACTTGTATGTGAAGAGATTCAGAAAATAGCCAGCAAAACCAGAACATTAAACATAATGACTATAGTACTTAAATTAAAGAAAGACTAAAAGGAAACAACTCTGAGCAATTGTAAAGACCTATATTTACCCTAGAGAACAGATAGTAAAGTTTGCCTTGTTCCTCTAAACAATATGGTGGGAGACAAAGAGATGCATTGTTGCATGCATTGTCAGAGGTAGTCAATGTATTTGTTATTTTGCTTAACAGTTTTTCTTTATTGTAAGGGAGAGATCAACACTGTATGAAAATTATGCTGTAACCAGAAATCACCATTTTGAAAAACAAAAGACATCAATAAGAGAATAGTGGCTTTTCTATCACAAGAAATGTAACAGTTGACAGTTTAGAGATGTCATAAGAAGGAATTCCCACATTGGTAGAAGGTTGGACTACAGAATTCTCAAGGGTCCTTGTAATTCATAGAGTCTACGTTTTATAGTTTTATGAATGATTTCATCATGAACTATTACAGTATCTTACAGTGTGTTGAAGTGGAAAGGTTCCCTACTAGATCAAAAATGTAACTTGGTATCACCATCAGCTTATTTGTTGCATCGTCAAGCATGGTTGCATAAGATAGCTTGAATAAAATGAGACACATTCTGCAGCTCTGCTTTATACTATTTGTGATGGGAAATGAATCAGACAAACTGCTGTCAACACTAGTTCAGCTAAACTCTTCTGCTTTGAAATGGTCTCAGGTAAATGTTTGTAACAACTGCCAGCATCCAAATATGATCAGTAAAGATAGTATTTCCTATATTTGGTTAAATAAGAGCAATATAAAATTTGTTCCGTAAAATGCTTGATTTTTTTTTTTTGTCATCATCGATGGTGGAGTTAGAATATTCACGATCAGGAACACATAGACCTGAACATAGTGGTTTGAGTATACTCAAAACAACTAATTTCCTTCTCACAGGGCCAAATTTTCATTGTCTATGTCTATGCCCCTTGAACCTGAAATGAGAACACATTGCTCTCCTCAGATCAAACCTAGTGACCTGCTGGACTGCCTTCCTGCTTTCACTTAATAACACATGCCCTTAACATATAATGGGAACACACTGCTTCTCTCCCAAGTGGGCCATCTTAATCCTCCATACAGCCATTCTGGCCTTATATTCATTTGGGGACAGATCCCTGGCTGTTCTATGCACTCTCTGGACAGTTGTCTGGATCCTATCCACAAGGGGACAAATCCTTGACATCTTCTCCAGACAGATCCCTGGCCTCCTATCCATTCTGGACAGCTCTCTGGCTTGCTGTCCAATTGAAGACAGATCCCTGGCTTTCTGCCTTTACTCACACCACTGCAAGGATGTATCCTCCTGTCTCATTCTCCTTTGGTCAACTCACTTGACCCACCTAGTGCTCTCTAAAATGACCATCCCATACATATCATCTTAGACATGTATCATGTATAAGGGAACTTTTTCATTAACTCAGGTCATCCAATTATACAAAAACACTAGTATCGAAACAACAAAATAAAAAGAAGAGAGATCGCAGAAAAACAAATTAACATTTGCCAAAAAAGCTAAAGCAAGGAGGTATAGTCACCTTTTCTTCTTCTCGACAGTGGGGAAACACTGAACTTGAAGAAATAAGATGTGGCTTCATGGTCTGACTCTACACATTAGTCTGTGGGTTTGGCCAAATCACTTAATGTCTACAGAGAGGTTGTAGGTTATAGGTTTGCCTCAGTTTCCTCATTTTCAAAAAGAAAGGGTTGAACTAGATTACTTCTGAGGCCCTGACTAAGCACTAAATGTTCCCATTTTATTCTCTTTCCTAGGAGAATGCCCAGGGAAAGAGGTTTAATTTTAGCCTTCCTATACTGAATCTCTACTTAATTCTTCAATCATTTAATTATTTATTAATTGTTTAATTTTTTATTAATCATTTAGTCCCCCTTTAATCTATTTTCAGCTATTCCCTGGTGAAAGTCATTCTCCTCGCCCAAGGCTCAGCTCAGAGCTGAGCTCTGAGAGGATTTTTCTGATGCTTAACCCCCTGAAATGATTCTGTGTATCTTGTGTTCAATTGTATCCATGTGGGGGGGGGGAGGAGCCAAGACAGCTGAGTAGAAAGACTCACTGTATGTTAGCTCTGAACCCACAGCCCATAAATTTCCTGTAAAAAGAACTCCTCACAAATTCTGGAGCAGAGCAAGCTGCGCACCAACGCAGTGGAAGAGATTTCCGTTCCAGAGAGCCCTGGAAAGCCGTCCCCAGGGGTCCATCGCGCACGTGACAGCGGAGCCCACCCCGGCCCTGTCCTGGCTGCACGGCCCCATAGGAGCAGATCTGAGCAGGCTTCAGGGATGGAATCTCCAGTGGCCACGAAGGTCCCTCCACCCACAAGCGCTACAGGTCAGTGAGAGAGACTTCTGGGCTGGCTGAGAGGGGAGCGGGGTGTCTCCATAACTCAGGCTCCCTCGGGAGGTAGCGGAAGAGGCAGCAGTGGCCAGGGGCTCCTGGAGCAGACAGGACCTCAGATCAATTACTGAAGGTCTCCACATAAACCCCCTGAGGGAACTGAGCCTGGGAGGTGGCCCTGCCCCGACCTGAGAACCTGAATTTAATCTTGCCCTGAATAGCAGCTGTGCCCGCTGCAGAAAGCCCTGAGGCTGGGGAGCAGCATTTGAATCTCAGACCCCAAGCACTAGCTGGGCAGATCTAGGCGGGGGTGGAGAGGAATCTCAGAAGTCAAGTAACTGGATGGGAAAATGCCCAGAAAAGGGAAGAAAAATAAGACTATAGAAAGCTACTTTGATGGGGTACATATGTTCCCACCTTTCAATTCTGATGATGAGGAAGGATTCTTACCATCAGGGAAAGATGTGGAGGTTGGAGTCTCTGTATCCCAGACATCCCAGGGGGATGTCTGGTGGGCTCAGGCCATGGAAGAGCTCAAAAAGGATTTTGAAAATCAAGTTAGACAGGTGGAGGAAAAACTGGGGAGAGAAATGAGAGAGATGCAAGAAAAGCATGAAAAATGGGTCAATACCTTGCTAACGGAGACCCAAAAAAATACTGAAGAAAATAACACCTTGAAAAATAGGCTCACTCAATTGGCAAAAGAGGTTCAAAAAGCCAATCAGGAGAAGAATGCTTTCAAAAGCAGGATTCGCCAAATGGAAAAAGAGGTTCAAAAGCTCACTGAAGAAAATAGTTCTCTCAAAATTAGAATGGAACAGATGGAGGCTAATGACTTTCTGAGAAACCAAGAAATCACAAAACAAAACCAAAAGAATGAAAAAATAGAAGATAATGTGAAACATCTCATTGGAGGGACGGCTGACCTGGAAAATGGATCCAGAAGAGACAATTTGAAAATTATGGGACTACCCGAAAGCCACGATCAAAGAAGGAGCCTGGACATCATCTTTCATGAAATTGTCAAGGAAAACTGCCCTGATATTCTAGAACCAGAGGGCAAAATGGATGTTGAGGGAATCCATCAATCACTGCCTGAAGGAGATCCAAAAGGAGAAACTCCTGGGAACGTTGTGGCCAACTTCCGGAGTTCCCAGGTCAAGGAGAAAATACTGCAAGCAGCTAGAAGGAAACGGTTCCAGTGTTGTGGAAGTACAATCGGGATAACACAAGATCTAGCAGCTTCTAAATTAAGGGATCGAAGGGCATGGAATGGGATATTCCAGAGGTCAAGGGAACTAGGACTAAAGCCAAGAACCACCTACCCAGCAAAACTCAGTATAACGCTTCAGGGGAAAATATGGTCTTTTAATGAAATCGAGGACTTTCAAGCATTCTTGATGAAAAGACCAGAGCTGAAAAGAAAATCTGATTTTCAAACACAAGAATGAGAAGAAGCATGAAAAAAGTAAACAGCAAAGACAAGTCATTAGGGACTTACCAAAGGTGAACTGTTTACATTCCTACATGGAAAGACAATATTTGTAACTCTTAAAACTTTTCAGTATCTGGGTAGCTGGTGGGACCACACACATACACATAAACACACACACACATGCACACACATACAGAGACAGAGAGCATAGAGTGAATTGAATAGGATGGGACCATATTTTAAAAGAAATTAAGGTAAACGGTGAGAGAGAAATGTAGTGGGAGGAGAGAGAGTGAAATGGAATGGGGTAAATTATCTCTCTTTCAAGAGGCAAGCAGGAGACTTTTTAGTGGAGGGAAGAAGAGGAGAGCTGAGAAAAAAACATGAAGTTTACCCTCATCACATTCGACTAAAGGAAGGAAAAAAATGCACACTCATTTTAGTATGAAAACCTATCTTACAATACAGGAAAGTGGGGGAGAAGGAGATAAGCAGGTTGGAGGGGATAATGGCAGGGAGGGCAATGGGAGGAGGGAGCAATTTGAAGTCAACACTCTTGGGGAGGGACAGGATCAAAAGAATAGAAACAATGGGGGGCAGGATAGGATGGAGGGAAATATAGTTAGTCTTACACAACACGACTATTATGGAAGTCATTTGCAAAACTACACAGATATGGCCTATATTGAATTGCCTGCCTTCCCAAAGGGAATGGGTGGGGAGGGAGGGATGGGGAGAATTTGGAACTTAAAGTTTTAGGAACAACTGTTGAGTATTGTTGTTGCTACTAGGAAATAAGACATACAGTTAATGAGGAACAGAAAGTCATCTGGCCCTACAGGACAAAAGAGAAGATGGGGACAAGAGAAGGGAGGGATGATAGAAGCGAGGGCAGACTGGTGAAACCGAAAATTAGAATGCTTGGTGTATTGGGGTGGAGGGAGGGTATAAATGGGGAGAAAACTTGGAACCCAAAATTTTGTGAAAATGAATGTAAAAAGTTAAATAATTAAATTAAAAAAAAAATTGTATCCATGTGGTTTCCTCACAGTAAAATGGAAACTCCTTAAGGTCAGGGACTATTTGTTTTTGTAATCCCACAACTGAGCATGGAACTCTGCATCTAGTAGACTTTTAATAAACGCTTATTGAATTTAGTTAAATTGAGTAGGAAGACCTAAACCAGCCAGATCTCTATTCTATCCAATAAGAGTAAGGAAGTGTAAAGTCATCATCATATTCAATGACCTGTAGTAGCTCCCTATTGCCTCCAGTGTGCAGTATGTAAAGACATCTGGTAGCACAATGGATAGAGCACTAGGCCCAGAGTCAGGAAAACCTAAGTTCAAATCTGGCCTCATACACTTACTTAGGTATGTGACCCTGGGCAACTCATTTAACCTCTGTTTGTCTCAGTTACCTCATTTATAAAATAGGGATAACAATAGCATCTACCTCACAAGGTTGTGGTAAGGATAGAATGAGAAAATATTTGCAAAAAGCACTTAGCACAGTGCCTAGCACATGGTAGACTTGTATAAATGTATATTCCCTCCCTCACTACTTCCTTCCTTTGTATGTTATGTTATAGCAAATATAAAATCTTTTTTTTGGCTTTTAAAGCCTTTCAGAACCTGGCCATGTCCTACCTTTCAAGACTCCTTATACTTTACTCTCTTCTGCTCATTCTATGATCTGGTGACAGTAGCCTCTTTGCTATTCCTTCCACAAGACACTCCATCTCCCAACCCTGGGCATTTTCACTGGCTTTTTCCCATGTTTCCCTATGCTCTCTCACCTCTTCTGAGCCTCATGTCTTCCTTCAAGCCTGAACTAAAATACTCCCTTCTGACAAGTCTTTCTGGGTCTCCTTAATGCTAGTGCCTTCCCTCTAAGATTATCTCCAATTTACTCTGTCTGTACAGATTTGTTTGCATATTGGATGTGCCTTTCTACCACCCCCAATAAGTTGCAAACTCCTCAAAAGTGGGGACTGTTGTGTCCTTTCTTTGTATCTTCAGTGCTTGACTTAGCTCCTTATCTGGCACCTGATGGGTACTTAGTGAATGCTTCTTGACTTAACTAAATTTCATACAATGGAATGAGATTTTACAAACTAATTCTAAAGGCAAACTTCTTGATTTAATCAGTATAAGTACTACTTTATCACTACAAATCACAGGCTTTTTCTCCCTTCATTTACAGTTCAGTGAGTTGCTGGGGAAAAAATAATTTATCACATAGTAGCACATATTTCTGGTTATAAACCTCTCAGAAATAAGGAGACTGGACTGCAGGAGATGTGTGTGTGTGTGTGTGTGTGTGTGTGTGTGTGTGTGTGTGTGTGTGTGTGTGTGTGTATATATATATATATATTTCACTTGTCACTAGACCTGTATTCAAATACTTGACAGTTTGATATATTATTTATTGATTGGTCGTTTTCAGTATTGTCCAACTCTTCATGACCCATTTTGCTGGTTTCTTGGCAAAGATACTAGAGTGGTTTGCTATTTCCTTATCCAGTTCATTTTACAGATGAGAAAACTGAGGCAGCAGGGTTAAGTGACTTGCCCAGGGTCACATAGCCAGTAAGTGTCTAAGGCCAGATTTGAACTCAGGAAGATGAGTCTTTCTTACTCCAGGTCCAGCACCCTATAGTTTAATAGGGCTTGCCCACAATTGAGTTCTTTCAATTTTGCCTTTTGAGAAACCAGAATCACCTCTTCTTTACTCCTACCCAGTTCCACTCTTTCCTCTTTCTGGAGAAATCTTCAGATTATTCCTTCTTCCCCACTCTGCTCCATTTTCAGGTCTCTTTCATGTGTATATGTGAATATAAGACTCTTAAGGATAAACTATCTTTCTTTTGTGCTTGAAGTTCTATTTCTAGCACCTGATACATAGTTGACTTGACTTGATTGCCACACTAGGATGAGGCATCAAAGAAGCATGTAAGTAGAGGTTTCCAAGCACAATTTAAGTACATTGTACACATAAAGTGAGAAATACAGCTAATCATACATTTCATGAGTCCAAAAGGGATCCCATTTGAAATTCCTTCTAAATGTGACCTTACATTGTATGGAATTAATGTTATCCTTTAATGCTATCCTTTTTTTTTTTTTAAAAAAAAACAGGAGTGAACTTGATTAGTTAGTTGTGACTTTTCATATAAAAGCTGGGGGAAAATTTTTCATTACTCATAATACTAAGGACACTAAATATTTATTGACTGATTACCAAAAAAAATTACATTTTAGTCAATTAAATATATAGGAAATTGGAATGGAGAAGGAATAGTATAGGAAACATCTACCACCAGATATAGACCTCATCTAAAATGCTTACTGGAAGATATATGTGTTGACAGAGACAAGAAGATACATCCAATTTAATATTATTTCTAAGTGTTCATTCAGGAAAGGAAGGCTATGGAGGGGGAGGAATGCTATTGGAACTAAAATGACATCCGTATTAGGTAAAAATTGGTAAGAGCATGCTATTTATGGAAGCTCAACAGATATATTACAACTAGGGTAGCAGACTAAGGATCCTTCTGTCTTTCCACCATGGACTTGCTAAGGGGAATTCAAAGGTATCAGGTAGTAGAAGGGAGTTTCCTTTTCTACTCTCATACTTTCAGGAAGTGTGCTGGACAGAAAATAAGATCTGGAGTCATTAACAGTTATGAAATGGCTTGAGGCTAGGAAAGTAGCATTGGGAGCTGCCTACTGCCTTCACCTTGTATGGAATTGAAATGGATGTTCCTGTAAGCTCATATCCCCTACCTGAGTGTTGCTTGTCTCCTAAAGGAACTAGTTCCTGCATATAGTTACCTAAAGGTAACTAAAGGGAAAAAGTAAAAAGCTATAACCTCTTTTCAGAAAATGAATTCTTGTTTAAGAAAGGCTCTGGGCAAACTGCAGTCTCAGTAACTTCAACTACTCTTTTCAGTTAGGACAGAAACAATATTTTAATGTGAAAAGAAGGAAAAGACTGGGTTCCTTTTCTTTTTTGCCAGCTGAGGGCATGTTTTCCACTGTCTGAAATTTCTCCATGCCCCTGAAGAAAAAAATTAAACCTTTTAAAAATTAAAATGGGGGGGGGGGGCGAGCCAAGATGATGGAGTAGAAAGACTCACATACACTAGCTCTTCCCCCACCGCCCATAAAATACCTGTAAAGAAAGGCTCTCAAAAACTTCTAGAGGAGCAGAAGTCACAGAAGAACAGAGTGGAAAAGATTTCCAGCCCAGGGTGACCTGAAAGGCCAATGGGAAAGGTCTGTGCACCAGACACAGAGCAGAGCCCAACCTTGGCATGAGGAGGACCTGAGCAGGTCTCAGGGGTGGAATCCCCAGTGGCAGTAGCAGCAGTTTGCAGATCCCTCACCCCACAGCCGCCAAAGGTCAGTGAGACAGTTTTTTCAGCTGGCTGAGAAGGGAGCAGTGTCTTCCCATAGCTCCAGCCTCAGGTGGCAGCAGCACAGGCCACATGGGGTGGCAGCAGCACCCACAGCAGCCCACATCTATTGTTGGAGCTTAAAGCCCCTGGGGGATCTTTAAGCAGCTCATCTTTATCACCACTGAATGGCAGTCCTGTCCCTCTCCTAAAGCCCTTGGGGGAATTGAGCAGCTGATCTGAATCACAGTTGAGCTAGCCAAGGAGTAAACTCCTTTCCCTTGATTGTGCCAATATGGAGGAACTGAGATCTTTTCTCCAAAGCTTACCTCTTTTCTGAACTTCCTTGTTTCTACTGAGGGCACCACACTATCCTTCCAATTACAGGGGTTCACAACTTCAACATAAGGTTCAACTTTTCACTCTCCTCCACCCCCCCATCCCACCTATTCAGTGAGTTGTTATTTCTACCTCTACAACATCTCTCATCTCTCTCCTCTTCATTTACAAGGACAAGATACTAGTTCAGGCCCTTTTCAGCTTTATTAGTCTCTCCGTCTAATGAGTCTCCCCACTCAAACCTATCCTCCATTTAACTGTTAACTGACTTTATTAAAATACAGATATGACTGTATCACTTCTCTACTTGACAGTTTTTCCCTCATTTTATTTTTATTTTATTTTTTATCAATTTTGTCTTTATTGTTCATTTGTTTCAGTTACGTTCCACTTTTCATGACCAAATTTGGGGTTTTCTTGGCAAAGATACTGGAGTGGTTTGCCATTCCAACTGTTTACTTTCAAATGGTGATTTCCAAGAATTACCAAAAACATGACCTCTAAGCTCATTTACCTGACTTGCTTTTATGTAGCACCTAGATTGGTACCCACCAGGAAATGGTACTTTCTGTACCTGACCTCAAGAAGCTAACATTAACATTTTACTTGGAGTTGGGAATTAGATATGGCATGTAACTCTGACAAATAAATATAAGATCATCTGAGAAGAGGAGAAAATGTTATGATCTGGGATAATTAGAAAAGGTTCTATGAAGAATGTGGCATGTCTGTGGAGGCAAGGCAAGAGTTCTAGAAGGTGTTGAGTAATACATTTCAGACCTATGACAAGAGCTTGTAAGAATGCACAGGCACAGTGAGGGAACACTGAGCTTGGGAAACATCTCATAGTCTACCTTGGTAAGAATATGGATAGGGGAAAGCGAAATAAATCTGGAAAGGAAGCAAAACACAGACAATGGAAGACCACAATCACACATACATTCAGCTCTACTATCTTATCCATCCATCCATCCATCCATCCATCCATCCATCCATCCATCCATCTATCTATTTTTTACCTTTTTGTCTGTCTATCCATCCTATCTATCTGCTGGCATAAGTTTATTGAAGGAACCATAGGGATACAGAGGAGTTCAAAGGATCTGGGTATTATAGCTATTGACATATTTCTTAAAACACAAAATGGAAATGCTATTTTCCTGTGACATGCTTCAATTTTTAGTCCTCTTTGATTTTCATCCACAATGTTTAATTTTGCCAGTCATTTAACAATTGCATCCTCATTTCCAAAAGGTGCCCCTATTTAAGAAACAATGTGATCTCTTCAAAGTACTAATTTTTGTGTTTAAGATTTGATTACATATCTTCTCCTAATTTATGTTGTTTAAAAAAATTAATTAAAAGTTTACAGTCTTTATGTATGTTAATATCTACCAAAAAAGAGGCTTAATGGTGTAGCAAAAAGGGCATTGGATTGAGATGCAGGAGGCCTTGCTCAGGCACTTTCCACCAGTCACTGTGGGAAATGAATTATTCAGATTTTCTGGACCTCAGTTTCCTCCCTCATCTATTTTTTAAATGACAGGTTGGACTAAATGATTTGTAAGGTTCTTTCCATCTGTGGCATTCTGTTACTTTAAGTGTGATTATGGAGGATTTTGAACTTAACTTTCAGGATCAGAATTTCTAATGCTCATGACACTTCTTCAGATGCCTATTTTTACATTTTAACAGATTGTAGATTAGTGTTTAAAACAAGTATAAACTCTGGTGTTGTGATCGTTTTTATAACTGGTGCAAATGTTAGTCTGATGATGGTATCATTCCTTTAGTCCTTTGGGGCATTTCCAATTTTTTTAATGTAGTTATTAATAAAATTTTGGGATTATCAGATTCTTCTATAAAATTCTAATACCAAAAAGTTGCAACTTAACCAAATGCAAGGAGTTTGTATGAATATTTTTAAAAAGATAATAACTTTAAAAACTATCAGCAAATTGCATTAATCATTTTTTAAAACACACTCAATTCATTCCTCCCACCTCAACCATACAGATTAAACTTCTCCAAGGTAACTTTCATAGAAACATATTCACAGGTTTACACTACAAAGTTGTGAAAAGAATGATATCTTTTTCAAATATTTGATTAAGTGCTGCAAGATGTTGAAGAAATTCAGTGCTCAAATGAATTATATGTTTGATGTAATTTTTGGCAACACTACAGAAAATGTCACATAAAAGAAAAACATCTTATTTAAAGGAAGGTCTTGACAGCAGTCTGGCATGGCTAACAGCTTCATCCCCAAATGGGAAGACTGGTTATAATCAAACTTGTAATGAGCGAATTAGTTTTTTTTTTCCCCCTCTTGAGACAATGTAAACACTTAAAAAAATTCCTTTACTTAATGACTTCTAAAGCCTTGGATCTGGAACAAAAGTAAGTGTGCAAATATGCAATATGATAAATTTAAAGATTAAATATCAGATGTGAATCTAATATTTCTTGAGAGCTGTCAGAAGCTGTTAACGAAGACAAGTAGTGGTAACAGAGCAGCCAACAGGTAGTTCACCTCTTGGATATTATTTTCTGTTTGACTGGAAGAAATCAGCCATTCATTGTGTCAATGGAGATGGAATTTTCAGGGGCCAGAGCACAGATATTTTCCAGCAAGCACCCAAGCAAGAGGTTGTAAGGACGTTTTTCCTCCCAAATCAAAACATTTTTGTTTGTTTGACAGACCGACAAGAGTTGTCTCTCCCCCTCGCCTTTTAAAAAATATCTACTTTCCTTTCTTTATCTCTTTCCCCTGACTGAGACGGAGAATGAATAAATGAATGAATGAATGAATGAAAGTTACTAAGTCAAAGATGGTACAGTGGAAAGCACTGGCTCTAGAGTCAGAGGATCTGGGCTTAATTCTTGGCTATGCCATTTAGTACCTCTGTGACTTGCGAATGGTTACTTCATCTATCTTGTACCATATAATGAGAGATTGGATGAAGGGGTCCCTTCTCGTTTTCTAAATCTGTGATCCTAAGTTTTTCACTTCAGGGTTGTTGGCCAAAGACTAAACTTCCCCCCATACAAATCTACAAATAGGATTTATGGGCTTTGAATAACACTGGTATCAGAAACAACAGGAAAATGCTGTAGTTTGTCAAAGTACTCTACTGGTCTGAATATAGGTTGCTCCCAAATATAGGATGCATCCCTATAATGAGATCTTTTGCAAAGAAAAAAAGTACATGTTATAAAATAACTACAAAAAATTGGGATTTAGGGACTGCATGTCTGATTTCATTGGTATGGAGAATTGGTAGATGATGAAACTCCTTTGGTTAATGCAGAATGTCATTTTCTCTTAAAATTTTTAATCTTAGTGAACTGCTTAGGGCATTGAGAGATCATAATGCCCACAGTCAGAGTCAGAACTTTGGAATCAATTGTGAGACACGGGAGACACTGGCAAAGGACTATCCAGCATGATGTGCCTGCAGTAAAGAAGGTGCTGTACTCTATGAGTAAAGCAGAATTTCAATAGCTCAAAAGAAATATGAGACATACAAATTTAGAGACATCTCCATTCCAAACATTTCATATGCACTATCTGTGTCTGACCTGTGGTAGAGTCTTCCAAGCTTGCACTGGTCTCATCAGCCACAGTCAGACACACTGCCCCTTGACCCAAACTATAGTACATTTTATTCCTCTTTGAGAATCAACGTGTTGGAACCCAGGTCTTTCCGGCTCCAAGGCTGGTTCTCTATGTACTATGCCAAGCTGACTTTATAAAATATTTCCATGTAGAGAAAAAAAAACTTTTTTTTTTAAATACAAGAAGTAAATCAACTTCTGTTGTATAAAAACACAAAGGATCAAAGCAAGTTATGAGAACTTGCAAAAGTGGGGAAATTGAGAATGACAAAGTACAAATGAAAAATTGGGACTTTGCTGGCTGAGGAAGCAGCAAACACAGAGATGAGGCATCTTGACTGTTCTGCCCTCATTTTCCCCAGATCCTTTTCTTCACTCCTACAGCCCACTTTGCTCACTTGCAAAGTCTGGAAACTTCACTACTCTGTGGGATCCTGCTTCTTCCACCACCTACTTTTCAGCACCCTAACACTGGAAGCCTTATGTCTAAAGTTCCTCACTGCTTTAAAATCAGTAAGCTTATAGGCACCCCCACCGTTGTGAGCAACATCAACAGATAGCAGGCAATCTACAAATATCAATGCATTTGGCACAGTGTTATCCATAAGCAGCAACATCTGGAGGACTTTACCCTCTATAGGGATTTCCTCTTCAATTTGGACTTTGAGTTGAGATCCTTTAGGATGGTAGTAATTACCTTTGGCAAATGTTTCTCTGTGTTATTCTGTGCTTGATATGGATTATCATTAAGGAGTTATCAAAGCTATCTCTATTATTTTATCATTCAAAGAACTTGTATAATTTTAACATCTAAGAAAGACACCTCACTGAAGAACTAGACAGAATTAAATGTTTTTTAAAAGTTAACAAACAATATGCAGAGTGAGAGCTTATGCCATTTAATCACTTGTGAGACAGTAAAGATGAGCTCTGCAACAGAACACTGCTTATGAAAACCTGATTTTTCCCTTTAAAAGCCTTCATCAAGGATGCCCTTGATACTATTATGTGTCAAAGATGATCACAGGAAATGTATTAGAAGGTTAATAGGATTCAATCTCTGGCTCATGACTACACCCTGGGAAATTCCTGCAATATCTGAGTTGGTTGGTTTGTTTGTTTTTTCTGCTTCCACTTTTTACTCCTCCCTCCAAAATACCTAAGTTGAAAACAAGATACTCTTAATACACTGGTTTCCAGAAGGGTATTATTCAATTCATTGGTGGCTTCTAAAATCTTCTCTGGAGAGTCCAGGCTCTGATCTTTAAAAGGCAAGTCACACATCCATAAAATGTGTGGGATGTTCAACTCATATATTTTCACAGCCAATTTTAGCACAAAAAATAACACTCCCAATACACAGGTCCTATATTGATCACTTTCTCAGACTGCAGCTGCACAATAATTCTGTTTATATGATAACAAGTAAAAAAGAAAAGAGTAAAAGGAGTAAGGTGGGTTATAGGCATAAAATATAACAGTCAGAAGATGATAATTTCAAATACAACAAATTAAAGTGAGAAATCACTAATCACAACATATTTATTATGCCAGTTTTACTCTGAAAAAAAGAGGATTCTATTATTGTAGGACAAACTTTTAAATAGCACAAGAACTGATTTGTGGTGCAAAGAACTAATAATTCACAGGTAAGATTAAATTACTTCTCAACATACTGGTCACACTACCAAAATGCTTCAAATTATTTGACATCAATGGAAATGAAAAGTCTCACATACATAAATTTTCCAGCACATTGAGACTTAGCTTTTCAACAGCAAATTAAACTTTTTCAAATATATTCTCTCATGCCTTCCAAAACAGTGTATACAAAACATAACTAAATATGTTGTTGGTGATTGAGAGTGATCATTATGAACAATAATTATATTGTACTGAAGTACAGTGAGACCTCTAAGGCTTATTGAGACTGTTTGCTTCAAAAGGATCTTGGGGTATTTTGTTATATGTTCCCTCACCAACACTTTGCAAGCTGTCATTTTTTGCTGTTGTTAATATGATTATTTTCAGCAGTTCCTCCCTTGAGCTTAATTTACTGCAAACATGTTATAATTATACCTAAGAGGAAATGTGCTTTGCATGAGGACTTGAGGGACTTTCCTATTAGCAAAGTGAATGAGATTTCATTCATGGACCTTGTGTAATCTATTTTAACTACTCAAAGGACTTTTTTGCTTCCTTGATGAGTTTTGACTACATTTTGTACAATTTAGATTGCTACCTAAATGGCACAACTTTCTATTCACAAATGACTACTTCTGCTCACAAACTGAAACCTGATGACCGTACAAATGGTACCATTTCTTCTACTGCCATAATTTCCACTTAGAAATAGATAATGCCAGATACATATAAGGCATTCAGTGCATCATATACTGACTGAGATGAAAGACAGAAGGAAAAAATAAGAAAGAGAAAATGAAAAGAATACAGAATTCAAAACACACTTGAAGAGGTTCTAATTATGCTATTTTTTACTGTGAAGTTAAAAAAATATAAATTGTATCCACATAACTACACTTTCCATTATTTTCATTGTCTAAAGAATGCAACAATAAAATTGAGAGCACAGAATAAAACATCAGAATTGGATGAAAAAACAAAACCTCAAACACAAAACATGGATGCCTGAGTTAAAGTGACCACTCCCTATGTAGGACAAGACAATGCCTAAAGAGTGCCAGGAGAGAATTAACTGCCTTTGAGAAGAATAATCTAAAAACACCAGGGAATCAATTCAGCCTAGCAGTATCTGCCTAACATTCTATAACGTCTCTGTTTCACTTAGGAAACCAAGATTAATCTTGTCTAACATTATATATTAGATAGATGGAAAAGTAGTCACAAATTGTACATTTCCTCTACCCTACAATGATAGAGGGGCCCCAATCTGACTTAATTCATTATTCAAAGACAGTTTGTGGAGACTTTAAGTGGCCCAGTGCAACTTGAGAGGTATTAAGCACTGCAAATTGATCTTTCACAACAGGTTTTAAAATGCTTTCTCGATTTACAATCTCAGATTGTCCTTCCTTCTTTGAATTCTGGCACTCTTCACAGAGAAGGTATTGTCCATGTAGTACTGTGAGAAGAGAAGATCAGACACCTTATCTACCTAAAGTTGACTGAGGAATTTGCTCAAACCTGTATCTCTCTCTATTTGGCTTACTGCTGGTTTTGATAAGATGATTAAACTTAAAGGAAATCTGAGGGGGTTGCAGTCATAATTTAACCAACAAAATTACAAAGTTTATTAAAGTATTAGACAAAGTAAGCTCAGAAAAGTGACTTTACCCCAATTTACCATCAACTTTAGGCAGAAATGATTATATACTATAGCAATCCTGTATAGAGGTACAGACAATTGGGTCAGTGGACTAAATAGACTTTACTGTTATAAATGATTATCCTGAAGTACATCTCTTTAGTATAACTGGCATTTAAAATGTATGACAACATTCCTTGCTTACTAGGTTTAAATTAAGCATTACTGCAGATTTTGAGCTAAACTAGTTTGATTTTCAGTTTTTATGTTAAAATTTCATATTAGTATGAAAATTTAAACTATACAAATAACTGTTTTGAATTATTTATGTCCCTCAAAGTTAAGATGATCTCCAAAAAGCACCTACTTAGATATGCTCATATAACTTCCACAGAAATTACTCTCAAGTACTTTTATCAAAAAATGTAATACCAGAATACTACCTAACCCATACTGCAGTGTTCATCCAGTCTTCACTGGAAAACCTCCGGTTATCAGGAACCCACTTCTGGCCATAGGCGCTTTTGGACAAACTTCCTAACTGTTAGGAAGCTCTTCATTATATCAAGATGAAATCTACCCCTCTGCAATTTTCACTTAGTGCTCCTAATTCTACCTTCTGGGCAAGTAAAATAAATATAATTTGTTCTTCCACAAGACAGCCCAATGAATATTTGAAGATAGGAATCAAGTCTGTTTCTATATTGTCAAGCTTTATCAGTTTTTTCAATATGGTATGGTTTTGAGTGCCCTTATTATCCTGGATGCCTCCCTCTAAATGAACTCTAGCTTGCCAATGTCTTGTCAAAAAGGTAGCGATCAGGACAGAAGTCAATGCTCCAGGTCAAGGTGCAAAAGGGCTATAACTTCCTTCATTTTGGGACTCTATACTTCTATTAATATCTCAAGACTGTATTAACATTTTGGCTGTCATATATCATAGTGCTGACTCTTGAGTTTTGTATCTACTAAAACCTTAAATTTTTTAAAAATAAAAACATGAATTGTTAGTCATTTTATCCTTATCCTGTAGTCAGCTGACTTCTGAACCCAAATGAATGATCTGATTCTTTCCTTATTTTTGTCAAGGGCATCACCATCCTTCCAGATACCCAAGTTCAAAACCTCGAGTCATCCTTAACTTCTCACCCTACATATCTCAATCACTTGCCAAAGTTTATCAATTCTTGCTCTGTAGTAGTCCCCATTTCTCTACTCACACAGCCTCTGCTCTATTTCATCACCTCTTACCTGGACATAGCTTAACTGGTCTCACTACCTCAAGCTTTTCTTTTGTCCAATCCATGTTCTGCATAGTTTTTACTAACAAGCATTTCTTAAGATCCTGCTATGTGGTATTCCAAAAGTATGGGTCTAACCCTGTCACTCCCCTGCTCAAAAAGCACTAGTGGATCCCTATTGCTTCTGGGTTTAAATACAAACATTTCTGTTTGACTTTTAAAGTGGTATATATTTTCAGGCTTATTGCACATTCCATTTTGCTGGACTAAAGTAGTTCAAACTGGCTTATTTACCATTCCTCACACATGATTCTGTTTCCCATCTCTGCTTCCTTATGCCTGGAACACCTTTCCTACTCACAGCCTTGTGGGATCTCCACCTTTTGTTTTTCAACCCACCTCCTTCATCAGACCTCTTCTGTTTTCCCCCAGTTGCTAGTTTCCTCCTTTGAAATTATCTTGCATTTATATTGGATGTTTTACTTTACTTAAATGTGTACATACTTTCACACAACTGAATGTAAGCATCTCGAGGGCAGGACTGCTTAGTTTTTGTATTCCTAGCACTTAGCAGAGTGTCTGACACTGAGTGTTTAAAAACGTTTGTTGGCTGACTGATTAGCTTTTATTCATTAAATTTTCTAAAGCCTTACATCCCATCTTTAAAATATATATATGTATACATATATATGTATATTAAACTATAACTAATAATATTGATGATGATATGGTAATTTACATAGTATTTATCTTCTTTCATGGTAAAATCATTTTTGCATATCCTTAATTCACAACTGTCTTGTCAGATGGAAATAGGTAGCATAGGTAGGTATCTCTAATAGCAGCATAATAACTGTCTCATGACCCCACTCATTCCCAGACTCACTCTCCAAACTTCCCCTCCTAGAAAAAACTCTGCTGTAAAGCCCTGCTCTCCTCCCTACTAACTCCCTTGCCCCTCACCCTCATTTTGGAAAATCACCAGTCCTACCTGGACTGACTCCTCTGAACTTCTTTTAGTCCCAGTAGAGGACCTTAGCCCTGAAGCTCTGCTCTCCTAACTGGCGAATTCTTCCCTGGGACCACCATTTTAGGAGGGACCCCAGTCATGCTTGGATTCACTCTGAGCTTCTCTTCCTCCTCTTTCCCATTTGCCACTCTATCCTATCCCTTTCCAATTCATACACACACACACACACACACACACACACACACACACACACACACTTTTGCCCTATTAGAATGCAAACCTCCTTGAGTGTAGTGATTGTCATGTTTGCTTGCATTTGTATCCCTAGAGCTTAGTTTTGTGCTTGGGAAATAGCAAGTGCTTAAAAATGGTGTCTGTCTTTAGTCTCTGTCTCACACATGGGAAAATAATTGGGATTCAGAATTAATAAATGATTTTTTTAGAGATTACGTGATAGAATTACTAGTCCAAGTAGGATTCAAATTTAAGTCTCCTGACCAGCAAAAGAAACTTCCATAAGCACTTGGTCAGGAAAGAAATCAAATGCTACAGTGTTATTCCTTGATCAAATGGCATCTTTTTCAGGAAGGAGGAACTAGAGCTACTACAGGGAAACCAACAATGAATGAAGGGATTCAAACTCGTACAAACCTTTCTAGGATCACTTCACAAGCACTTTTTCAAGTACTTTCCAAATGACCTATGTTACCGTATAACAACATGGATTAGAAAGCCATTGAATGTCAGGCTTTAGATATGCTCATATAACTTCCGCAGAAATCACTCTCAAGTACTTTTATCTCAAAGAATGTAATACTAGAAACATAACTGTGAAATATGTAGAGAAACTATAATAGAGTTCATTATAATGAGATTTTGGCCTTTATTCCAAATGTGTTCATATGCTAGTTGTGCTATGTCCTTGAAACCCACATTATTTGAAATCATCTTCTCAGACTGAAAGACAAGGACAGAAAACTGATTAAAAAATGAAAAGAAGTACTTTTAAGCTAAGATAGAAATAAAGCATGTGCCATCTATCTACACATTGTTTTATGTGCCACTCTTCCTCCTTAATTATTATTGGGGTTTTGTTTGCTTTAGTGAGATTTGGGGAATTAGGAGGTCTTTAAATCACTAAAGGAGGCAGACCATAGAGTTAAGGATTAAGAGTTAGGAGCATCCTCGTAAGGTAATAATGGTTAACATTTATACAGTGTTTACTATTTGTTCTGCACTGTGCTAAGGGCTTTACAGTTATCTTATTTGCTCTTCACCACAATCTGTGAGGTGGGTGCCATTACAATACTCATTTTACAGATGTGATAACTGACTTGTCCAGGGTCACACAACCAGTATGTGTCTGAGGCCTTATCCCTGACTCCATGCCCCATGCTCAATCTACCGCACCACCCAGTTGATCAAGTATAACATCCAGGCCTTTGAACTAGACTCCATCATAGCCCACTCCTCCATAACCCTGCCCTCAACTTCATCTTCCTTTCTTGTAACAGAAACAGCACACCATCAAACACCGTCACTGCCTTCCATGGCAGCAACCAGAGAAAGCACTCTTGAAAACCGTTTATGTTGATAACAGATTGTAACTGGGTCAAGGAAGTAATCAAGCACATGAAAACCATTTTGTCTACTTTATCATGAGATTTTTACCTCTCCACACTGTTCTGTCTCACTCTGTGTCTTTCTATTTTCTATTCAATTCTTTACCAGAAGTTTTGATCAAGAGAATATAGTTATGGAAATAACTTTGTTTTAAGACAGCCTCTTTACATGTTAAATGTAAGGTTATTTACATTTCACTTGTACCTACTTTTCTTGCTTAGCTTATCTCTTCCTACATACCACTTAGTTTGTTGCCATAAATATTAAAGTGAACTTTTAGCCTTAACTAATGGGATTAATCTATCTAGACTGACAGAGAAAAGGAGGATCTTTAAGCACACACACATGCAAGTTGAATTGTGCAATAAATGTCTGTAAGATACTTTCTCTCCTGACTGAATCTTTCAAAGTAAAATGTTCACATATGGACTAAACCACATGGAATAAAATTAAATTCTTAATTATGAAATCATCAGATAAAAATTATCTAAAACATTTTCATTGACACAAGAGTTTTGGTTTGTATTATGCTCAATGTACTCCTTTTGAAACTTAAAAGTCCATTAGTAATTAGTTTATGGTTAAAAAAAAATAGTCATTTAAGCCAATTCATTTTACTTCCACAGTTGTTAGGAAAGAAAAAAAAGGAAAGGAAACAAATCAGGAGTCCTCCACTGAGGACAGCCTGGTTTATGTCAGATGTGAATAATAATTAATTCTTTCTGACGCTTTGTTAAGGGCAGTGATTTTATTTATTCATTCAGGGTTTTAGTCTCTGGCTTTGAGCTTAAAAAATTCAGATGGCTTGAAGAAGAATATATTACTGAGTTTGATCCTACCATAAACCAAATCTCCATTAGCCTCACTAAGTATTTTTACCTAGCACATTTAACATTAAGAAATAAAACCAGAAATAACTAGTTTTTTAGCCTTTTTGTTAAGATCATAGTCTTTTAAAAATTTGAATTATTAGTTCATCTTTATTAGTTGGTATTACACACAAAGAAATGGAAACCCATATGAAAGACACGTCTATATTACTGCAGCAATTTGCTTTACTAAGTGTGCAAAAGGATCTGAATATTTGAAACATCTGGGTCTTTTTAGAATTCATTTTCAGCCCTTAAATCCATCTGCAAATTAAAGTGCCAGATATATAGCACATAGTGTTCGAAGGACCAAATCATCCAGAGTTGCCAAAATATCCAAATATTTAAATATGTTAAAAATGGTCTCAGACTAAAATAAAATGGTTTATCAAAGCCAGGTATGTAACCACACATCTCAGTTAAGAAATCTTTCCTGAATGGATTCAACAGGGTACTTAGACCAACTGATGCAGAAAGTTATAGAGCCAAGGTCAAACAAAACTTTCCAACTTCTTCTCATGCAATGATTTTACTCAAGAAATACACATATGAACCTCTGGATTTATCCTCAGTGTTCACAAAATCCTAACATTCAAATATCTCTGTGCAAAGGAAAATTTCGAAGTTCTGGCATGCATTCAAGGACACCTCTTGTTCTACTTTGCTTGTATAATGGTTCTGCACTGATGGCACATGGTATCATTTTTGATTTAATGAGAAAAGAAACACAATTAGCTTTAAAAGCTACATGTTGTATTCATTAGGAATTTGTAAAGTTCAAAGTAAAATACAATGTTTGTTGATGCTCACTAATCTGCCATAGGGCAGTATGTTTTGCTATCACTACTTCGTTATTATACTTGCCTCTTTAGTTACTATGTATAAAAGTAGAGATGAAAGTCAATTTAGCAAAAGCCATACAATACCAAGGAAACAGCTGGAACGAAGTCTTACAACATGGCAAACTATGACAAATGACTGCAATTTAAAAAATAGAGCATGACCAATAATAAGGTCACTTACTCTGTAAGATGCACCATAGGGTCATTAAAAAAAAAATGTATGCATGTGTTCCCAAGAACTCTATTAATGTAGAGAGTATGCTAATTCAATTCAATAAACATTTAAGCACCTACTATTTACAAAGCACTGTGCAAGGTATTCTGTTCAGCAGTCCAATAGATATTTACTTAAATGTCCATTGTGTGCAAGACCCTTACATGCAAGCTCTAAATCAAAGATGATTTCTGCAAGGGATGCACAAGATAACAGATAAAACTGAAGGAGTGACCTAAAGAGTGAACTGGAAGAGACCTCAGAAATGATGTAACACAACTATTAAATTTTACAGATGAGGAGACTGAGATCCAAAGGGGTTAAATGACTTTCCTAAGGTTATATACACATATAACACATTTGTTGATGATGGCAAAATCAAAGGTATGGTCAGCTTTGTGTGCGTCTGAAGTGGGTTGGAAGTGAGAAGTTGAGAAACTAAGTGGTTAAGATGTTTTAGGGAGAATCAATACCTATATTGAACTGGAGTTGGGGAGGAGAGAAAAATTGTGAGCCAAGTATGGAACTCACTGAGGAATGAATGGGAGTGTCCTGAGGATCTGTAGTAGTGCTGAGATCTGGGTGGTAGATATGAATAGCATGAATCTCAAAGGTGGAGAGGTAACTGAGTGACGGTGGTAGGGGAAGAAGCTGGAAGTGGCAGTGAGGAACAAGGAATATTCCAACTCCCCCACTTCAATCAGTGAAGTAAGGAGATATGAGAAAAAGTGCAGTCGATACTAGAAAGGGTGGCCAGAGAGGCCGTGTCATCAAAGGGGAGCCAGGTTTCAGTAACAGTAGATGGAAGGAGAGGAAAAGGAGAAAAGATTCAAGACAAAGGGAATTTTGTTGCCTGTGGAACAGGCATTCCATATAGCAGCAGTGGAAGGGCAAGGTGATGTTTGGTTGAAACTTTGGAGTAGAAAGGTTGAGAGGAATGGAAATAAGGAATCAGGGAATAGGGGGAAATTGGGTTTTGAATGAAACCCAAAGAGTATTGGCCTAAGAATCAAGAGAACTAAGTTCTAATACTAGTTTTGCTTGCATGTGTTTGTGAGTGTGTATGTGACACTGTTGATCACTTTTTTCCCCTTCATACTCTCTTCTCTCCAGGTTTTGGGACACCTGTGTCTTCTGGTTTTCATCCTACCGCTTACACTGCTCCTCCTCAGACTCCTCTGTTAGATCTTCGTCCAGATCATGCCTTCTAGCTATAGATGTCCCACGGTTCAGTCCTAAGTCCTCTTTTCTTCCCTCTCTAGACTACTTCATTTGGTGACCTCATCAGTTCCGAGAGATTGAATTACCATCTCTGTATTCATGATTTCAAATCTACCTATCTTTCCCAACTTCTCTACTGACCTCTAGTCTCACATTTTCAATTGCCTTTCAGGCATTTCAAACTGGATATCCAGTTTGTGGATCTAAGTATCTTAGACTTAATTATATTTAAAACAGAACTGATTATCTTTCCCCTTAAATCTCCTCCCCTCTGACCTTCCCTATTACTTTAGAAGGCAACACTAACCTCCCAGTCCCTCAGGTTCACAATCTAGGAAACATCCTGGATTCCTCACTATCTCTCACTCTCTATAATCTAATCTGTTGCCAAAGCCTGCTGATTTCACCTTTGCAATATCTCTCAAACAGGCCCATTTCTCTCCTCTGACACCACTACCACTCTACTTACAGACCATCATAACCTCAATCCTGGACTACTGTAATACTGTTACACTGCCTCAAGTCTCCTTCCACTCCAATCTAGTCTTATCCTCCATTCAGCTATTAAAAAGTGATTTTCCTAAAGCATGAGTCCAGCCAAACCAATGCTTACTCAGTAAACTCCAGTGGCTTTCTATTATCTTCAGGATGAAATACAAAATGCTGTGTTTAGTATTTAAGGACCTTCGTAAGCTAGCCTTCTCCTATATTTCCAGTCTCCTTTTACCTTATTCCCTACACATACTTGGATCCATTGAAATTGGCCTCCCAGATGTTCCACCTCTCGGTTCTAAGCAGTTTCTCTGTCTGTCCCTGATGCCTGAGATGCTCTCCCTCCTCCACACTTCCTATTAAACCTTTCTGGCTTTCTTTAAATCCCAATTAAAATCCCATCATTCACTGGAAGCCTCCTCTAATCTCTCTTTTAATTCCCTCTCTTAATTATTTCCTATCTATCTTGTATATAGCTTTCTTTGTATATATTTGTTTCATGTTATCTTCTCCATCAGATTATAAGCTCCTTGAAGTCAGGGACCATTTTTTTTTTGTTCACCAGTGCTCGCCAAACAGGAGGCCTTAATTATAATACAGTATTTCCTAATTGTATCCTATAAACATAAGAATCTTCTTAAAAAGGAGAATTGCTAAACTAGAATAAAAATGATTCTAAACTTATTTCAAAATGTTTTTTTGTTTTCAATACCATTGATATTACACTTTCCCCCAATATCATGGCATATATAGATAATTTACATGGTATTGACAAGACAAAGAATATTCAGAAATAAGAATCTTTGTTATAAATTCCCATAATTGTAGGGCATAAGAGTGATTTGAACTTAATTTTAATTTAATTTAATAAATTTAATAATTTTATTAATTTAAAATTTATTAAAAATTTAATAATTTAATTTTAATTTAATTTAATAAAACCAAACAACTGTCATCACAAAAGACTGCTTTTTATAGATTTTATCCTTTTCCTTTCACCTGTAAAATGAACTCCTAGTGGTAAACTATAATTTCATGACCAGCATTTCAAAATAAAATAATTAACATTAACAACTTGTAACTTTATTTCTACTTTTCAAGCAGTCTTTAGGTGAGCAGCTAGTTTATGAAGTGAATATTATAATGGACTGTGAGTTAGGAAATCTGGTAAAAACTACCATTTTTACGAAGATGCTTCTCAGTTCCATCTCTCCAGTCTCAGTCTCCCCCCTGAGCTTCAGTGGCACATCACCCCTTGTTGTTCAGTCACGTGCAGCTCTTTGTGACCCCATTTTCCTGGTAAAGTTAGGAGACAGCCCACAAGTAATACTGGATCTTACCTTCCATTTTCTTTTCGGCTTGTTTGGCAAAAGTGTCATCTTCTTTCTTTCTTTTTGCTGCTAAGAGTTCTCGCTTTAGGAGTCGTACTTCTTTCTTGAGTTCCTCACTATAAAGACAAAACACATACACGTGAGCATAAAGCAATATTGAGAAAGTGGTTTTCTTTTTTTATTATTTTATTTGTTTTCAGTGTTCTACAATCACTTCCATATAACTTAGATTTTTTTTCCCCTCCCTCCCCCTCCTTCCCCCTTCCCTCCCTGAGATGGCATACAATTTTATATAGGTTCTACACACGTATTCCTATTAAATACATTTTCGCCTTAGTCATGTTGCATAGAAGAATTAAAATGAATGGAAGAAATCATAAAACAAACCAAAATGTAATACAAAAGAAAATGATCTGTTACATTGTGATCAAATTGAATAGTTCTTTCTCTGGATGTGGAAGGCATTTTGCCTTAAGAGACCATTGGGAATTTTTAAAGTCCTTGCATTGCAATGAAGTTCTAAGTATATCAGAAAAAATCCTTGCACACTGTGGTTGTTGCTGTGTACAAATTTCTCCTGGTTCTGCTCCCACTCAGTATCAGTTCATATAAGTCTTGCCAGGCCTCTCTGAAGTCTTCCTGTTCATCACTTCTTATAGCACAATAGTACTCCATTACATTCATATACCATAATTTATTCAGCCATTCCCCAATTGATGGGCATTCCCCTTGATTTCCAGTTTTTGCTACCACAAAGAGTACTGCTATAAATATTTTTGTACATGGGGGACCCTTTCCCATTTTTATGATCTCTTGGGGATACAGTCCTAAAAGTGATATTGTTGGGTCAAAAGGTATGCACATTTTTGTAGCCCTTTGGGCATAGTTCCAAATTGCTCTCCAGAATGGTTGGATCAGCTCACAGATCCACCAACAATGAGTTAGTGTTCCAACTCTCCCACATCTTCTCCAACATTTATCATCATCCTGTTTTGTCATGTTAGCCAATCTGATAGGTGTGATGTGGTACCTCAGAGTTGTTTTGATTTGCATGTATCTAATCAATAGTGATTTAAACCATTTTTTATATGACTATAGATAGCTTTAATTTCTTCCTTTGAAAACTACTTCCTTTGATCATTTATCAACAGGGGAGAGAAAGTGGTTGTCCTAGAAAAAAAAGAACTGCCAGTTAACATACATCAAACCACTGAAGTAAAAACAAAAGGATTATTGCAATTCATTCATGTTCAACTATAGGTTGGGGAGGTAAAGGGAATAAGTAAACTTAGAAGTAAAAAATAACAATTCTTTCATGGAAGTGATATAAAGAGACAATATAGAGCCAAATCTTAGGCTCTGGAAGAGACATCAAGTACATATAAAAATATATACAGCATGATCATAAAATGAATTAATACAAATACGTGCTATGTAACTAGATACAAGTAATTTAGGATGGTGGACAAGAGAAGTTGAATGGATCAGTAAAGGTTTCATGCAGAAGATAGTTCCCAAGCCACTTCTTAAACAATAAGAACTCTATGAGAGTGAATTCTGGGCATTAGGGATGACCAGTGCAAAGGTATGGGCATAGGAGATAAAGTGTTATGAGTAAGGACCAAAGAGAAGGCCAATCTGGATGAAATGAAGAGTGTAAGATGGGGAGTACCATCCAATAGTGTTGGAAAGGCAGGTTGGGACTAGATTGTGTAGGGCTTTAAAAGCTAAAAAGAGGAAATATCTAAGAGGAAATAGGGAGCCACTGTGCACAATCAGAACTGTGCTTTCAGAAGGTCAATTTGATGGCTGAGTGGAGGATAGACTGGAGTGGGGAGAAACTTGAAGCAGGGAGACCTGAAAGCAAGCAATTACAGTAATTCAGGCATGAGGTGATGAGGGCCTGCATCAGGGTGGTGGCCATGTGAGGAGAGAGAAGGAGCCTCTTCAGAGAGATAATATGAAGGCATAAATGAAAGGACTTAACAATGTATGGGATACGGAAGGATAAGAGAATGAGGAATTGAGGGGGACACCTTAGTGACTGGGAGGATGGTATTATCCTTGAAAGCAAAAAAGCTAGGAAAAGGAAAGGGCTTGGAAGGGAGAGATAATGAATTCAGTTTTGGACAAGCTGAGTTTAAGATATCTTATGGGAATCCAGTTTGAGATGTCCAACAGGCTATTGGAGAAAGGAGGCCAGACATCGGAAGATTAGGGCTTGATAAGTAGAACTAAAAGTCATCTGCATCAAGGTAACTGAAACTATAGTAGCTGATGAGATCCCCAAGGGAACTAAAATAGAAGGGGAAGAGAAAAGGGCCCAAGACTGCCTTGGAGAATATTCATAGGCAGTGGGCATGGCGTGGATGAACACCCAGCAGAAGAGACATAGAAGAAGTGGTCAGACAGATAGGAGAATCAGGAAAGCACAGTGTCACGAAAACCTAGAGAAGAGAATATCAAGGAGAAAATTTTTGAAATTGCAGAGAGGTCAAGTATCAAAACTGAGGAAAGTCCATTAGATCTGATCATTAGGAAAAAAGTGGAAACTTTGGAGAGAGTAGTTATGGTTGAAAGATGATGTCAAATTTAGACTGCAGAGTGTTAAGAGAAAGAGAAGAAAGGAAGTGGAAACATCTATTATTGAAGCACCTACCATAAACTCAAGGAGTTTAGCCACAAAAAAGAGGATTTAGGACAATGCTTAGTGAGCTGTTGGGGCTTTTCATCCTGTTTGACAGTACGAGTTTTTATACCACTGTCTAGAAGTAGTAATTCTGGGTCCCTGGAGGAGTTAGTCCGAATGGTGCTATCTCCAGTCTCTAATAGGTTAAGTTGTCATAGGTGACCTCTGTTCTACTAGGACCTAGAAAATAAGGGTATGGGACAGGACTGCAACAGATTCTCAGTCTGGTTTCTCCTTGAGTTTTAGTGTCCTTCCCAAATTTCCAAAGAAATTCTTCTTGATCTAGATTTTGACCTTGATGTTTCTCAAACAGGTCACCCTTCAGGCTTCACCTGTCCACTTCCAACTGGCAGATAAGCCTTTTACAGAAGTTAGTTCTTCAGCTTTTCCACACTTCGATCCTATGGTTTGCTAAGGATTCTAAATCCTTAATAGGGAACAAAAAGAAGCTTTTTCCTCACTTGGTACTAATTTGTAGAACAGTAGATTACTCTGTCTTTCTTTTTGTTAAAAATTTATTTAACACTCATTCAAAGAAAAATTTAGTTCCAAACCACTGAGAAGGCAAGCAATTTGAAAACAATTATACCTGTGAAGTCATGCAAAACATATTTCCACATTGGTCATGTTGTAAATAATAATGATAATAAAAAGCAAGAAACATAAAGAAAGTGAAAAAAATATGAATGATTCATCAGTTCTCTCTCTCTGGAGGTGGATAGCATTTTTCATCTTGGGTCTTTAGAAATTGTCTTGGATCATCTCCTTGATCACAGTAGCCAAGTCTTTCACAGTTAATCAACTTCACTATATTATTGTTACTGTACAATATTCTCCTGGTACTGCTTACTCCATTTTGCACGAGTACTTATAATTTTTCCCAGGTTTTTCTGAAACCATCCTGCTTGTCAGTTCTTATAGCACAATAGTCCAATCTCCAATTGATGGGCATCATAAAAATTTCAATTCTTTGTCTCTACAAAAAAGAGCTGCTATAAATATTGTCATACAAATACGTCATTTTCCTTTCTCTCCAATCTCTTTGGGATACAGACCTAATAGTGGTTGCTGGGTCAAAAGTTTTATAGTCCTTTGGGCAAAGTTCCAAATTGTTCTCTAGAAATTATTAGACCAGTTCACAACTTCACCAACAGGACATCAGTATATCCATTTTTTCACATTCCCTCAAGCATTTATAACTTTCTTCTTGTGTCATATTAGCTAATCTCATAGTTGTGAGGTGGTACCTCTGAGTTGTTTTAACTTGCATTTCTCTAATCAGTATGATTTAAAGCATTTTTTTCAAGTGAAATTGATAGCTTTGATTTCTTTTTCTGAAAACTGGTTGTTTATATCCTTTAACCATTTATCAACTGAGGAATGGCTCTTATTTTTATAAATCTGGCTCAGTTTCATATATATTTGGGAAATGAGACCTTAATCACAGAAACTTCTTATAAAAATCCCCCTAGACCCCACCATAGGCTTCTTGTATTCCTTCTAATTTTAGGTTCATTGGTTTTAATTATGCAAAATATTTTAATTTTACATAATCAAAATTATTGATCACTTGCCACGATCCTAACCCCTCAAAAACGTTTCCCTTATCCATATATTTGACAGGCAAATTTTTCCATGCTTCCCTAATTTGTTTATATCAACATGTATGTCTAAGTCATCTACCCATTTTGATCTTATTTTGGTATACACTGCCAGATGTTGGTTTTTGCCAAACTGCTTTACATTTTTCCGAGTAATTTTTGTCAAATGGTAGTTTTTTGCCCCCCAAACTTGGAACTCTGGGTTTATCAAACATTAGGTTACTATGGTCATTTATGACTCTATGTTGTGTACCTAGTATATTCCACTGATCTACATCTTTATTAAGTCAGTAACAGATTATTTTGATGATTACTGCTTTGTAACACAGTTTGAAAACTGGTACTGCGAGGTCTCCTTTTTTAATTGATTCCTTTAATATTCTTGATATTCTGTTCTTCAAAATAAATTGATATTTTGTCTAGTTCTATTAAAGTTCTTTTGATTGGTATCGCACTAAGTAAGTAAATTGATTTAGGTAAAACTATCATGTTTGTCATATTGGTTCAGTCTACCCATGAGTAATATTTTTCCAGTTGTTTATTTGTGGGAAAAGTGTTTTATAATTGTGCTCATACAGTCCTTGAGTTTGTCTTGGCAGACAGACTTACAAGTACTTTATAATGTCTGCAGTTATTTTAAATAGAGTTTCTCTTTCTAGCTCTTCCTGCTGGGTTTTACTAATGATGTATAAGGATGCTGAGGATTTATATGGGTTTATTTACCTTTTGCAACCATACTAAACTGATTAATTGTTATAATTAGTTTTTCAGTTGATTCTCTAGGGTTCTCCATCATATCATTTGCAAAGAGTCATAGTTTTGTTTCCTTTGGAGAATATAATTTCCCTGCTTATTTCTTTTTAATTAAGTCTTTTTTGCTTTTGCTTTGTCTGAGGTCATGATTGCTACTCCTGTCATTTTTACTTCAGCTGAAGCATAACAGATTCTACTTCTTCCCTTATTTTAACTTGGTGGGTATTTCTCTGTTTCAAATATGTTTCCTATAAATAACATACTGCTGAATTATGGTTTCTAATCTATTCTGCTATCTACTTCCATTTTATGGGTGAGTTTATCCCATTCAGCCTATTCATAATCTTCCAGAACATTATATTCTAAGCCCTCTGCTTCCTTAATATGGTAGCTGCTAAATCTTGTGAGATCTTAGCTGTGGCTCTATAGTATTGAATTTTTTTTTCCAATTTGCTTACTGTATATTCTCTTTGACCTTGGAGCACTTGGCTATAATATTCCTATGAGTTGTCATCTGGGGATCTCTTTCAGCAGGTGACAAATAGATTTCTTTAAATTTTATTTTACCCTCTCTGGTTTTAAGATAATATCTTGAAATATGATTTGTAGGTTCTTTGATTATGCCCCTTTCAGACATTCCAATAATTCTTAAATTATCTTTCCTTGAGCTACTTTCCAGGTCATTTTATTTCAATGAATTATTTCACATTTTCTTTGACTTTTCCATTATTTTGGCTTTGTTTCATTGTTTCTTGATACCTCATGGAGTTATTAGCTTCTACTTGCCCAATCCTAATTTTTAAGGAGTTATCTTCTTCAGTAATTTTCGGTACTTTTTTTTCATTTGGTTTATCCTGCTTCTTAGGGAGATGTTTTCAATGGTGAAATTTTGTACCTGCTTTTCCATTTAACCAATTCTGCTTTTAAGGTGTTATTTTCATGGGGTTTTTTTTGCCTCTTTTGCCAAGCTGTTTATTGTCTTTTCATAATTTTCTTGCATCACTCTCATTTCTTTTACCATTTTTCTCTAACATTTTTATTCAATTGTTAAAACCATCTTTAAATACTCTTCCAGAAATTCTTGTTGGCTTGTGTACAATTCACATTTTTCTTTGATGCTTGGATTGTTTTAACACTGATTTTCTTCTTCTGAGTTTGTGTCTTAATCTTCCTTGTCATTATTGTTATAGTAGCTTTTTGTGATTGGGTTCTTTTTTGCTGTTGTTTGTTCAGTTTTTCCCCCCAGTCTATTTCTGAAATTTGAACTTTATTTTAAGTTGGACTTTGTTCCTACGGTGGGAGTGGCACAGGATTTTTCACACTGTTGGTTTTTAGAACTTGATCTGGGGACTTGGAGATTTTCAGTGCTTTCAAGGTGGTATGATCTGGAGAGAGATGTAATCACTGCTCTCCAGGTCTGTGCTCTGGTCCTTATCCAGGAAGGGTCCTTGATCACTTGCAACTGCAAGGGATGCTGCTAGTCAAGGTACCTGATTCCTTGTGATTGAAAATGATACTGCTTCTTGGGGCCCCTGATCCTTTGGGACTGCAAACACTTTTCTCTGCCCTGAAACTGTGACTTGGAAGTAGATATAGGCAATGGAGTTGGGAAAACAGTATCTAGTTCTGTGTTCAGGGCTAGCACAGGGGTCCACTAGAATCTTTTTCTCTACAGTTACCAGATCCCCTTTCCATCTCTGACTTGAGAGTTCCTGGAGCTATTGCTGCTGTTGCCATTCCTTTCAAGGCCCATAGATGGTGCTGTTGCTTCATGGGCTCCAGGCCAGACCTTAACCCAGTGTCATAGATCTTTCGTTGTGATCTCCTTTGTTGGCTTGGGCTGGAAAAATGTCTCACTCTAATCTTTTGCTGGCTCTGCAACCTCCAGAATTCTATTTGAGGCATTATTTTAAAGTTATTTGGAGGGTAATGTTGGAAGAACTCAGCTGCTTCCTCTACTTTGCCATCTTGACTCTACTTTGTCTTTTAATGGTTTGCTTTGAATGTATTGGGACTCTAATGGTACACTGTCTTGTGTTTTCTCTGGAGGACAGAATTTTGCAGCAGAATTCTATGACGTAGATGGAGTTTCTGAAAGTAAGCTCAAGTACTGTAATATTGCTGATTCTTTCCCTATGCTTGTTTGATCCAAGATCAGAATTAGATTGTGGACCAGAGGTTCCCATACTTATTTGGCCTATCACTCCCTTTAAAAAAAAGACTCAGTACCCCCCTGGAAATCTACTTTCTATAACCCTTTAATGTTTTTTTGAAATTTGCATCATTTAAAAAAATATATATATTTTAAATGACATCTTAAATTTAATATTTTATTATGAATTTGTGAGGTTTTTTCCTGCATTGAAATTTTGATTACCCAATATTGCATCCTATATCCATACAGTATCATATTGTAAACAAGTCACTAAGTGCACATATTCCTACCAATGCATGCTGGCCTTCGACAATGCACAACACACTCGCCTGCCAACACTTACCTGTTAGCAGACTTGACCAGTGAACAGTTATACCTTGCATTTTTTCTGTTTATTTAGGAAATTATGTAATCACTATGACTTTAATTCTGTTATACAATAGATGAAACATGTACAAATGGTTTTTCAAAATCTTCTCTTCTTTCCTTATGCTTCCACTGCCTTTATTGTCCCCCAATTTATTCAATGTCCCCCAATTGTACCCAAAGCTATTATTGCCCCCTTGGATTGTTCCAGCACCCCCCCCCCCCCCGGGGGCAGTATTACACACTTTGGGAACCCATGTTAGACTTCCATCAACTGATCTCTCAGCTGAGTGACATACTGGTTATAAGTCTTTAAATCTACATATTCTCAAAGTTTACAAAGCAGCATATATGGAATAAAGTTTATGGTACCATTTTTGGTGGCATTATAGGCATTCACAGGAAAAGGCACATGATGACTTCAAACCTTCTTTTTGGCCATCAGTAGTAAGGCCTTCAGAATATAATTAAAATGTACTGTGACTCTCCTTGAAGCTGGTATGGTGAAACCCTTCCTGATCCTAGCCAAATTTCTCCTTGAGCAGCCTGCTCTCAAAATCTTGACTCTGATCAAAATGAATCATGGCAGGAAACCATACATTGAAAATTATCTCTAGAATAGTCTCAGTTTCCTCTTCTGTAAAATGAGAGTGTTCAGACTTGATATCCTTTAAGGTTCCTTCCGACTACAAATCTATGATGCTTAGTGGCTATGGAAGCCTTTTGATTCTGGGTTACATTGTCTGGTGTGGACTGGGTGAAGAAGTCTATTACCGTGAGTATATTGCTCTTGTTCCTCCAAGTTCCTTCTAAGGACAAGACATCTATGCTCATTATTTCCAAAAGCTTGCTAGTCTTGATGTTTTCCAAGTAAGCAGCTCAAATTGGTGGCACTTTCCCTTGAAATTAAGCTTTGCCATTTTGGTAAAGTTCTGTTACTATCCTGAGCTAGCAAAACCTGTTTTGTTATCAGATCCGGGTTTCTTGTTCCAGGTGTCCAAAGTCAATGTGCAGGGTGCTCACAGCTGTGGAATGCTAGTTCTGGGGCAGCACTGACTGCCCCCTCATATCTCAGGTAGTGTCACTTACTGTCAAATACAGGATTCTATTGCAGAGCTAAAACTTTGGCCAACAGGCTCAATTCCCAAGTATTATACCTTTTTCTCTTGGCATGTACCACTTCTCATAAACTTTTTATCTTTAATCTGAGCTTGATGCCAATCATCTACAATCATTTAAAACACAGGAGATTAGTTTAAAGCTACATAATTTACTTCTACTAATAATGTGCCCTGGAGGAACCTGCAGATTCTTGCATTAGTAGGCCTATTCCTTATGTGTCACAGATAATCTAAGCTCCACCTGGAGCATCAAAATAATTTTTAATGGAAAGATACTATGAAATAGGGGATCAGTATCTGCATTGATCCTCCAAGGTGATAAATATACCAAGTGACTGGCAGTTCATCTCTACTTACCCAGCTCTGGAAGGCAGTATCTTCCATAAACAATAAACTAATCAACACTTATTAAGTGCCTGCTGCGTGCTAAGTGTGGGTGATACAAAGACAAAATTGCCTTAAGGAAAGGAATCTGAATTGTATTAAGAAGACATTTACACAAACTAGAACATGCAAAACATATTCAAAAGAAATTCAAGGATTTTGTTTTGTTTTCTTCTAGCACTAGCTGGGGTTGGGGGGGGGATTAGGAAAAGTTTCTTTTGGAAAATGCTGCTTGAATAGTTTTGAAGAAAACATGGGATGCTAAGTGAAGAAGAGATGGGAATGCAAGTCAGGCATGAGGCACAGCTGGTGTCAAGGCACAGAGAAATGAATAGCAAGAAGGTCAGTTTGGTTTATATTTGATCCAGAATCATATCAAACTCTTAGTGGTTTTTGGAATAGGAAAGGGAGAAAATAAGACCTGTACTTTAGGAAAATTGCTATGCTATCTGCAAGGAAGATAAAGACTAATTAATTAAAATATTGCATTAATATTTTTAAGGAGATTCACACACATATACATATATGAATGCGTATGCCCATGAAGCTGTGGTATGTTCAAACCTGAAACTGAATTTTATTCAGATACACTCAAACTTCTCATTATAGCTAATTTCAAAGCCAAGAACCCTAACTTACAGACAGATTCATAGGTTTTTATCAGTTAATGCACTAACAGCAAATGTAATAAGTTTCCCAAGACATCTAAACTGGCACCATTGTAACACAATGGGCTTGACTGGATTGGTAAAAGTCAACATTGGTATATAGATGAAGTAGATAAAAATGTTCTTAATGATTTGATTACATTTCTGACTCCATCAATCTCTAAAAGAAGTCAAAGGGTCAAGGGTTCAGTTTAGATTGTCCCTTTATGCTCTTGTACTTGTGCTTTTCAACCACATACAAATAAAATCACTATGAGGCTTGGCAAGTGATGGTGAGGTTCTTCCAACTTTCTGATAAACCCTTACTAACCCCCCTAAAAAGTGCTTCAACTTTCATTACAGCCTAATTAGTGTGAATAATGAATCTCCAAGTCTTTGTATATATTCAAATTTACACTATTCAAAATTGGATCCAGCTCAAAAGAAATATACCACGTAAATGCAAATAATGCAATCATTTCACAAGATTTATTTTCAGAACTAAATGAGACCTAGATGTGATCCTCTGGATGTGGCCAAGGGACCAATGTTCCTACCTTCTTAGGGTCTCTATTAAGAAACTATGTGACCTACATGTCTAATTGAGGCCCAGAAGCCTTGTCAAAGAACAGCTTTAGATATGCAAACTTACAGGTGATACAATACATTTAGTAACATTTATTCTCTTCCAATGCCTTTCTAAATAGAAGCATATCCTGTTAAAGCAACACTTCCCAATAGTTCATGTCACCAAACTTTCTGAAATCCCTCTGGAGTTTCTTAACAAGTTGAGATTACCTTGGCCAGGCTAATTCAATGAGTCCTTTGTTCTGGAATGGATGCTCTCTTTCCCTGCCAAGGTTCAAACTCATTTTTCCTTTATTTATCTTGGGTTATTTTGCCTTTACTTATAAATAAATGGCAGCAAAAGATAGTGACAGACCTACAGAAGAATTACTGAATCAAGTTTCTTGGGCCTATCAGAGGAGCTCCTGGACTGAGCAGAGGGATTCATGGATGAAGAAGGAGCTGAAGTCAAGAAAGAGCAAGCAGTAGAGCAGGGAGATGGAGAATCAAACCCAGGCCTTACTCTTCTACTAGTAATGTCATATGTGCAGAATAAGAATACAAAGAAGGCTAAAGATGAAGTGGGAATTGGACGCTATTTTTTAGCAGCTTGAATGGTTAAAGAAAGAAAACATTGCCTCTTTAGTGATCCCTACTATTTCCTCCTTTTGATGAGAGTGGCACATCAACTCCAGCATAGTACTGTAAGTCTAGAGGACTATTAACAGATTTCTCAGTAAGATGGAGCTGGGGGTGGAGGTAAGGGTAGGTCGACTCCAGTAACCTTGGGTGCCCTCTCCTTTGGTGGTACAGGCCTGATCTCAGAGTTTTACTACAAGTATGGGATACTATATGTGTCTATGAGGAAGATGAAGCTAATCAGAAAATAAAAGAGTTGTCATGACTATTTATGGATTCCCTGTATGGCCTTCATATTTTGCATTTCCTGGTAAATGAAACAAAGCCTTTGTTGGTCTGAATATTTACAGAAGAACTGAGAGCTCCTTCCCCCTTCTAAAAAGACCTAAAAAAGTCAAGTTCTAATGTTGCTAAGGCAAACCTTGGGTAGGAAGCAAAATGAGCCCAATTCTGACTTTTTTTGTGGGTAAAAGTTAGGCTAGGTTTTGAGAAACCCCTAAGAGTAAATCTGGTATGTATAAATTGAGAGTTGTAGTTCTGAGCCATGGATTACCTACTTTTTCTAGGAGCTACTCAAAAATGGCAGGGTCCCAGAAACCCTTTGGGGTATACATTCTAATTGGTGGAATGCTCCTAGATGAAGGCTATCTTCTTTGGCTATGGAGATCTGATAATACTCTTTGAGCAGGTCCAACACAGAGAACCACTGGATACATTGCAGCTAGCCCTGGGGACCTTGAACTTTTTTGTTTTTTCATGCACTGATTCACCTTCATTCTCTTATTAATGATCTTATAATCCTCACACATACGGATTTCAGCATGATGCCAGTCACCAGATGTTTCTATAGGTGGTTTCTGAGCTCTTCCATCTTTTAAGAGTGACTGCTCTTAAAAAGATCTGCTACCATTTCAAAGGACTGCCACAGTTTTCAACTGGAAGCAACAATTTCTACATATGGAAATTAAGAATACTGAGCTTAGCAAATTCTGGTCATTTGAAAAAGAATACGTTTTTTAAATTTTAGATTCATAAATAGTAGCCATTTATCTCAGATCTAAGAAAAGCGCTTTTAACAGAAACAATAACTACCTTTAAAAAGCAAGTGTTTTCATTAATATTGGTAGTTAAATAAACAACTCTAATTATACTTGACAGGTATACTGAAGGTCTGGGATTAAAAATATAAAGAAAATGTCCTGCAAGGTATAACATTTATTTTAATTTGCGTAATTCTTGTATTATATCATCTTCAAGTTGTGACAGGAAAAATACTTTTATTCCTACAGTGATAAACTATCAAACAAAAAAATACATGGGAGAAAGCATCTGATTCTTGATTTAAAGTTTCTCTGTAAATTCAATATTCATTGCCTCATTTCAATTCTGGTACTTGAGGGTGGTTTTAGTTCGTGAAGTGAAGGTGTATTTCCTGGAATTTGACATACTATAAGAATGCACTATGTCAGTTTGCCCTTCTGTCCATATAGCTATAACTCCATTTCCTTCTGTAACGTTTTTTCTGTTGTGTTTATTAGAATTATATGCTTATATAAAATTTAGTTTAAAAAATACTGCCTACATAAATTCCAAGACTCTAGTAGTATAAGGAAGGTGATAATTGAGATAAATATTCTATACTATATAGGTAATCAATTGAAATTGAGGGATTTGATTTATTTGCGGACTTTTCCCCTTTCTTTTGTTAGAAGACACCAGGCCTTGGGGGGGAGAAAAGTCTGGATAAACTAAGCATTAGCACAAATAATAGAACACTTGACTAAATAGTACTAAATGATATGGAAATAATTCAATAATTGTATTCCAGGAATTTGTTAAAGCAAACAAACAACAAAAAACAAACCAATCATCCACTCATTGCATATATCATCCTAATAACCTTTTACTTTACCTGGAAATAAGTGGGGGGCTGGGGTTCTGAGAGCTGCTGCTTAGGAAGTCAGGAAGTCACCTAGGGTGTACTTCAGTCTGAAGCAGGTTAACACTTAGGGAATCAAGTGCTACAGGTGTTCTCAATTTAATTCAATTTGACAACTGTTTATTAAGTGCAGAACACTTTACTAGGTACTGGAGGGAAATACAAAGTTCAGAAAAGACTGGAAAAAAAAAACTCTAGACAATAGACAGTTGGTGATGCAGCGCTAGAACTCAAAGAGAAAAATTTGGGCTGGCATTTATTAAATGCTTACTATGTACCAGATACTCAGCTGAGTACTTTAAAAACATTATCTATTTGATTCTTACTACAATCCTGGGAGGCAGGTGCTATGTGATGGTTGGGGAAACTGAGACACTTGGTCAAGGGATTTGAATTCTGGGCTTTTTCATGTTAGGCTCATTACCCTATTCACTGTGTTACCCGACTGTCTCTAAGTATTATAATCAAATGAGCTAATGTTTTCATACCACTCTGCAAACATTAAAGCACTCCATAGATGCTAGTTATTACTATTATTATCATTATTACCCCATTATAGCCAACAGGGAGTCACTGGGGCTGATCAAGTAGGGCAGTGATGTGGTCAGACTTCTATTCTTAAGGAAAATTACTTTGGCAGCTCTGTTGAGAATGGCTTGAAGTGGGGACAGATTTAATTCAGGGAGACCAATTAGGTGTCTGTTGCAATAGTCTATGCAAAACGTGATAAACTCAGACTACTTCTACATCCACTCAACATAATGAAATGTAAATTGTTAAGCAAAAAATTGAGTCTTAAATGGACTTAATTTTAAAAACCTATATTTGGGAAGATGATCAGACATATGAGACTTTTCATTTCCCTTTGGCTAAATTTCCATATATCTGGCAAAGACATTTTGTAAATGAGAAAATGGCACATCTGTTAACCCAAATGGTTATACCAAGCAAATTAAGACCATTTACAAGTGTTAAATCTTATTGAAATTAAATAGAAATCTTGGCACATATTAACAGTATGGAAAAAGAAGCTAACTGGAGAAATGGAGAAATAATATGAAGGTGAGACTATACTAGTATGAGCTACTGTTAACCCAAGATAATTTATGTAGATCTCTCTGTGTGTGTTTGTGTACCTGAACTCAATTGAAAAAAGTGACTATAGTTAACCGCTTTTAACCTTTTCATTGATGACAAATCTACTTTCCCATCTTTTTACATTATTTCAAACTACTGCCTTAATGGCACGGATGGGTATGTCTATATCATTTAAATGCAAACTGAAAATAACTGACTTTAAAATAATGAGAAAAGATTGACATATGAGCTCTAGGCAAAGTATGAAGATGGTTGGAGAATGGATCTTAGAGATTATCTAGTCTAACTCCCTCTTTTTATTTTTAAATCCTCCACACCTGCATCCCTATTTAAAATCTTTATTTCAAGGTAAAGTTTAGTTCTTATATCCTTTATGAACACTTTTTAAATACTCTTTTCCATAAGCAAGCCTCTCCCCACATTACTCATGCATCTATGTCTGGACATTTCCAATGTGCTGCAACTTCTGGAGAGTAGGGAAGAAGAAAAACAAGCAAGAACCCTGAGAATATGGCTGAGATTCTTTCAAATGTAGATGAAAAATTTCCCTAAGACTCAGTTTACATGTGTCTGTGTGTAATAACTTTTAGTTATGAGTAACTCTGTATAAAAATTTGTTGGGGTCTCTCCAATACTTTGGAAATCTAAAATAGTGTAAGACAGAAAGTATTACAGCTGATTATAAGTTTGATAAACTTATGATGTTCATGAGCCTATGAGACAGTAGAATACTGTGTAGCATGAATTTTGAGATTCATTAGCTGTTTATATTTTAAGGTAGCTAAAATTCCCGTACTATTTAAGCACTGTATTAAAGGTGATAACATTTCATTGTGACAGCTGGATTCTTCATCACCTTATTAGAATGAGTTTTATACTTCAGAGTTTATGGTTCAAGAGGATGAATTTATAAGACTTGGGGAGGGCAACACATATAATGGAAAGAACACTGGTAAAAGCAAACTCTACATAATTGAAATTTGAAGTTTCAGGCAAAATCTTTTGTTCTACAACAAACATAGACATACTCATTTTACTTGTTGTGTGTAAAATTCAGAATAAAAACCAAAACTAGTTTTGAAAAAAAGAAAGCAAAAGAAATGCCCAGCAAATTATAAAACTAAGTTTATTGCTACATCCTTGCTGAAATTTAAGGATGCAGTAAATATTTTAATGTCCAAGCAGAGAATTTTCTCTTTGATTGAAAAAATTAATAAGAGATTTGGACTAGAAATTGGAAGTCATGAATTCTAGTCCTGGTCATGCTACTGTGTCATCTTGGGCAAGTCACAGCCTCTCTGGATCTCAGCTTCCTCTGTAAACGAGGGTGTGAATAGCATGAACTCTGTTAAGTCTCACAGACTTCAAGTGCCAGGATTTTTGTCTGTCATTCAAGTCTAACTAAGGGGAGAAAGGCTATTCATTAGATCTAAGAAATAGATATTTTTTGTTGTGTTTTTTTGTTTTGTCACAGCAACTCAAAGACTAAAGTAGAGAACAAAAGTACTCTTTTTGATTGCTTCAACAGAGGGATAAATGAAAGTGTTGAAATAAGTAATAAATAGATTTCAAAGGGATTAGTTTTGATTGAGGTCAAAATCAATGATGCAAAATTGTGTCCTTTTTGGTACTACAGTTTTCAAAAAATAAAGATTTGTAACCCTGTCAATATATTTAAATTCACTCAAACACCACCTTTTGTGGACACTCAGAATCTATGTGCTGGAATTAAAAACAAGATTTATGAACTAGCCTTCAGATCAGTCTAATTTTAGGGTTCAAGAATTTCATTTTCTCTGTTCTTTGGTACTGGAAGACATTTAAGGCTGTTAAAATGAGAATGAAAATTATGAGCTTTGAATTACGCACTACTGTGTGTTGTCAAATGTAATTTTTTCCTTAGATGCTACATGTTTCTACCTGAAAGGACTAAGAAATGAATTCAGAAATCCCTGACACTGGGGCCTTTTCCTGTAAACTATTCCTTACTAGAGTAAGTAATTACTTACGTTGGTTTTTGCTCTTACGGATTTTCTCTTTAAGCTAGGTTTGACCTAATTTGACGGTTATATATTTTTACAATTATCTACAATTAATCATAGTTGGATTGTAACTATTTATATTATTTTCCTCTAAATTTACTATACCCATATGGATTAAAAGTATTAGTCCAATAAAAATTTATCAGGAACCTTCACATACTTATCATCAGTGTCAAAGGAATTATGCAATTTATGACAGTGAGAGCTAGTACATGAGAGAAATACAGTGTAATACTATGAATTATAGTTTTGTTCTGAAAAGATTTCTTCTTATCCACACCCTGTTTTTTTTTTTTCCCAACCCAAATCTAATTTTTTAAAGTCTTTGACTAGTGACAACTGAGAGGGATGGTTTCCAGTATTTTTCAAAAGTGGGTTAAAAGTTTGATCACTTTCCAGTTTGCTGATAATGTGACTGCAGAGACCAAAAACCATTACAACTTTACCCTTGATTAAATTAGCTAAAATCTTGTTGATGTGCTTGCTCAAAAGATTCTGTTTTGCTAACAGGAATGGGGGCCTGTTAACTATATCTGAAATCCTTGCTAACAAGTTGTTAAGGGAAATTACTTACCTGTAGTGAATAAGCAACCTTATTATTGTAATGGATACTCCTCTCTACTGACGACATGGCTTTATTTTCTCATATTAAGACACTTAAGAAGTAGCTGAAAAAGTTGGGAGAATTCTTAGGAAGCCTCTAAAGGAACTCTCTCCATGGACATTTTCAGCATTTGTCACACGGAGAAACATTGTCTGGGAGTTGTCAATAACTAAAAGTTACCCAAAGCAACAAAGAGGGTACACTTAGGTTCAAACGACAAGGCTTAAAAGGACCTGTGCACAAGTGAGGACACTAGTGAGGGAAACATATGTATGTATTCTTTGCTTAAGTTTTAGACCTGGTTGCACATCCTGTCTCCTTGAACTTTAGGCTGAATCTAGATTATGCTTTCTGCTTGTTTCTTAGATGCTGTCATCAGTACTGCCAGCCCAGTCTTCTAGGAAGCAGATAAGCCTTCTTTCTCCTCCCATCCCCATCTATCCGTGTTTGTTAACTCTGTATTCAGGACTTCATTATTTTTTAAATTTCCAAGTAGATTCAAATTAAACTTTAGAAAGTGTTTAGCATAATATATACATAAAACCAATTAATCATATGTGCCAGGCACTGTGCCAATGGCTGATTATACAACAAGAAGCAAAATATAGTCTCTGTCCTCAAGGAGATCACAATGTAATGGGGAGACAAAAAACAAATACATACCAATATGCCATATAGAATGTAAATAGGATATGATTAATAGAAGGAAGGCACTAGAATAAGAGGAGTTGGAAAGGCTTCCTCTAAAAATAAGATTTTAGTTGGGACTTACAGGAATCCAGGGAAGCCAGCAGGAGGGAGAGCACTCCAGGTAAGGGGGATAGCTAGAAAACATGCCCAGATCCAAGAGATAGATTATTTTGTTTTGTGAAAGCAAGGAGGCCAGTATCCCCAGATCAAAGATCAGTAAAGTGTCACGCAATTAAGTGTAAGAAGATTAGAAAAGTAGGAAGTGGCTAGATTACTAAATGTTAGAAGATTTTGTATTTGACCTGGAGGCAAAAGGGAGTCACTGGAGCTTATTGGTCAGATCTGCTCACTTTAGTGGCCTAATGGAGGAAAGACTGGAGTGGAGAGAGTTGAGGCAGGCAGACCCACCAGCAACTATTATAGTCTTCCAGGAGTGAGATGATGAGGGCCTGCACCAGAGCAGTGGCAGTGTCAGAGTAGAAAAGAGATATATTTGAACGATATTACAAAGGATAAATTGACAGTTCTTGGCAACAGATAAGACATGGTAGATAACGAGGAGTTCAGGATGACCCCTAGGTTGTGAACCTGAGGGATTAGGAGGATGGTATTATCTTATACAGTAATAAGGAAGGTAGCAGGGGAGATAGTTTAAGGGAAGAAATGAGTTCCATTTTGGACACATTGGTCTTAAGATGTCTACTGGGCACACAATTCAAGATGTTTGAAAGGTAGCTGGAAATATGATTTTGGAGATCAACAGAGAGATTGGGGGGAAGATTAGGTAAGTTTGAGAATCATAAGCATAGAGATGGTAATTAAGTCCAGGGAAACTAATGAGATCACCAAGCAGTAAAAAGGGAGAAGAAAACCGGGCCCCAAACTGAACCCTGTGGGGCACATGGTCAGTGGCAATGATCTGGAAGAGTATCCAACAAAGAAAATAAAATGATAGGTAGGATGAGAACCAGGAGAATGGTGTCCTAAAAACCTAGGGGGGGGGGGAGAGAGAGAGAGAGAGAGGAGAGAGAGAGAGAGAGAGAGAGAGAGAGAGAGAGAGAGAATCCATAGAGGAGAGCATGATCAACAATGTAAAAGGCTACAGAGAGGTCACAGAAAATAAAGAATGAAAGATTATTGGATTTGGCAACTAAGAGATCATTGGATAGGGACGAAAGTTGGATTGTAAGAGGTTGAGAAGAAAGATATAGGATGATAGTTAGTGGGGATGTAAAGATCAAGTTAGGGTTCTTTTCAGGATGGGACAGAAATAGGCATGTTTGAAGGGAGTAGTAAATGAGACAGTAGACAGGGAGAGACTGAAAACAAATGACAGGGGGGCAATCTGTTCGAGGAGATGGGATGTAATGGGATCCCTTGAACAAGCAGTAGAGGAGTTGGTTTTGGTAAGGAGTAAGGCCACTCATCACGTAAGACAAGAGTGAAGGGTAGGATAGTAGACGAGGTATATGACTGAAATGAAATGGGGAAGAGAGAAAAAAAGGACAGATGCCCTCAATTATGTCTGTAAAATATGAGGCAAGGTCTTTAGCTGACAGTATGAGGGGAGAGCCACGGGAGATTTGAGGAGGGATGAGAAGGTTTGGAAGAACTGCTGTGGAGAGTGGGGTAGTGAGTTGATAAGAGGCTCTATCTCACTTGCTACCTAGCTGCCCTGCCCCTCCAGGGCCTGTCCCAGAACCCATTTGCAAAGTCACAGAAATATCCATTTGGGCCTAAAGGGTTAAGGGGGAGAGGATGAGGGAAAATTCTTTAAGATATCAGTAGCTATCAAGGACTTGCAGGGTTGGTTTTATTTTTCTAAAATAAATACGATATATACGGTAATTATACGGTAATACTACAGTAATATATTACGGCAGTAATATATCCTGCCACCTAACCACTGTTTCTTGGACACATCCCTCACAAACTTGTTCAAGTGCTCTAGGTCACCACAGTGAACAAAGCTCTGCAGAAATTACCTTTAAGGTGTTTAGGATATGGTTTACGTGTGAATTAACAACTAGACTGCCCAACCTTAATTACAGATGCACCTCGTTTCCTATCAGTCTCTACTAAACAAAGAATTCAGAAAATTAGGCCTAGTCTTCCCCTACATTCTCCCATCTCAGGCCTCTAAGTCAACCCTAGATCCTACTGCCTGTAGAAGGACAGAAAGAGTTTCTCATTTAAAAAATTTCTGACTCAGAAAGGTATTAGAGCTGTCTCCAATATCTGATCAGGGCAGCAAGGAAGTGGGCACAAAAGCAGCCAAACTAGCCACCAGCATGTCTTCCATTTCCATGCCACTAAAGTTGTGTACGGTTTTCACTGACACTCTCCAGCCAAGGCTAAGTTGGCCTTTTCAGGGATGTGTGGTGTCTACTGCTGCTCTTATGCAGCTATTTCCATGATGGAAAAGAGAGCAGCTGCCAGGAACTGTCCACAGCTGAAGGCTGTTTAGAGGAACAAGAACATATTTTCTATGGATCTGAATCTTCTCCAAACTTTTTCTGTTCTATACACAGCTACCTTTCATATCTTCTCCAGTTTCCTAGCAATGCATCTAAGGGAATTCTGGAGTTATCTTTGTTCTTTCCTCCAACCCCTTCGTCATGGTCATGAAAAATATGACACAATGTCAAACTCAAGCACCGACCTTTTTTAACCTTTAAAGCTCTATGGGTCTAAGTGTTTTTGGAGAGGATAATAATCTTCAAGAATGGAAGAGAACACATGCAATTTATTGACTGAAGAATTTGTTACAGAATGTGTTAAACAAGACAATAGTCAGATATGTGAAATCATACACCACTGTAATTCCTTGGAATAAGTAGCACTTGTTATTAGCACATACCTATTGTTTCCCAACATCTGATAAAAATTCATCATAACATAAGAAAATAACTATAAGCTGAAAAGTATACCCTTCATGTTCTTTATTCTACTGCTTTAATCACAAAGACAAGGAATTTGCTAGGAATGAAACAACAGGTCTGTTATTGATGAGATCCTGAAAATGACTTCAATAAAAGTAATTTACACTGATGGCAAAATAGTCACTGCATAAGTATAAAATTAGCTTTGCACTCACCGCCTACAATATCATATTTACCCTTCTATTAGTATTATTAAAAAAAACAGCCAAAGTTCAAATTTCAATTGTGAAAAAATCACAAGTCTAGACCCAAAAACTATGACATAGTAGCTGCACAGATGAAAAATTAGGGAATCATTAGGGAAATGTGTCCTCACGTGCAGAATTATTTCTTTAACTGGGAAATATAGGGCCAACTGCCAGCAGAAAAGTCATTTCGGTTACATAAGAGATCTAAAAAATGTCAATCTTAACATAATTTTACACAATGATATAGACATTAAAACTGCTGATAAATGTTGGTATTTTATGCCCTGGCATATTATGTAAAGAGCTACAAAAAGGAAATAATATGATACCCAAATATTTTTTCAGTCAGATGACATTAAAGGAAAAACACAATGCTTTACAGTAGGAAGCTACTTCCTCTTTGACTACTTATTTATAGTTCGCCGATAGTGGGAACTGCATTACTCCTTTTCTTGCTCATTACTGTTTATTTTGCACTGACAAACTGTATTTTATAAGGAAGTATTAACATTGTGCAACAAAAGTTAAAACACATCTCTAGGTTGTCCTTTAGTCCCATGGTCTTACCCTTTCATATAAAGGGTTTATTTCTGCTTTTGTTGTTGACATTGTTGCTATAGTTTGAGGGTTTCTTCTTTTTCTTTTAAATAAAGGAAAAAAATGGTATAAAATACTCGAAAGAACACAGAATTCAGAATCACAGAAAGAGTTCTCTCTTTTGTTTGACTAGCTTTTTTGAATTTAGTCATTTTGCCTCTCCAGACCTCAGTTTTCTCAGAAATAAAATGAGGGTTTTGGATTAGATGATTTCTAAGATTCCTTTAGGTCTAGATCCTATGATGTTGAACTTTGCAAGACACCTTTTGTACCTAAGAAGCCAGTTTGTTTTTAATTCAAATACAACTGTGCAAGCTTACATGGAATCAAGAAATTTTCTCCCTGATAGTGGGTGATAATACCATCTTGTCTGTCTTTCAAGTGAGGGATATCAAAATTAGAATGCTGTTTCTCAACACCTGATTCAATCACATGCCACAATGTGAATGTGAACATAGATTTAAGTTTACTGAATATCTATTAAATGCTAACTTCAATGTCCTTTTACAAGTCCTCATTCTTGACCTCTCTGCAACTTTAGACAATGCTAACTACTCTTTTCTCCTAGGTAACTCTTTTCCTTTCTTGACTTCTGTGACTGATGCTTCTTGGTTATTCTTGTACTTGATCTCCCTTGCTGCATTAACCTCCCTTTCCTGCCCACTAAGTTCAGACATCCCTCATGCTTCTGGGCTCTCTTTTCATTTTTTCCTATACTCTCTTCTTTGATGATCCCAAAAGCTACCAGAGATCTAATTATGGAGATGATTCTCATATGTATGTATATGTGTATATATGCATTCTCATATGAATGTATATCTATTTATAACTTTTCTCCTGAACTCCAACCCTGTGTTGTCAATTGCCTGATAAGATATTTTTACACCGATATCTTGTAGGTAGCTCTAACTAAATATGTACAGACTGGAACTCATTATGTAATTCTACCCAAAAACATCCCTTCCTCAAATTTCTCCATTTCAGTGGAGTGCATCACTATACTCTTGTCACTCAGGTTTGCAACCTCAGAATTATCCCCAACTCTCCATTCCCTTTCTACCTCCACACACAACTGGTTTAAGTCCTACCTCTCCTCACTCTCATCTCTGTTTCTTTTCCATTAACATAGTCTCTAGGTCTGTCACATATAGCCTCTTGACTTTGCTATTGAAACTAACTGATTTCCCTGTCTCTAGTTTCTTTTCTTTCCAACCTATACTTCAAACAGTTGCTAAGATGATACGTTTAATATCTATTCATTCATTCTGAAAATGTAACAACTATATAGCAGACTTTCAATAATTAAGCATTCAATAGCACAAATCACAAAGGCTAATTTCTCAAAATATATAAAATTCAAAACATGAAATATTACATGTTGATAAAATTTAACACTTCTCTAAAAAATAATTTCCATATGAGTGGAATTAAATTAATTAGATACTCGTTAGTTGGGGATACACTACAAAGGAAGAGATGTTTTTAATTAACACCAGTTCCCATTCAGGTGGTTCTCAATCATCTGTTCTAATATAAGACAGTGTAGCAAGTATACAGGACTTAGAATTGGGGGAAGTCCTGGCTCCGACACTTTCTTATTACTTTTTTCATCTGTAAAATGAGATGATAACACTAGCTACCCAATAGGGCTGTTGGAGGAACCTGCCTTCTCAGCATTAAAGCACTATACAAATATAGTTATTACTAATGACTGTGGATAATCCAAAACAATATGAAATTCACATTATTAAACATATTTACTTATAATACACTAGACCTTTCATTTTTCAAAGGGATATCCAAAAATTACTCAAGAAAAAACTCATTAAATATACTCACTTGTTACCACAGCAAATAAAACTTTTTCCTAATTTAGCTGATCCAGTAGTACTGGAAAACATCAAATTAAAGCAAAAATGAAATCTGTTAATAAGGAAAGCAGGCTATTTTGACATTTATTTTGTAAATGAATAGACTGCCAGATAAGCATGGTAAATGGAAGAGGAAGAATTAAAAGGGCAAAATAATTATACCTTAATTTCATCCTGTTCTGAAAACATACATGTAATATGGTACTTTAATACCTGATTGAGGGAGGAGCCAACATGGCAAAATAGAAAGACGAACATACTCTACTTCTTCCCCTACAACTTGTAAAATACCTATGAAGAAAGATTCTCAAAGGATTCTGGAGCAGCAGAGGCCACAGAACAACAGAATGGATATTTTTACACAAGATGATCTGGAGGGCCAGCAGGAGGGGTCTGTTGCCCAGCCTTGGCCATGGTGTTGGGAGGAGCAGGCCTCAGAGGTAGACTCCCCAGCAGCAGTAGCAGTGGTTTGCAGATCCCTCAACCCACAAGTGCCAAATAAAGCTTCAAAGATTAGCAAGAGGGCTTTTTCACTTCTGTGACAAGGGAGCAGGGTCCTCCCCTAGCCCCAACCGTAGGCAGCGGCAGCTGGAGCAGCAGCAGGCAGCTGGCTTTGATGGCTGGCTGTGGCCTCAGCAGGCAGCAGCCAACATCCATTGTTCCATTGTGGAAGCACTCAGCATAAAGCCCCTGGGGGAACTGGGCAGCTGATCTGTATCACAGTTGAGCTGTCAGGGAGTAAACTCCTTTCCCTTGATTGTGCCAACATGGAGGAACTGAGATCTTACAGCTCCCCAGAGTATACCCTACTCTTGACAAAGGACCCAAAAGTCAAGTAACTGGTTGGGGAAATGCCCAAAAAAGGGAAAAAAAAATATGACTAAAGAAGGTTACTTTCTTGGGAACTGGTATTCTCTCCCATCCTTTCAGATGAGGAAGAACAATACATACCATCAGAGGAAGACATAAAAGTCAAGGCTTCTGCATCCAAACGCTCCAAAATAAATATGCAATAGTCCTAGGCCATGGAAGAGCTCAAAAGGGACTTTGAAAAACAAGTAAGAGAGGTGGAGGAAAAATTGGGAAGAGAAATGAGAGTAATGCAAGAAAATCATGAAAAGCGAGTCAACACTTTGCTAAAGGAGACCCAAAAAAATGCTGAAGAAAATAACACCTTTAAAAATAGGCTAACTCAATTGGCAAAAGGGGTCCAAAAAGCCAATGAGGAGAAGACAGTTTTAAAAAGCAGAATTAACCAAATGGAAAAAGAGGTTCAAAAGTTCACTGAAGAAAAGAGTTCTTTAAAAATTAGAATGGAACAGATGGAAGCTAATGACTTTATGAGAAACTAAGAAATTACGAAACAAAACCAAAAGAATGAAAAAATAGAAGATAATGTGAAATATCTCATTGGAAAAACAATTGACATGGAAAACAGATCCAGAAGACACAATTTAAAAATTAAGGGGCTGCCTGAAAGCCATGATTTAAAAAAAAGAGCCTAGACATCATCTTTCATGAAATTATCAAGGAAAATGCCCTGATATTCTAGATCCAGAAGGCAAAATAAATATTAAAAGAAACCACCAATCACCTCTTGAAAGAGATCCAAAAAGAGAAACTCCTAGGAATATTGTGGCCAAATCCCAGAGTTCTCAGGTCAAGGAGAAAATATTGCAAGCAGCCAGAAAGAAACAATTCCAGTATTGTGGAAATACAATCAATGAGGATAACACAAGATCTAGCAGCTTCTACATTAAGGAATCAAAGGGCTTGGAATATGATATTCCAGAAGTCAAAGGAACTAGGATTAAAACCAAGAATCACCTACCCAGCAAAACTGAGCATACTTCAGGGGAAAAAATAGTCATTCAATGAAACAGAGAATTTTCAAGCATTCTTGAGGAAATGATAAGAACTGAACGGAAAATCTGACTTTCAAACATAAGAATCAAGAGGAACACTTAAAGGTAAACAGGAAAGAGAAATCATAAAGGACTTTCTAAAGTTGAACTGTTTACATTCCTACATGGAAAGATAACATTTGTAACTCTTGAAACTTTTCTCAGTATCTGGGTAGTTGGAGGGATTTTATACACATACACACACACACACACACACACACACAGAGTTGAATAGGAAGGGATCATATCTAAAAAAAATAAAATTAAGGGGTGAGAGAGAAATATTTTGGGAGGAGAAAGGGAGAAATGGAGTGGGACAAATCATCTCTCATAGAAGAGGCAAGAAAAAGCTTTTCCAATGGAGGGGAAAAGGGTGAAGGTGAGAAGAAAAAGTGAAGCTTACTCTCATCCCATCTGGCTCAAGGAAGCAATAACATGCACACTCAATTTGGTATGAAAATCTATCTTACACTACAGGAAAGTAGGGGAGAAGGGGATAAGCAGGGTGTGGCGGGGATGATGGAAGGGAGGGCAAATGGAAGGAGGGACCAATTAGAAGTAAACACTCTTGGGGAGGGACAAGGTCAAAAGAGAGAAGAGAAGAAATGAGGGGCCGGATAGGATGGAGGGAAATGCAATTAGTCCTATACAACACGACTATTATGGAAGTCATTTGCAAAACTACACATACATAGCCTATATTGAATTGCTTGCCTTCTCAGTGAGGATGAGTGGGGAGGGAGGAAGGAAGAGAAGTTGGAACTCAAAGTTTTAGGAACAAATGTTGAGAACTGGTTTTGTGCACAACTGGGAAATAAGAAATACAGATAATGGGGTATACAAATTTATCTTGCCTTACAGCACAAGAGAGAAGATGGGGACAAGGGAAGGGAGAAATGTTAGTAGGGAGGGCACATTGGTGGAAGGGGCAATCAGAATGCAAGGTACTTTGGGATGGGGGGAGGGGAGAGATGGGGAGAAAATTTGAAAATTTAAAATAAATAAAAAAACAAAGGAACAAACAACAACAAAAAAAACTTGACTGAAGACCAAAGTGGTTTTTAGTGGTGGCACTTCCTTTCCTTTTATATTGTTTAATATTGCCATTTTAAGTTATCACTGCAGAATAAAAACATACTTTTGATATTTATAAAAGGCCATAGTTCTTTCTCACAATAGCATATTTCAAATGGTTTCCTCTTAACATCTTTAAACTTGGCAGGTATATTAAGCCTAATTCTATTAATCTTGGGTGTTTCTCAAGTTTGAAAACTTAGATGAGAAGTAATTAAAAATAGTTGAAAATACTGTATCACTTAGTGCATGTGTAGCACATAATTTTCTTAACTAATTTAAAATTTTAGTTGTGAAGATTTCCAGAGCCACACAATGATCACACATTGAATTTCAATGATCTCACACATTTTGAAGCAAACACATTAAGGGAAAAAAATACATCTAGAGACCTGCACATCTGAATATCACATTGCGCTCATTTTTTTTCTTTGGGTATGAGTTTTGTCTTTAGTGGCCCCACTCCAGTCCCCAGCCCCCACCCCAGGCTTCTTATTTTTTTTAAATTAAGGAAACATATCACATAAAAAAATGACTTCTACGATGTCATACTTGAAACTTTAAACAAATAAATTTTAGTTGTAATTCCCATTGCAATCATAACTAAGGATAAGCAAACTTGCCTACCTTTTGAATTTGAGCAGAGTATTTTTTCTACTAAAATATGAGGATTCAAATCAAATGAACTGAAAGCAAGCATTATACTCAATTTTACCTCATCTTTCAAAACTAAACATTTAAAAGATACCAACAGATTCTTGTTTCATAACCTTTTTGCCACCAAGAGATTGGTTTGGGAGAGTGGACTGATGTGAGACCATTTTTAACTTCTTTCCTAAGAGACAAGAGGGTGTGTTTGTGTGCTGGGAAGATGGAAGTAAGGAAGGAAAACTGTTTTGCAATTTTTCCAACTATAAACAGTGAAGCTCCAAACTGAGAACAAACTGCTTTCCTCTATTTCTAGTCAAGACTTGACAAATTACAAAAATGCTATATTTTAAGGATAAGATGACACATCATATATTTAAGTACAAATGTTTGGGGGACACACAAGAACATGAAGCTATGGCAGGAACCAATACTTAGTACTACTTGACTTCTGCATATCCTCTGAACTTTGCAGCAATGGAAAGCTGCAGCAACAGTATTTTTATATTGAAACACAGACACTCTATTTCAGTTGGACTTTGCAATCTTGAATGGAATCCAGTAGGAAATAAGCTGCATCCTAGGAGTCACTTGCAATTGAATATAAGAGCCGATTCACTCCCTAGCTAATACCTCATACGAAAAGAAAAAAAAAAACCAGCCTTCTATGTCTACTTCCTCTTTGTCTTACTATTTGGCAGACAAACTGAACTACAAACTTGCTTTAACTGTACTAGACAACCCATCGAGCAAATATGGACTAGATGAGAGCCAGGAAAAGCACTTTGGAAACCACTTGCACCTAATAAAAACATATTTTTAATTTAGCTAATATGAAACTCAAAGTAATTTCGCCCAAGTGGAAAAGATGCTTTATTTATATTTATTTATGTGGGTTCCTAATTTGGACTGGATTCATGTCTCATGAACAAAATTGCTATTTTATAGACTAATATGTACATCTGTGCTACATGTACCCCGAAGGCTCCCTACGCAACTGTGGCACAGCAGTCTGCAATAATTAGTAACAATAGTTCACAAAAGCTATACAATTAGGATTTTCTTTGAACAAACAACATGAAGACTAGGGTTCAAATCTCCAGAGATGGTATAGTGAAGAGACCTACTGGACTTGGAGGCAAGAAGACTCAAGTTCAAATCCTGCCTCAGATACTTAGGCAAGTAAGATACCTTAGGCAAGCAAGTCACTTAACTGCCACAAGCCTCAGTTTTCTCATGTGTCAAATGAGAGAGATTGGCCTGTCTTGTCATATCCAATTCTACATCTATGATATATACGACACATGTAAGATTTAATATTAGTAACTGAACAATGTGAATAAATAGAAATTTCCTTTTAGGAAGCAAATTTCTAGAATCTCATAATCACAGGCAGCATCAGAGATGGAAGGGAACTTGGAAGCCATCTGGTACAACCAATCATTTTGTAGAGGAGGAAACAGAGGCCCAGAGAGATTAAGGGATTACAGTCACATAGGTAGTTATATAGAGGTCAGAAGCCGAATTTGAACACAGGTCCTGGGGCTCCAGAGATAGTGCTTCTTATCCTGTACTACCCTGCCTTTTTGATGGAAGGGGAGAGGGAGCAGCAGAATAGAATGTTAGTAGATTTAACAATTCAAGGGTTCACTTTTATTTTTGTTCCCTAACAAGGTCCTAAGGAACATAAATGGTGACACTAGTTTAACATGAGAATTCCGTATGAATTGTTCGTAAAAAAAGAATGTTAAAATTCATTAGTAAACAATTTTGTTAAAATGTTATTTTTTAAAGAATCTATTAGGAGGCAGAATGGTACAGTGGAGTCAAAGGAACTGGATGAAACACTCAGCAGTGTCACTCTGTACCTTTGTGTCCTTAGGCAACTCACTTAATCTCTGTTAATCTGTAAAATGAGGGAATTGAACTGTTGTTTCTCAGTCTTTTCATTCTAGTCAGACTTTGTGTGATGCAATTTGTGATTTCCTGGCAAAGATACTGGAATGGTTTGCAATTTCCTTCTCTAGCTCATTTTATAGATGGAAAATTGAGCAAATAGAGGCTAAGTGACTTGTCTAGGGTCACAACAATAAGTGCCTGTGACCAGAATTGAACTCAGGTCTTCCTGACTCTAGGTGTGGTGCTCTACTAGTGCATCACCTAGTTGCTACAAGGGGTTCGTAAGAAATCACTTCAAAGGTCTCTTCGAGATCTAAATCTTTGAGTCTATGATAGAGTCAAATAAATACTGAAACCATTTTCTAGTACAAAAAACAACTAAGTCAGAAGCTTAGACTGTATTCCCAGCGTTGTACCTGAAACTGTATCACTTACTCAGTGAGTAACAGGTGGATATGACTGAACAACGATCATCCTGGGCACTTGGGAAGAGAAGTTTCTGCAGCTATAATCACTAGCCAATCCCTCCCTGACTTATAAAGGACTGACAAGTTATTGGCCAGAGTTGGAGAAGGAAGTGCACCAATCAGAGAACTGTGATCTTAGAATTCTGCTTGCTAGAATATCAAGATGGCAACGTCTGACTTCTTATGACTCCTGTATTAGAGCTATTGGAGAAGGACAATATTTAAGGTGTTAATACCTCATTTCACCCCATATGAAAATGTGACAGATCTTAGGGGGCATTGGAGATATCAAGATTAGTTAAACATTCCTAATCCTTTTCTGGTCTGAGCTGCCTTCCTCTGGACATGCTCAAGTTTGTCAGTGTTGCTCCTCGAGTGTGGCATCTAAAACTAAACATTATATGACTGACAGGATCTGATTGGTACAGGGTATACAGGGATACCATCAGTTCCCTTTTTCTAGACCATTATGATGCTCAAGTAGCCTAAGATTTCATTAGATTATTTTTGTCTGTCATTTTACCTTTGACTCAGAGTGGAATCCAATGCACTAAAACTTTTTGGTCTTTTTTTACATCACCTGCTATCTAGTCCTATCTCCCCATCTCCCCAAGTCCATGGATCTGCACTTAAGTTTTATTAAATTTAATTTCCCTAGATGTGACCCATCATCAATGCCTGGTGAGACCTTTCTGGATTAATTCTGTCATCCAATGTATTAGTTATTTTTCCCAATTTTGTGGGATTAGATTAAGAAATGTGGTTCAGGATTAAAAAAATGAAAGAGGCCAAAGGCTTGTAGACAGTTCAAAAGTCTGATTTAGTTGCATTCAATAAACATTTATTAAGCACCTAAATTCAAGGCCCTGTGATAAGAGCTGGGGATAAAAACACAGAAATGAAATGTTCCCTCCCTAAAGGAACTTATATTCTACTGAGGAATTTAAATATTTTCACACATAAGAAAATATAAGGCAATTTGCTGATGGAGAAAAGACCATTGAGGAGAGCAGAATCAAGGAAAGGTTTTGTTCAGCAAGTGGCACCTGTGTAATTACTTTTTGAAAGGGTAACCAAGTGTAACAATGACAAAGCTGCTGTCAGAAAAGCAGTGTAGAGTTACCAAATGCCTGCTAGAACAATGCTCTATACACAGTAGGTGCAACAATACATACATTCCATATACTGCAAATTGTATATGCAAATACTACATATCAGATTTAAACATATATTTATATGCATATGCATACATATCTCATAGGATTAATAAAAGAGGTCTTTGGCACAATGTACACTACATAGAAGAAATCTGGTACATAAATAGATGTTAATTTAATTCAATGAAACAAGATAACAACAACTGGTTGATTTATTATGAAAAATATGTAAAAATCTCTAAAGACTTAAAAATAATTTTACTCTTTCATACATTTTATTATCCTTCATTTAGTGCACATATATGAGAAGGCTTCAACTATAGATCCAGGAAAGGAAGAGAACATGCATTTATTAAGTACCTACTGTGTGAGAGGCACTGTATTAAGTGCTTTACAAATATTAATTCATTTGGTCTTCACGCTGAAAGGTAGGTGCTATTATTATAGCCCACCCTGTACAGTTGAAGACACTGAGGAACAGAGAGGTTAGGTGACTTGTCCAGGGTTATACAGCTAACATATATATACATACACACACATATACATACACACACACACACATATACACACACATATATTTCTTCAAGGCTTGATATAAACTTGGGTCCTCCTGACTCCAAGACCTGATGCTCTATCCACTGCAACACCAGTTGCCTCACTGACTGCCATATGGCAAATACTGAGACAAGTGGTGTATGCTGAAACAAGTCACTAACCTATACAATTTCCTTGTCTGTAAAATGAAAGGACTGAATTAGACCATCTCTAAGGTGGTCTTTCACATTCCATATCAGGATATGTGATTTAGTGAGGTCTTCAGGGGTCTGAGCATGTTTGCCTTCCATCCTTAAAGCACTAGGCATACTGAAGCCCACATATATGCTTTACATTTACTTGCATGGGACCAGGTGATCACACTGACAAAATCATATATCATTTTTTTTTAATAAAAATTTATTTATTTAACTTTTTACATTCATTTTCACAAAATTTTGGGTGCCAAATTTTCTCCCTTTTTATCCCCTCCCCCCACCCCGATACACCGAGCAATCTAATTTTCCCTATTACCAATCTGCCCTCTCTTCTATCATCCCTCCCTTCTCTTGTCCCCATCTTCTCTTTTGTCCTGTAGGGCCAGATGACTTTCTATTCCCCATTAACTGTATGTCTTATTTCCTAGTAGCAACAACAATACTAAACAGTTGTTCCTAAAACTTTGAGTTCCAAATTCTCCCCATCCCTTCCTCCCCACCCATTCCCTTTGGGAAGGCAGGCAATTCAATATAGGCCATATCTGTGTAGTTTTGCAAATGACCGATAACAGTCGTGTTGTGTAAGACTAACTGTATTTCCCTCCATCCTATCCTGCCCCCCATTGTTTCTATTCTGTCTTTTGATCCTGTTCCTCCCCGAGTGTTGACTTCAAATTGCTCCCTCCTCCCATTGCCCTCCCTACCATCATCCCCCCCCTTGCTTATCTCCTTCTCCCCCACTTTCCTGTATTGTAAGATAGGTTTTCATACCAAAATGAGTGTACATTTTATTCCTTCCTTTAGTCGAATGTGATGAGGGTAAACTTCTTGTTTTTTTTCTCAGCTCTCCTCTTTTTCCCTCCACTAAAAAGTCTCCTGCTTGCCTCTTGCATGAGATATAATTTACCCCATTCCATTTCACCCTCTCCCCTCCCCCTACCCTTCTCTCTCACCATTTACCTTAATTTCTTTTAAGATATGATCCCATCCTATTCAATTCACTCTGTGCTCTGTTTCTGTGTGTGCATGCATATATGTACGTGTGTGCGTGTGTATATGTGTGTGTGTGTGTGTAGTCCCACCAATTACCCAGATACTGAAAAATTTTAAGAGTTACAAATATTGTCTTTCCATGTAGGAATGTAAACAGTTCACTTTTGGTAAGTCCCTTATGACTTCTCTTTGCTGTTTACTTTTTCATGCTTCTTCTCATTCTTGTGTTTGAAAATCAAATTTTCTTTTCAGCTCTGGTCTTTTCATCAAGAATGCTTGAAAGTCCTCTGTGTCATTGAAAGACCATATTTTCCCCTGAAGTATTATACTCAGTTTTGCTGGGTAGGTGATTCTTGGTTTGAGTCCTAGTTCCTTTGACTTCTGGAATATCCTATTCCATGCCCTTCGATCCCTTAGTGTAGAAGCTGCTAGATCTTGAGTTATCCTGATTTTATTTCCACAATACTGGAATTGTTTCTTTCTTGCTGCTTGCAAGATTTTCTCCTTGACCTGGGAATTCTGGAATTTGGCCACAATGTTCCTAGGAGTTTCTCTTTTTGGATCTCTTTCAGGTGGTGATCGATGGAGTCCTTCAATACTTATTTTGCCCTTTGGTTCTAGAATCACAGGGCAGTTTTCCTTGAGAATTTCATGAAAGATGATGTCTAGGCTCTTTTTTTGATCATGGCTTTCAGGTAGTCCCATAATTTTTAAATTGTCTCTCCTGGATCTATTTTCCAGGTCAGTTGTTTTTCCAATGAGATATCTCACATTATCTTCCATTTCTTCATTCTTTTGGTTTTGTTTTGTGATTTCTTGGTTTCTCAGAAAGTCATTAGACTCCATCTGTTCCATTCTCATTTTGAGAAAACTATTATCTTCCGTGAGCTTTTGAACCTCTTTTTCCATTTGGCTAATTCTGCTTTTGAAAGCATTCTTCTCCTCATTGGCTTTTTGAACCTCTTTTGCCAATTGAGTGAGCCTATTTTTCAAGGTGTTATTTTCTTCAGCATTTTTTTGGGTCTCCTTTAGCAAGGTATTGACCTGTTTTTCGTGCTTTTCTTGCATCTCTCTCATTTCTCTTCCCAGGTTTTCCTCCACCTCTCTAACTTGATTTTCAAAATGCTTTTTGAGCTCTTCCGTGGGCTGAGCCCATTGAATATTTATATTTAGATGTTTGGGATACAGAAGCCTTGACTTCTATGTCTTTCCCTGATGATAAGCATTTTTCTTCCTCATCAGAAAGGATGGGAGGAGATATCTGTTCACCAAGAGAGGAACCTTCTCTGGTCTTATTTTTTTTCCCTTTTGGGGGCATTTTCCCAACCAGTTACTTAACTTTTGGGTCCTTTGTCAAGAGTAGGGTATACTCTGGGAATCTGTGAGATCTCAGTTCCTCCAAGGTGGCACAATCAAGCGTATACTGGTCTGGATGCAAAGAGGGATTTTTGTGTCCTGAATCTTAGCAGATACCTCTCCACAGCCACTTGGCCTCCAGTTCTGCACAGTCAGCACTTGAGGCAGATTTTCAGATAAGCTGGATGGGCAGGGCCACCATTCAGTTGGAGATAAAGACCAGCTCAGCCAGGGCCTCCACCCAGGGCTGACATAAGACTCACCTTTTCAGTGCCCCCAGGGGTTTTTATGCTCCAACAATGGAGCTTCCATTAGGGGTGCTGTGCTGGCTCTGTGGCCCCTGCCTACTGCCGAAGCTATGGGAAGGCCTTTCTCCTTTCCTGGCCCCCTGATAAAACCCCGTCAGTAACCTTTGGTACCTGTGGGCCAAGGGATGTGAAGACCAGCTACTGAGACTGGGGATTCCGCCCCAGAGGTGTCCTCCTCCCAGAGTCTCATCTTGTCGCAGCCAAGGGTGGGCTGGGCACACTCGGCTCCCACATCCTGTGCAACCGACGTTTCTGTGGGCCTTTCAGCTCTCCGTGGGCTGGAAATCTCCTCCACTGTGTTGTTCTCTACTTCTGCTGCTCCAAAATTTGTTGAGATGCCTTCTCTACAGGTATCTTATAGGCTGTGGGGAAATCCCTGCGTAAGTGTGTCTTTCTAGTCTGCCATCTTGACCCTGCCCCTCTAGAACTTTTATTAGAAAGAACTATTCAGGCTGAGTGTCTACATAATTCCATGGATTTCAACATATATGGTTTGTTAGGCTGTAATACCATAGATATAAGACCATAAGGAAATCACTTAATCTCTCAGAGCCTGAGTATCTGTATACTCAAGTCATACTACTTGTGTCATGGCTAAGATAATGTTATGTAAAGTACTTTTCAAACATTCAAGAACTACGTAAATGTCAGCTGCTATCGTGACTGTTAATCCTGATAGCCATCAGAACAGAAAAACAACTTCCAGGATTGTTAACAGAGTTCTAGGGACATAGTAGGTACTCAGTAAGTTAAATAGAGAGGAGTGTTAGGTACCCACTTCCATCTTTCATATGATCCTTTTATTTGATTTAATGTATGAATTAAAGCTAGAAGCAACAAGGGGATGTCAGATCCCAAGATCCTAGTTATTGCTTTGGACTTAGTATACACATCATGTAGAGTTGATATTTTCACGTTCCCTTCTGACAGTCTACTTATGTACTTTTTTTAATGCTATATGCTACCTTAAGATATATGATTTTGGGGGGTGGAGCCAAGATGGCGGAGTAGAAAGACTCACGTATGCTAGCTCTGAACCCACAGCCCATATATTTCCTGCAAGAAGAACTCCCCACAAATTCTGGATCACTGGAAGGCACGCAGAAACACAGTGGAAAAGATTTCCATACCAGAGAGCCCCGGAGAGCCTTCCCCAGGGGTCCATCGCGCTCTGGACTGCGGAGTCCACCCCTGTGCTGCCCTGGCCGCGTGGCCCCAGAGGAACAGATCCAAGCAGGCTTCAGTGACAGAATCTCTGGCCGCCGGGAAGGTCCCTCTGCCCACAGACGCGGCAGGTCAGTGAGAGAGACATCTGGGCTGGCCGAGAGGGTAACGGGGTGTCTCTGTGACTCGGGCCCCCTCAGGAGGCAGCGGCTGCAGAGGCAGCGGCGGCCGGTACTCCCTGAGCAGCAGGCAGAAGTTCAGGGCCATTACTGAAGGTCTCTGCATAAAGCCGCTGAGGGAACTGAGCCTGGGAGGTGGCCCTGCCCCCACCTGAGCACCAGAACTTAAGCTCACATTGAATAGCAGCCGCATCTGCCACGGAAAGCCCATTTGAATCTCAGACCCCAAGCACTAGCTGGGCGAATGTAGGTGGGGGTGGACAGGAATCTCAGAAGTCAAGTAACTGGATGGAAAATGCCCAGAAAAGGGAAGAAAAATTAGACTATAGAGAGCTTCTTTGAGCAGGTGCAAATGTTCCCGCCTTTCAATTCTGATGACAAGGAACTATTCTTACCATCAGGGAAAGACGTAGAGGTTGGGGCCTCTGTATCCCAAACATCCCAGGTGGATGTCCGGTGGGCTCAGGCCATGGAAGAGCTCAAAAAGGATTTTGAAAATCAAGTTAGACAGGTGGAGGAAAAACTGGGAAGAGAAATGAGAGAGATGCAAGAAAAGCATGAAAAACGGGTCAATACCTTGCTAAAGGAGACCCAAAAAAATGCTGAAGAAAATAACACCTTGAAAAATAGGCTCACTCAATTGGCAAAAGAGGATCAAAAAGCCAATGAGGAGAAGAATGCTTTCAAAAGCAGAATTAGCCAAATGGAAAAAGAGGTTCAAAAGCTCACTGAAGATAATAGTTTTCTCAAAATGAGAATGGAACAGATGGAGACTAATGACTTTCTGAGAAACCAAGAAATCACAAAACAAAACCAAAAGAATGAAGAAATGGAAGAGAATGTGAAATATCTCATTGGAAAAACAACTGACCTGGAAAATAGATCCAGGAGAGACAATTTAAAAATTATGGGACTACCTGAAAGTCATGATCAAAAAAAGAGCCTACACATCATCTTCTATGAAATTATCGAAGAAAACTTCCCTGATATTCTACAACCAGAGGACAAAATAAGTATTGAAGGAATCCATTGATCACCGCCTGAAAGAGATCCAAAAAAAGAAACTCTTAGGAACATTGTGGCCAAGTTCCAGAATTCCCAGGTCAAGGAGAAAATATTGCAAGCAGCAAGAAAGAAACAATTCCAGTATTGTGGAAATAAAATCAGGATAACTCAAGATCTAGCAGCTTCTACATTAAGGGATCGAAGGGTGTGGAATAGGATATTCCAGAAGTCAAAGGAACTGGGACTCAAACCAAGAATCACCTACCCAGCAAAACTGAGTATAATACTTCAGGGGAAAATATGGTCTTTCAATGACACAGAGGACTTTCAAGCATTCTTGATGAAAAGACCAGAGCTGAAAAGAAAATTTGATTTTCAAACACAAGAATGAGAAGAAGCATGAAAAAGTAAACAGCAAAGAGAAGTCATAAGGGACTTACCAAAAGTGAACTGTTTACATTCCTACATGGAAAGACAATATTTGTAACTCTTAAAATTTTTCAGTATCTGGGTAATTGGTGGGACTACACACACACACACACACACATATACACACGCACACACGTACATATATGCATGCACACACAGAAACAGAGCACAGAGTGAATTGAATAGGATGGGATCATATCTTAAAAGAAATTAAGGTAAATGGTGAGAGAGAAGGGTAGGGGGAGGGGAGAGGGTGAAATGGAATGGGGTAAATTATATCTCATGCAAGAGGCAAGCAGGAGACTTTTTAGTGGAGGGAAAAAGAGGAGAGCTGAGAAAAAAAACAAGAAGTTTACCCTCATCACATTCGACTAAAGGAAGGAATAAAATGTACACTCATTTTGGTATGAAAACCTATCTTACAATACAGGAAAGTGGGGGAGAAGGAGATAAGCAAGGGGGGGGATGATGGTAGGGAGGGCAATGGGAGGAGGGAGCAATTTGAAGTCAACACTCGGGGAGGAACAGGATCAAAAGACAGAATAGAAACAATGGGGGGCAGGATAGGATGGAGGGAAATACAGTTAGTCTTACACAACACGACTGTTATCGGTCATTTGCAAAACTACACAGATATGGCCTATATTGAATTGCCTGCCTTCCCAAAGGGAATGGGTGGGGAGGAAGGGATGGGGAGAATTTGGAACTCAAAGTTTTAGGAACAACTGTTTAGTATTGTTGTTGCTACTAGGAAATAAGACATACAGTTAATGAGGAATAGAAAGTCATCTGGCCCTACAGGACAAAAGAGAAGATGGGGACAAGAGAAGGGAGGGATGATAGAAGAGAGGGCAGATTGGTTATAGGGAAAATTAGATTGCTTGGTGTATCGGGGTGGGGGAGGGAATAAAAGGGGAGAAAATTTGGCACCCAAAATTTTGTGAAAATGAATGTAAAAAGTTAAATAAATTTTTATTTCAAAAAAAAAAGAGAGATCAAAGAAAGAAGAAAGAGAACTTTAAAAAAAAATGAACCACACTCAATTTGGTTCATTCATTTTCTTCATTATTTCCACTTTTAGATATTTAGAAACCTAGAAAATAAAATTTCAATTAAGTATTTAAAACCCCCCAAATTTTTAAAAATTTTTAAAAGCCCCCAAAAGCTTAAAAGCACCTGCTTTTATACATTACATAGCAAATACTACAATTTAGACAGTATGATATCTCACTTAAATTATTGCTTACGTTTCCAGGAATATACTAGTTTCTATAACCAACATACAAAAGGAGGCAGGTAGTACATGATACTAGCTCAGATTATGGCACTCACTGCATATCGCCTTCTCACAAATGTGTGACAATAACACATTTTTACTCTGGGGTACTGGTGAACTATAAGATCACACTGAAAAAGAATGTTTGCTTTATTGCCTAAGTGCTGTTTGGGTAAACATATTACACAGAAATGTGGCAGAATTCTAAAAGCATAGGAAATGTCTATTAATATCATTATGTGTTGGCAGATAGGCTGTGTGTGTCACTGTGCAAAGTTAATCAGATCTGTAGTCAGAAGATCTGGGGAGTGAGGGTCTTGTCTCCATATGACACAACCTTTTGTCACTTTCTTTTATTCATCAAGTGTGGTAATTACTACCTGCCCTACCTACTCACCAGTAATTTTGCAAAGATCAAATGAGATATAATGTATGTGAAAACATTTGTAGAGCATCAAACATCCGAAAGCCCTTAGAATAGTGATCTAAGAGAATTCTATTCTTCAAGATGAAACTCAAGGGGAAGTCTTTTTTTGATCTCCCACACTTGCTTTCCCTCCCAAATGATTATTTTTACATTGATTTATTCTCTATATGCTTCTGTATATTCTTGTTGTCTTCCTCATTAAAGTGTAAACTCCTTACATAAAGGGATATTTGTTGTATTAAGATACCTGCATTTAGGGCACACAGAAGATTAAGAGTTTCATAAATACTGGGTGATGGATTGTTATCACAGCCAAAAGAGACTGCAGAAATCATATATTCCAATGCATTCAATTTTCAGGTGAGGTGATGAAAATAAAGAGGTCAAATGAAATGGCACATTAAGTAGGAGAACTAAGGACTAGAATCCAGCTCTCCTGAGGCCATTTTGAGGAGCAGTATGAGAATTCCTCATATGCATGAGACAATCCTTTCTGGGGAAGGATTTTGCATACCCCCCTCCAACTCCAGAAAAAGAAAAAAAAGTTCCCTCAAACAAATTTAGTGATATACATTTTAACCCTGTGACGAAGAAAATAAAACCCTTTCAGTAAGTAAATTAATGGGCTCTTTCAATTTGGATTTATCTTTAACAGAAAACAAATGAAAATCATAAACCACAGCTTCAAATTAATAATTATGCTTTTTAAAACTTATGATGAGAACAATGTCCAAGACAATAACTTGATAGAAATGTAACTCTGAGAGCTCCCAAGGAGGTCTTAGCTTTCTGCTCTCATTCACTCTGCAACTCTGAACAATCCGCTCATGAGCTTTCTGCCAGGCACTTTGTTTAGTCCTCTCCTGTGTAGTACTTTTTGATTACACGTTACATTTATGGGTATATTTGTCTTACCTCTCTTACTACATTACAAGCTTATTTTAGGCAGGTTTTAGGACTTAGTATTTCTGTATCTCCCCCAACCCCATGGATGGCACTTAATAAAAGCTTTGTTAAACTGAATTGAAAGGAAAGGGCCACCATTATTTATCCTTAGACACCATCCCCTCAGAGTATGACAGGATTATCACATGGCAGAGATACCAGACTAATGCTCCCAAGTACCTGAGGGCAAAACAAAGGTAAAGGGGCTGACTGTCTTTCAGCTAGACAAGAGGGAAAAATTTCCTAACAATGAGAACCACTCAAACAGGGAAAAGTTTGCTTCAGGAATTGTTAAGTTCCCCATCTCAGATCCTGGAGCAGAGAGTGGGTGGCCTGTTATTGGTTGCATGTATTGTAGATGAGGTTCTGGCTTGAGGTAGAGTTTGGACTAGATCCCTTCCAACCTGAACATTTCATCACAAAACAGTAACTGATGCCCTATTAATCTGTCAGGTTTTGTGCAAGGCTATTATCTTTTCATTTCTAATTCTTGGTCTGAAATTCATATTTGGACACCTGTCTAACTTATTACTTTCAGCTCTAGAAAAGAAAATATAAAGAATCAAATCATCAAATTGTGACTATTCTAGGCTCAAAATTAGCTTCCTGCTTCTCTCCTTGACTCAGGCTTTTCTGATATGAAAGATGAATAAACTGATCCCTATGAGAAGTAGTAATTGCTCAGTGTATCAAGGGATCAAGGTTTTCCACAAAAAAAAATAATAATACAAAACTAACAGTCTTATTGTCAAGGAAAAGCAATCTGGACTGGTAAGTTCAGAATTGTTTAGTTTTCTCTCTCCTCTTTTTCCCTCCCTTGCAGTGCTCACAGGCTGATGTGAGATCACTGGTACACTAAGCCAAGTTTACATTTAGTATGATAATGTTTAAACTTTCTCTATCTTGAATAAATGGTTAGTAACTGCAATATAACTGATTAACAACTGTTAGCCTGTTTGAAAGTTAGCTGAGTATTAGTTCTAGATGTGACAAAAAGGAGATTATTTATGTTTAGAGAATTAATAAAATAACAAAACTCCTTGAGTATGGGACAAAGTCATCAGTAGAGAACTATTTTACCAAGAGTTCTAATTGAGAAGATAAGAGTTAAGTACACTTTTATTTAGAAGCCTTCCACTCAAACTTTTCTCTGATGTCTCACCATGGCATTGGGTTTTCAAAGGCCATGATGCCAGAACTCAATCTCTGGCTGGTCATACCGATCTGCAAAGGTCTTCAGGATGATCCTGGCAAGAGACAATGCTTGTCATCTGAATAAGAGCCAAACTAAGTGTGGAAATCCTCATCGGTAGAAAGTTGGCTTCTTGGGACACACAAAGATGTAGAAGGGTTGTCACCTTCACTGATGGAATCATATATCTTTTAAAGAACTGAAATATGTTTATTAGCAATGTGTAGAAACCACAACCACCAAACAGCTTACTATTTGAAACCAGGGAACTTTTTTTCTGAAAATCTGCCACCATAATAAATAGTCAGGTGCCCTGCAGCCATTTTGTCTTAAAAAGAGATCCTATCAGGCGGTTTGGTTAGAGCTATATTTAGCACAGGCAAGATTCAATTAAATTATTACTTGCTGAAAAGGTGTCTACAAAACAAGTAGGGCATCTTCAATCAATGATTTCCAATGAAGAATAAAAACTGAGTATGGATGGGTTCAGAAATCATTTGAGGCTAGGTTACTCCCTGGAGAACCTGCATTAATCCTTCCTGAGACCAGATATAAATTATACTTAAAAAATCACCAAAGTTAAATGATCACTGCAACTAGTTGAAGAATATATATATATATATATATATATATATATATATTTTTTTATAAAGTTTAATCACATCAAGACAATGCAAAGAATGACTTTGGGTAGAAGCACACTAAATATTTTGTTTACTCTGTGATAATTAACTTTCCTCCAGCTTTCTCACTTTTCAGTATGACTGACAGGATAGATAAGGGTAAAAGACGGAGGCCAAAAAGGATGCAAGGGGCTGTACGAGGCTATATGAAATTATTATCAATATGTAATACAAGAACATATACTGCATAATATGGACACTACCCCTCAGACCTCTCTCACAGGAGTGACATTGGCTTAATGTAGTCTTGCTTTTAATCCATAGGGAGAGGTGGCAGAGAGAAGTGTGATGCTAGCAAACTACAACATGGGCTGTTTATAACTAACTCCATCCAATAGCTAGAAGGTGGGCTTGTGGAAAGCATCATTAACAATAGCCTCTTTATAAAACAAAGGAAAAATATGGATGGTGTGTTTTTGACTGAGGCTATGATTTGTTTGGTTAATCAAGTAACTCGAGGACTTATTCCTGGTGTTTAGCAAAGATTTCATAGTTCCTTTCATAAACTTGGTTCTAATACTTCATGGCCCAATTCCACCTCTAGCAATTCCATCTAAATTCCCCTTACACTTCTAATAGGAAGAAGAAAATACTGATTTTTGACTACTAAAGTGCCATTTGGCAGCACCATATTAAACATCTGTTGCCTTTCACCACAGAGGGATATGCATTTCAGTAGCAGATACAGATCTCTCTAACAGAATTTGTTGAGTGTTTCAAAATGAAATGAGTTACAACAGAAAAACCATCACAATACATTCAGGACGACATGCAAACAACACTTTTTTACTCAGTTAATATATGAAGAAAATGATAGACAATTATGGTATAGCCTTGAAACAAAGCTATTATCTTAAGCGCCAAAATTTTAAAAATAAGAATTTAGCTATGAAGTACTTTTCTGCCAGTAGAGATGACATTGAAAGAGTCTTGGATTAGTTTCTATTTTCCATAGGTCTTTTGGTGATTATTAATGTCTTAAAATTATTAGTTTTTAAAGCAGTAACTTATTTTGTACCTGTGAGGTATACACTCTTATTCAAAACTGCAGGTAAATAAATTGCATTGTTTAAATAGACATCATGATCGTACCTATCTAAACACACCTTAAAATGTATCTGGAAATAGTTTCACGGTTACATCTGAAACTTTACTGGTTTGCTGTATTTTTCTGGTTAGACATGGTGAAGGAAGGAACATAAGACAGTGGCGTAATGAAGAAAATGAAAAAAAAATAAACCTCAGAAAATAATTTAGGGCTTTGTTCTTTCAGTCATATGCTTATTAGATAAACAGAAAAATCAAATAAAGTCAATGGTAGTTCTCAGGTAGAAATTGGTTGGGATAAAAGTAAACATATGAGTGATAAACTTGGGGAGAGTTTTAGCTGAAAGCCTTATTTCTGGAATTCAGACCAGTGCTGTATTAACTAAAGTTATGTAACAATGTACATTTAATTTTGTTCAAAATTTTATTTTAATTCCTCATGGGAATCAATAAGAATATATAATCATCCAACTCATGTAGGGACAACTCTTCCTCTAAGTATATACATCACCTTCTCTTGATACAATCTAAATAGAAGTTTCTCTGATCATGTAATTTGTATTTCCTCTAAAATTCTCATAAGCAACAGCAATATAGTAAGGAAGAAATGATAATGAACTAAGGATAAGATCTGGATTCTAAACCTAGCTCTAGTACTGGGTGCTATGTGACCCTAAGAAAGTTGTTTGACATCTCTCATTTCTGATTCCATAATTTGTCGCACAATCAAACAATGCCATCTTCATTTGCTACCTCAAAATGGCTGATGGTAAAGAAAACAAAATAATTTAAAAGTGTTCTGAAAAATTAAAAGTACTACATAAAAATACATTAAGAAACTCATTTTATAGACAAAAAAAATGAAGACCAGAGACATTAAATTATTTGTCCAAAAACACACCGCCCATGAGTTGAAGAGCTGGGACTAGAAACCAGGAAGGACTCCTATAAACTAATGATCTTTCCAGTCAATCTCATTGCTTTCTTCCTAAAAATACTTTTTTTCTATTTCTAAATTTTGAAGCCTCTTCTGTCATACTCAAAAGGAAAAATTCAAAATTTCTCCTCAAGTATGTGTTCTGTGTGTACTCAGAAACTACTCAAGGGACCCTCTAGAGCTTATTCTCTATAAATATCACAGTACTCATACATGCCATCTGCTTTCATCATCTCCTCTCCATCCTTGGAACCAAGTAATAAGCTTGAGACTTTTTCAATAGAAAGTGGAAATGGACCCCCTAAAGAAGAAGCATCTTGAGAATGGGGATTGACAGGTAATGCCAAGAGAGAAAGCCACTAGTCCTAATTACAGGAAAAAAGAAAGGACTTTGATGATTTGCAATTGCTTCTGAAAGATACTGAGAAGACATATGCTGATCAGACATAAATAATGAGGAAGTATCCTGTTCTGCAAGAACATGCATCCAAAATGGTACAGAAGTTTATCAAATGTGACAATATCCAATTTTGCAGACTCCTGTAGGGAAAAGAAAAAGCCTAGAACATATCTTTAGAAGTTGCTAAGTCCTAGGCAAGAAACTAAAGATCCTAAGGGCACAAGTGACATTTTTATCACTGCTACTAACATTTTTGAAATAAGGGACTTTAGAAGAGAAAGGTGGATGTAGGAAATGAACAATTAGTTAAAAACATGCTATAAGAGAAAAGGAATGAACTGAATTCCTGTATAAGGGCTTAAGAAAGAGGAATAATGGTTCTTAGCCAGGGAGATATCTATATCTATATATCTATATCTATATATATACACAAACATACACACACACACATACACACATATATATGTATGATAAAACCTGGGAATAATTAATTTTATAGAGACTTAATGATCTGCTCAAAAGGGTTTTAAATTGAAAATAAAAGAGGATGGAGAAAAACACTCATCTATATCTGTTAAACAAAACAGCATGGAAATAAGCAGATAGAACATAGGAAAAAAATTACCACTGGAGAGTCCCAGTAATTTCCGGGAAATAATAGAATAAAGTCAATAGTAATTGTATTCATGGGTTCAGATGTCTTAAATACAAACTTCCAGAGTATATATCATAAAGTAAAATAAAGATCTTAATGGAAGAAGTTCAATCAATTCAAACTCATTGTTATCAATGAAAATTGGTTATACACTCTTCATGACTAGCATATGGCAATAGCAGAGTATATCTTATTTAAAATGGAACAGAACAAACATAGGGAGTAGTTGAGTAGCACTGCAGACAAAGAAGATATAGTCATGTAAGGAAATCTACAAAAAGTAGTGAAGAGAAAATGTGGGTAAGGAAAAACAGAGAAAAAATTTAAAGTGATATTGTAGCAGGAATACAATAAAGGTCAGCTGACTATAAGGAGGAAATGTATTAAGGGTTCTAGAAATAGAAGACAAAGCTAGCACAGTCATGAAATAGTACTGAAAGTAGACTTTAACTACAGAGACATCTACTGGACATCTCTCCTGGGTTCTCTCTCCCTCTCCCTCTCTTTGTCCCTCTCTCTCTCTGTCTAGCAGAGCCACTGATGAATTCTTAACTTGTTTTAACAATAACTTCTTCTCTAAAAGACTACAGAAGCAAGGAGAACAATTATTCTGGAATAAATTCTGACCAAAAAGAATAATCACTGAATAAAAATGATGGAAATCTTGGGAGGCAGTGACCATACTATTGTAGAGATAAGAAAAGGCCTGCTGGGGATAATCTAGCATGAACCCTAGATGCCACTGAAAATAATTTTTAAAAAACGCTCCCATGTATTAATGTTCTGCAGAAACCATTTGAACAAAAGGGATTCAATTATGAATTCTTAAGGCACAAAAGCAAATGGTTCCAAATGAGAAGAAAATAAAACTCCATGAAGAGTACAATGTAGATGCACAGGGAATCAGCCAACAACTCAGACTTTGAAAAGATAACAGAAGATGAAAGTAACACAAACAGGATGACATGGCAAAGTAAAGGAAGGGACTTGCCTGAGCTTCCCCAAATTCTCCTCCAAACAACTAAAAATCATGCCTCAGAATAAATTATGGAGTGTCAGGACCAATACCAGGGTGGAAAATTTTTCCAGCCCTAGACAACTTAGAAGGTCAGCAGGAAATATCGCACTGAGGTAAGAAAAAGTGGAATGTAGTCCAGTGTGGGCCCTGCCCTAGCAAGCCAGTAGGGACTATGCTTTGCCTTTCTATTTATCCCCACTGCTTACTACAGTGACTGGCACACAGCAGGTGCTTAATAAATGTTTACTGACAGAGAAATGAAAATAATAATACAAAGGAGTGGTTCAGATGCAAGAAAAACAAGAGGAATGCTAAAATCTAGAAGGAACTGAGGAATGTGATACATGTGAAGGATGACACTACAGTGGGACAAAAGGATGATCAAAGAAGGAACTTAACTACTGTTTATGGTGAATGGAGTAATGATAATGGATGACAGGAAGAAAACAGACTATAATTGTATTTTACATTTATTTTCTATACTTGAAATGAAGTATGGGATATTGGATAGAATGATACACTCAGAGCCAAGAAGGTATGTATTGTAATTTTTTTTTTTTAATTTTTATTTTTAACACAGTTTATAAAAGATAAAGCAATTCCAACATTTGGTCAGGTGATACTTCTTTTTAAAGCATTTGCAATATGGACCACAAAAGAAATTTTTTTTTTAAATATTAACCAACTGAGACACAAATAATATTTATGTTGCTAACTTCACAAGCCCTTGACCTAATTGTGTCCACATTGCTAATAAGAATTAAAGGACCCTAACTTATTGTTGTTGGTCTAAAGTCCTATGCCTAATAGCTTAATTTTAGACAACCTCAGATGTTCCCCTACCAATAATCTATAATTGAATAGATCTGCTATTAAGCTTACAAACCTTTTGACTATAGGAAATTGCCACCAATAGTAAGGACATTGCAGGGATACAATATCTCCCCAACTTCATGTCAATTCCAGGCAGGATTAGATTATCCACTTGCATGCAGTCAGGCATAAAGTCTGCCATGTGTCAGTGGGGAAATTGAGTCAGGAGAATCCCTACCTCAGTCCATGCTGAACAGTCACTCTCCCACCCTTCCCTTGAGATCACCTATGCACTTCATACTAGCATCTCATCAGGTTACTGGCATCATGACTGGAGGCTCAGATTGACTTTCTTGCTACCTATACCTGGAGTTAGACTCAGAAGAACAGTCACTTAATAGTCCCATAGCATCTAAAAATGGCAAGTTCCAATAACCAGGATTCAAATATGATTATAGTTTCACTTTGGCTAAGGAACATCTTTTGAGGCAAGTCCTAAGTGGCTTACATGCCTTTTTATACATGCTCTAGCTCTTGATTAAATGGGGATCATAAAATCAAATTTACCATTAAAACCTTAACTTTTTCATCAATGCCAAATTTTACCTGAGGTTGCCTTCCTCTAGGAAATTTAAACAGAAATTCTTTTCTCCAAACTAAAGATGTCATTGATTTATTCTCAGTAATTAATTCAGTCTATTGTTTTAATACTAATTGCTTTTACCTCACTTTGCAATATGTCCAATTTTTCTCCCCATCACTCCCCTCCCCCCTCTTCCTAATACCTTACATTCTGATTACTCCTTCCCTCAATGTACCCTCCCCTCCATCACACCCCACCCCTCTCCTATCCCCATCTTCTCTCTTTTCTTGCAGGGCAATATGAATTTCCATACCCCTACCCTTGTAGTTCTTACTTCCCAATTATATGCAATAAAAATTCTCAACATTCATTGCTAATACTTTGAATTCCAACTTCTCTCCCTGCCCCCCTCCCTCCCCAGCCCCATTGAGAAGGCAAGCAATTCAATACAGATTAAATATGTGTTGTTTTGCAAAAGACTTCCATAGTAATCATGTTATGTAATACTAATTATATTGCCCTCTGACCTACCTTCTTCCCCCTTATTTTTCCCCCCTACAATTGACCTTATCCCTTCTATATTTCTAGTGACTGACTCCCTTCTTCCATTTGCCCTCCCTTCTACCATTACCCTCGCTCCACTTGTTGCCTCCTCTCCTACTTTCATGTGGTGTATGTAAATTTTCATATTAAATTTAGTGAGCATGTTATTCCCTCCTTCAGCCACATGTGGGTTTTATTCCCCCCCCCCTCCTTCTCCCTTATCTCCTCCATTGAATAAGATTTTTCTTATCTCTTTTATGAGTTATAGCCTGCCCCATTCCATTACTCCCTTTCTCTTCCTGGAATTTTCCTCCTTCACCCCTTAATTTTTATTTTATTTTTTTGTGTGCGTGTATGGATATCATCTCTTCTGATATAACACACCCTGTACTCTCCATCTATCTATGTGTATGTGTGTGTATGTACAATCTCTCCAACTATCCAAATACTGAGAAAATATTCAAGAGTTAAAAATATTTTCTTTTCATGTAGTAATGTAAACAGTTCAGCTTTAGAGAATCTTTTATGATTTTTCTTTTCTGTTTACCTTTTCATGATTCTCTTGATTCTTGTCTTGGGAAGTTAAATTTTTAAATATATTTCTGGTCTTTTCCTCAACATGAAATCTTGAAATTTGACTATCTCGCTAAATGACCATTTTTTTCCCTTGAAGTATTATATTCAGATTTGCTGGGTAGGTGATTCTTGGCTTCAATCCCAGTTCCTTTGACTTCTGAAATATCCCACTCCAAGCCCTTCGACCCCTTAATGCTGAAGCTGCCAGATCCTGTGTTATTCTGATTGTATTTCCATAGTACTCAAATTGTTTCTAGCTATTTGCAATATGTTCTCCTTGATTTGAGAACTCTGAAATTTGGTCACAATATTCCTAGGAGTTTCTCTGTTGGAGTTTCTTTCAGGAGGCGATCGATGAATTCTTTCAATATCCATTTTGTCCTCTGATTCTAGAACATCAGGGCAGTTTTCCTTGATAATTTCATGGAAGATAATGTCTAGGCTCTTTTTTTATCATGGCTTTCAGGTAGTCCAATAATTTTTAAATTGTCCCTCCTGGATCTATTTTCCAGGTCAGTTGTTTTTCCAATGAGTTCTTTCACATTATCGCCTATTTTTTCAAATTTTTGGTTTTCTTTAGTAACTTCTTGATTTAACTCATAGCCATTAGTTTCCCTGAGCTCATTTCTCTTTCAACGAATTATTTTGTTCGGTGAGCTTTTGAACCTTCTCCTCCATTTGGGCAATTCTGCTTTTTAAAACCTCCTTCTCCTCATTGGCTTTTTGGACCTCTTTTTCCAATTCAGTCAGCCTCTTTTTAAAGCTGTCATTTTCCTCAGCATTTTTTTGGTTCTCCTTTAGTAAGCTGCTGACTTGTTTTGTAAGGTCTTCTATTGCCTGAGCCCATTTTAAGTTCCCTTTGGAGGCAGAGGCCTTGACTTCCTCTGACAGTATGCCTTGTTCTTCCTCATCTGAAAGGCTGGGGGGAGACACCTGTTCCCCAAGACAGTAACCTTCTATAGTCTTATTTTTTTTCCCTTTTTTGGGCATTTTCCCAGCCAGTTACTTGACTTCTGAGTTTCCTCTCCACAACCACCTGCCCTCCAGTTTGGTCCAGCCAGCACTTGCGGGCTGAGATTCAAATTCGCTGCCCCCAAGCCTTAGGGGTTTTCGGCAGGGGTGGGGCTGCTATTCAGTGTGAGATTAAGTTCAGCTGCTCGGGTAGGGGCAGGGCTGCCACCCAGGGCACAGTTCCCTCAGGGGGTTTACAAGGAGACCTTCAACAATGGATGAGGGCTACTGCCTGCTTTGGGAGCCCTTGTCTGCTGCTGCCTGTGTTGCTGCCTCTTGAGGGGGTCTGAGATACGGAACACCCTGCTCCCCTCTCGGCCAGCCGAAAGGACCCTCTCATTGACCTTTGGTCCCTGTGGGTTGAGGGATCTGCGCTGCAGCTAGAGATTCCATCCCTGAAGCATGCTCAGATCTGCTCCTCTCGATGCTGTGTGGTCAAGGCAGGGCTGGGCTCTGCTCCACGTCTGGTGTATGACAGGCCTTTCCCATCGGTTTGTCAGGTCTCTCTGGAACAGAAATCTCCTCCACTCCGTTGTTCTGTGGCTTCTGTTGCTCTAGAATTTGTTGAGAGTTCTTCTTTATAGGTATTTTATGGGCTGTGGAGTAAGAGCCAAGTGTATGTGTATCTTTCTACTCCACTGTCTTGGCTCCTCTGTATTGCAATCTTTAAGACAAATTAGCCATGTTGGAAACTACTTCATCTCTCTAAGTCTTAGGCACTTCCTAAGATTTGTGTATAAAATTTTTGTTGGTGGAGGGAGTTCTCACGCTAACGAAATCACATATTGACATTTTTCAAATGAGAAGAATGGTCTTCTGAGAGAATAAATCAAAGAATAAATTAAAAAATAAAATTAACAGTAAATTGAAATCTGACAAGTGAAGTATTGATAAGCCAGTACCTAGTAGTTTTCAACTGGCTCAAAACACCAGACTCAAATGAACCAAATGTCTGAGTACTGAAATATTTCTCAGATAGGAATGCTGAGCCACAGTTGGAGATCCCTAAAAGAAAATGTAGAACAGGAGAGTTGTCTCAGGATTAAGAAGATAGTTCCATGTATCTTGGGCTATATTCGCTTTGAATTACTGCATTTAGTTCTGCTAAGAAGGACACTGATAAACTGGAGAGCAACCAAAGGAAAGAAACCATAATGCTAAAGGGTCTTGAAAAAAAAATCCCACATCAGCAGTAATTAATCAAACTGTAGGTGGTCAGCAAGAAGAAATGACAACTTATGAAAGCTGTCTTCAAGTACATGAAGGGCTATCATCATGTGGAAGAAGAATGAAACGTTTTCTGCTTTGCCTTAGAAGGCAGAACTAGGAACAATGATGGGAAGTTGAAGAGATATAAACATAAGTTTTACATATGGAAAAATTAGGGAAAATAGCTGAACAAGTTGATGTATATGTTTGCAATGGAATATAACTGTGCTGTAAGAAATGACAAGCAGGATTTCAGAAAAACCTGGAAAGACTTACATGAACTGATTGATACATAATACTGACACATGAATTGATGCACACTGAAGTAACACAAATCAGGAGAATACTGTACACAGTAACAGCAATATTGCATGGTGAACAAATGGGAATGACTTAGCTATCCTCAGCAATTCCAAGGGACTCATGATGAAAAATACTATAACCTCCACAGAAAGAACTGATGTCCTCTGAATACTGTATACAAAGAATATTTAGCAGCTCTTTTGTTGTACCTAAAAACTGATAATTAAGGAAATGACAACAAATGGGGAACAGGCAGAAGAATTATGGTATACAAATGAAGTAGAATATTATTATTCCATAGGAAATGACAAAATGGGCAACTTAAAAGAGGAACACCCTTTTGAAATAATGAAGAGTGAAGTGAGCAAAACCAAGAGAAAAACCAATACAATGACAACATTATAAGAAAAACTTTGATCAATGCAAGCATAAACCATGAGTTTTGTATGACATGCTATTTACTTCTTGCCAGAGAGCCAAGGGACTTAAAATGCAGAACGATTTTCTGGACATAACCAAATGTGGGAATATGCCCTGTTTGACTATGCATATTTGTGGAGAATTCTTTTCATTGTTGTCATTCAAATGACACTGAGAGAGAGCAAGAAAAGAGGGAAGATACAGAAAATAAATTTTTGTTAACTTGAAAAGCAATATAACCAAAAACCAAAATGAGTATTTTGTCTTCTTGTGCAATGTCTGTAGAAAATTAAGGATAAAGGATAACAGCAGGATGGCAACTTGTTCAACAACCATTTTTACCCGAATCTCATGGGGAAAGAATGAGAAAATATCATCATAATCATCCTTTTTTTTTCCTTTTATTGTATTTTTATTATATATTAAATTTTTATTTAATATATATTTATTTAAACATTTATTGTCTTTTTATTATATATTAAATATTTCCCAATTACCTCTTCAAAAAATAATTAATGTTTCTTACATCATCATAGTGTCCCATGTATCCTCTCCCCTCCCACTCCCTGAAAGTTATCCCCTGTGACAAATAGGGGTTTTTTCTTTTTTCTTTTTTTTAAAATAAATTTATTTATTTAACTTTTTACATTCATTTTCACAAAATTTTGGGTTCCAAATTTTCTCCCCTTTTGTCCCCTCCCCTCACCCCAATACACCAAGCATTCTAATTTCCCCTATCAACAATCTGCCTTCTCTTCTATCATCCCTCCCTTCCCTTGTCCCCATCTTCTCTTTTGTCCTGTAGGGCCAGATAACTTTCTATTCCCCGTTAACTGTATTTCTTATTTCCTAGTAGCAACAACAATAGTCAACAGTTGTTCCTAAAACTTTGAGTTTCAAATTCTTCCCATCCCTCCCTCCCCATCCATTCCCTTTGGGAAGGCAGGCAATTCAATATAGGCCATATCTGTGTAGTTTTGCAAATGACTTTGATAATAGTCGTGTTGTGTTAACACGAACTATATTTCCCTCCATCCTATCCTGCCCCCCATTGCTTCTATTATCTCTTTTGATCCTGTCCCTCCCCAAGAGTGTTGATTTCGAATTGCTCCCAACTGCCATTGCCCTCCTTTCCATCATCCCCCCAACCCTGCTTATCCCCTTCTCCACCACTTCCCTGTATTGTAAGATAGGTTTTCATACCGAAATGAGTGTGCATTTTATTCCTTCCTTTAGTCGAATGTAATGACAGTAAACTTCATGTTTTTCTCTCAGCTCCCCTCTTTTTCCCTCCACTAAAGAGTCTCCTGCCTGCCTCTTCTATGAGAGATAATTAGCCCTATTCCATTTCTCCCTCTCTCTTCCCAATACATTTCTCTCTCACTGCTTACCTTCATTTTTTTAAAGATCTTGTGTTATCCTGATTGTATTTCCACAATACTGGAATTGTTTCTTTCTGCTGCTTGCAATATTTTCTCCTTGACCTGGGAATTCTGGAATTTGGCCATAATGTTCCTAGGAGTTTCTCTTTTTGGATCTCTTTCAGGCGGTGATCGGTGGATTCCTTCAATACTTATTTTGCCCTCTGGTTCTAGAATATCAGGGCAGTTTTCCTTGAGAATTTCATGAAAGATGATGTCTAGGCTCTTTTTTTTTGATCATGGCTTTCAGGTAGTCCCATAATTTTTAAATTGGCTCTCCTGGACCTATTTTCCAGGTCAGTTGTTTTTCCAATGAGATGTCTCACAATATCTTCCATTTTTTCATTCTTTTGGTTTTGTTTTGTGATTTCTTGGTTTCTCAGAAAGTCATTAGCCTCCATCTGTTCCATTCTAATCTTGAGAGAACTATTTTCTTCAATGAGCTTTTGAACCTCTTTTTCCATTTAGTTAATCCTGCTTTTGAAAGCATTCTTCTCCTGATTGGCTTTTTGAACCTCTTTTGCCAATTGAGTGAGCCTATTTTTCAAGGTGTTATTTTCTTCAGCATGTTTTTTGGGTCTCCTTTAGCAAAGTGTTGACCCATTTTTCATCCTTTTCTTGCATCTCTCTCATTTCTCTTCCCAGTTTTCCCTCCACCTCTCTAACATGATTTTCAAAATGCTTTTTGAACTCTTCCATGGCCTGACCCCACTGAATATTTTTTTTAGATGTTTGGGATAAAGAAACCTTGACTTCTATGTCTTTCCCTGATGGTAAGCATTATTCTTCCTCATCAGAAAGGAAAGGGGGAAATATCTGTTCACCAAGAAAGCAACCTTCTGTGGTCTTACTTTTTTTCCCTTTTCTGGGCATTTTCCCAGCCAGTTACTTGACTTCTCAGATTCCTTTCCACACCCACCTCGCCTCCAGATCCACCCAGCTAGGGGTTGGGGTCTGAGATTGAAATGCTGCTTCCCAGCCTCAGGGCTTTCAGCGGGGGCAGGGCTGCTATTCAATGTAAGATTAAATTCAGGTGCTCAGGTGGGGGCCGGGCCACCTCACAGGGCTCAGTTCCCTCAGGGGGTTTACATGGAGACCTTCAACAATGGACTGGAGCTCCTGCCTGCTTTGGGAGCCCCTGTCAGCTGCTGCCTCCCGAGTGGGCCTGAGTTATGGAGACAACCCGCTCCCCTCTTGGCTAGCCAAACAGGCCCTCTCACTGTCCTTTGATCCCATGGGCGGAGGGAACCGTGCGGCCACTGGTGATTCCATCCCTGAAGCCAGTCAGGATCTGCTACGTAGCCAGTGCAGGGCTGGGCTCTGCTCCAGTGCACAACAGACCCCCGGTGTTGGTTTTTCAGGGCTCTCTGGAACAGAAATCTCCTCCACTCTGTCATTCTGTGGCTTCCACTGCTCCAGAAGTTGTTGGGAGTTCCTCCTTACAGGTATTTTATAGGCTATGGGTTCGGGAGCTAGTATATGCGTGTCTTTCTACTCCACCATCTTGGCTCCCCCCCGCCCCCTTTTTTTAAAAGTTGCTTGTGATTTCCTGTGACATAACTGGGAAATGTGGGAACTGGGAAAACTGGGAAATGGATGGACTTAAGCATGGTCTTTTGAAATTCTGTCAATGACTAAAAGAAAGTATTTTGTTCTACAATGGAGGTAAAGCTAACGCTGGGAATTAAACTCTATGACTTCAGTGAGATTGCATCTGATTTTTTCTAAGAGGAAATCGTTGACTACAATCAATTTTTGACAAATCACAAAACCAAATCTGATACTTCTATGCCAATGGAAGGGATATGAAGAATCACATAAAATACTTATCAGACACAAAATTTCTACGAAGCTTGTTTCTGAATCAACATCCTTGAGAGCCCACGAACCAAGAGTATAAGGAAAATCATACAAAACTATATATGGTAATTAAAACAATGAGAGTTCAACCAGATGTTGACGTAATTTTTTCCTGAAAGAAAAATTCTTTGCCAATATGCTTTTAGTTGAATAAACTGTACACCTACTTGCATCTACAACTTTATCTATATTTTTTAAAAATCTGCCTTGGCTCTAAAAATTTCAAGGTAAGACTGTTTTTCAAAGACTCTCGCAATTGTAACCCAAGCAAGTCGTGACAACAAATTTGCTGTGAATCTCAATCTCAATGATTGAGTGCTCACAAATGGCCCAAGGCAGATATAATTATTTATTTATAAGATTTGGTGGGTGTAAAATGGCAAGTTGGAAAAGCCACTCTTTTGCAATTTCTTCAGGAGTATGGAAAATCTTAGCTTCTCATTTATGTAAACCAGGCCTGTAACTCAGATAAATACAAGCTTTTTAGAATAGAAACATTACAGCATCCTTGCTTTTACTCAGCTAAACTTAGAGTACTCAATGATGGGCACATTTTCTGAACCCCACCTTCTGCAAACAAATTTAAAAGTTCTGAAAAGCAACCAAGGCTCTACATCAGAGAGCAAGAGATTTAGGGAACTAAGACTGGAGAAATGCTACAAACTGTTACTCTGTTAGGTGATTTAAACAGTGAGATTTATTGTCTCCTAGTCTAAATTTTAAAGGATGGATTTTCTAAAAGGCCCATACTAATTTACTTCAAATTAGGCTTGATGTGAATGTGCCAAACCACACCTAACCACATACTGAAAGCAGAAAAAAAGTCTTTTTTTTTTTTGTTATTCTCCTCCAGTTTCTTCATCTTAAGGCAGAAAATAGTAATACTAAGGAAATAGCTACATAGAATTCTGAGTAGGACCAAAACATTTTAAGTAAGTAATCTCTTGATTGCCTATTGATAGAAAAACACAAATGGATGAAATAAAATTATGAAAAATAAAAACAAATTTCATAATGGCCAGCAAATTTAATCTACTGTTCTATTAAACCATTAGTCATAGTTCATAGCAAGAAGCAGAAGTTGTAGCTAGTCAGTCAATGCTGTTTGTGACATCTGAGATAAAATATTCTTTCTCTTACCTGCCTTCTCTTTTAGATATCATAGCAAATAGTGTGCCATATCATAAAGGGATAAAGGAGCAAAGGAGAAATAGAACAGTTGAATAACTATCTGCTGAATGATGCCATTCTTTCTAAAAATAAATTCAGTACGTATAAGGTGGTATAAGATTCACAAAACACTTTCCTATGACATGAAATATTTTCTCTTTAGCCTAAGTGTGAAAGTGTATTTTACCATCACTACGATTAAAAAAAAAAAATCTCCCTAAAGCACAGATATGACCATGTTAGTCCTTTAACTAACAATACATTTGGTGGCTTCCCATTGCCTTTAGGATAAAATAAAAACTTCTCTGTTTGGCATTTAGTCTTTCACAATCTGGCTCCAGCCTACATTTCCACACTTATTTCATACTACTCTCCCTCATGAAGTATACATTTCAGCCAAACTAGTCTATTTATTGTTCCCTGTATTGTAATATTCCATTTTCCAAATCTTGTGCCTTAGTACATCTTGTCTTCCATGCCTGCAATGCCCTCCCTCTTTACTGTTGCCCCTCTGAATCTCTAGCTCCTTGTAGGGGTTAGTTCAGATATCATCTCCTAAGCCCTGTATAGAATTGATTCTCTTGGTTGTTACTACACCACCTCCTCCCCCTGTTTTAGAAATTTTGTATATATAAGAGAGGGAGAGTCTAAAGACTGAGACATAATCACAGAAAATAAGCCTACAAGGAGGTGTTTAACAAACTGGAAATAATGTGGCCACACCAGGTGATCTCTTTATGAGGTATGAATTAGTCCCTTGAATGAATGAAAGGAAACAACCAGATAGAATGAATAATGATTGAATGACTAGTCTGAGTTCTAAAGGCCAATTCACTGAGCCTGGAAATAGACTCAAAGACGAACTCAGTTCTTGGATTCAATGGACTGGTCACCTTGAGGTATACTTTATCATTCTTTTTTTTTCTAAGTCATTCAAAGGATTAATTTGAACCTCATAAAAACATCATCTGGAATAGCAACATCTTTTACAGTTATTTTAATACTACCTGATAGACTCTTTTTCTGAGATTAGATCCTTGGCTTTCAAGGACCACTCCCTTAAATTTGTATTTTTATATTCACTTCTGTACTTTGTGTTTCTCCCTAGAACAACATAAGCAAATGCCTTGAGGGCAGAAGCTATTTGATTCTTGTCACTGTATGCTTGGTACATAGCACAGTGCCCAGGAAACAGTAGGCACTTAATATATGTCTGCTGAATTGAAATATTACAATAAGCAAGCTTCAAATCCTCATTTGGATTAAATTAACACAAGACAGGACAGAACACGATAGGACAGCTGAGATAGAACAAGGGAAAAACAGGCTTAAGAGCAGTATATATGACAAGAATGACTTGTCTTTTCTTCTGAGCCAAGGAGACAGTAATTTAGTCTCACTGATAAAAATGCCAATTGGAAAGACATTCTATGAAAGACAAAATGATCAGGGAATACTGATTGCTTTTGCCAGAGGCATATTTATCATCTATTAAAGTTAATGGAAGTAAGAATAAATTGCTCAAGGTAATTTGTTTTCATTATGCTTATTTCACAGCAAAAAAAAAGAAAAAAAAACAACCCTGAAAGAAAGTTTAAGTTATAACTACTCAAAAATGTAATTTTAATTAGTAGCAAGCAGTTATTTCTAATGAGAGTAATTATGCATCGCCTGCATTTAGAAGGATAATACCACAAAAAATATACAGCTATTTCCACTGCTAATTTACATAATGGAAAGTGGAAAAGTTTCACATGCTGTTTCCATACCCCATGCCAAAATATATAATTATCCTTGCCAAATATTTAGGAATCGACAGAGGTTGAATGCATACATCTTTCATAGCCAGGAATCCATCTGCTTTAGGAACTTACATGTAAAGGGATGAGCACAGATTTAGTCCTCTGATCCTCTAAAATCTGATACACATTTTTTAGTTAACAGAGAAATAATTCACTCCTCTATACCATCACATTTTTTTAAAAGTCATCTTTACTGATTTTATGTAGTAAACTCTGGAAAGATTCTCTCATTTAGATGAAAAGTTAGGAAGTACCATCAAAATGCACAGGAAAAGGCTCGAATGCTTTCTGAAGAGGTTTTTTTTTAGCCTTGAACATGCTACTATTAAATATCTGAAAGGACAGATTTTTATTTATCTGATGGAAATGCTTCAGAGTTTGCCTGACCTCTTTCAGATCTAAAAATAAGAAAACACTTTTTAAACAATAATAAACTCATTCATTTCTGCTGTGTCAGGTGAGACTTAAAAAGCTATTGCATCTATTTAAAGAGGACTGTGCGTGAAACCTTTGGTTGTTTTCATGGGAGAAGTCAGGGGCACTCCTAGAATTAAAAACTTTTTTCTGGTTCTGTAACTAAGTCCAAGGCCAATTTTCAGAAACAATTCTTGCTTCATCTAATAGGAAGCTATACTTTTGGAAATGGCTTAGGGAAAAGGATTAAGAGCTTAGGTGTACAAAATTCTTAAGAAATAGTACAGAATAAGGATATCAATAGGAAATTTTTGGACACTAAGTATAGAATCCATACGTGGATGGATTGGAGTTTACAAAAGAAACACTTTCATCCTGAATATACAATACAGCGCAAATAGCAATAGAAATGAATTTTAGGTTAACTGTTGGAAGGCAGCCTTTCCTTTGGACCATAAATTGCATGGAACTTTATTCTTTGACCAGGCTGTGAAGAGCAATTAGTACAAATGTTAATTTGTAGTGACATAGTGGATTCTCACAAAATACTAAAAAACAGATTAACTTCTTAAATACCTTAAAGGTTTATAAGATCAGTTAATATGGGTTCATTCTCTTCACCACTGCAAACTCTAAATCCTCTACACCTTAGTAGAAAGTCTTTTTCCATTGTGCTTTAACAAATTATCATCTATTAGCCAACTCTCAAGTGAGGTGACACTTTGAACTTAGGGTGGGACTCAAACAACCCAAAAATTTGGGGCATGAAGCCCATGTTCTTTTGGACTAGGTGGTTCTACCAGAGCTTATATTGGTGGCACTATCAGCAAGCAGCCAGAGTTACCAGCAGCTGACCCTTAATGATGGGAAATTTAGTGGAAGAATATACAAATTACCAAAATACTACCAAAATTTTAAAAAATCCTATACTCTCTCTTTGTAGGGTGTTACAAAACTTCCAGTTTCCCATATAAAGCTATAGAAATGGTAAATGAAGCCTTAACATGTTAATTCTATTATGGTACTCAACAGAAACTTAATTCAAAAAAAATTTCAGACCTATATTTTCTGACCACAAAGAAGAGAATGTATCATATTACACTTATATTTAAATTGAGAAAATTAATGAAAAATTTGGGTTTGGTATCTCTAATTTTTAGGATCAAATTTCAGTAACAATGAGGAAATAAGACTTTCATCATTAATAGATTATGAGATTGTTTATACACACACACATACACACACACACACACATATCCCTAACAACACCTTCATTCTCATGATCAAGAACCCTTTAAACAGTACAGGCACTTGTTCTTTATTATAAAAAAAAAACAAACTACTTCACACAGAGTGATTATATTCCATCAGTCCTTATGTTTAAGGATAAATAGCATATCAAGGATAGATAATAGCCATGAATCTATTTAGACCCTTATTTATTTTCTACCATGTAAATACAAAAGAAAATGATTTAAAGATAAATACCACCAACAATTTGTTGATGCTGTATAAACCAAGGATTTATTCCAAGGAAATGGAACTTTTACTTCTGCCCCAAAAACAGAAGTAAAAAAAAAAAAAATGCCCCAAATTCCCATTCCTTGCCCAAAGAGAGTCATAAAGCTTTAAGGATCTGTATAAGGCAAATGGAATAAAGTAAAACGTATAATGCTTTACTATGTTGAGAGAATGTGAAATAACAAAACAAGAATAAAAAGTAAATATTATGATGACTGTAGGAGGAATAAAGGAAAAAGAATCAAACTTCTCGGTATCAGTAACAAAGAAAGGGAAATCTTCAGGCTGATAACTCCTGCCCAGGTTGCTGTTGTTGTTGTTTGGTTGTTTCAGTCATGGTCATGCCTAATTAGAAGCTTTCTTGGCAAAGATACTGAAATGGTTTGCATTTTTTTCCAGCTCATTTTACAAATGAGGAAACTGAGGTAAACAGGGTTAAGTGACTTGCCCAGGGTCATACAGTTAGTCAGTATGTGAGGCTGGATTAGAACTCAGGAAGATGAAGGCCTGACACTCCATCCATTGCACCATCCAGTTGCCTCAAATTCCTCCTAGAAACTCCCAAATTTTGTTGAAGATGAATTAGTCAACCTTTATTAAAAACCTATCCCTGCTCTCAAGGAAGTCATGGTCTAATGGGGAAAACAACATGAAAATGAAAACACTATGTATAAACAAGACAGATGCAGGATAACATGGTGGGGGGTCAGATGGGGGAAGGTTTAGAAGGAAGGCACTCAGATTAAGGAGGGCTAGTTAAGAATTCTTACAGAAGGTGGGAATTTGGCTGGGAATTGAAGAAAGCCAGGGAAGCCAGAAGGGGAGATAAGGAAGGAGAGTGTTCCAGGTATAGAGGACAGCCAGTGAAAATGCCAAGAGATAGAGCATCTTTTGTAAGGAACAAGTGGCTCAGTGTTCCTGGATAGAAGAGTATGTATAGGACAGTAAAATTTAAGAAGACTGGAAAGGTAGGAAGGGCCCAGGTTACCTTCATTTTCTCTTCTGGTTCTACTTCTCACTCTCCAGACTTCACCATGGCCCCAGTCTCCTCCCCAACAAGCACCCTTGCCTTTCAGATCTCTTTTATGTGTGATCTTCCTCCATTAGAATGGGAGTTCCTCAAAGGAGGCCAAGAACTGAATTTCTTTTTGTTTATATAGTAATCTCTACAGTTTAACACAGTACATGGTACAGAGTAAGCATTTAATGAATGCTTGTTGACTTCTAAACATCCTTGTATTCATCGAAACTTCTTTGTACAAAGCAAGTACTGAATACTTATATTGGCTAATTTCAATTAATCAATAGATATTAATTAAGTGCCTGTTATGGGCAAGGCACTGGATTAGGTACTAGGGATAGAAGGACAAAAATAAAATAGTCCCTTCCCTTAAGGAGCTTACCTTTTTCATTCAGAACTTAAAATAAACTTCCCAAAAGCTTTATTTTAGAGTATGCCAAAAGATAGGAACCACCATTTCAGCAATCAAGCAACACACTAAGCCTAGACCTCACTTTACAGTAAATTTCTGTTTCAATTTTTTTTCTGAGTGCTACAGTTTGCTACTTTCTAAAATATAAATTGCCAAGTCCCTTGCAATGAATACTAAAATAATTCTGAAAGAAAAACACAAGAGGTACTATTGTTCAAGGAACACCAATAAAGACAATGTAGTTAACTGTTACTTTAGTGAAAGACTAGTATTTTAACAATTACACTGAACAAGATTGTCCATAAATTTAAATATTTCTGGAAATATGTCTATGTGCAAATACATAAAGTTTTTTCCAGTATACAATATTATATTAGTATCACACCTATTCATAAATTTGTAGAGTTAAGATTACTGGAAATATATTTGACTAAAGCACCTTGTCCTCACCTCTAAAATGTAAATAATTTCAACTCAATGTAAGAGAAAAAAATCTTTTGCTGCAAGTATTCAAAATGGTATAAGATTAAGCCTAGAGTCTTCATCTCCAGGAATGTTTTAGAATGGAATTCCTGTTCATATACAACTTGTCATAAATAGCCTCCAAAGTTCCTGTGAATTTATTCAGTAGAAAAATCCATGATTAAATAAGCACAAAATGACTACATCAATATTAAAAATTTTATAAGAAGAGGCACAGAAAGCAACCTGCAGACCATGGATAGGTTTCATTGTCTGTGAAGTTGGACAGGCAAAAAAAAAATTTGAAATTTTTCATTTCCTCCAATTATGAATTTGTTTAAAACATTATTTTGAGGAGAGGTCCATAGGTTTCGTCAGACTGCCAAAGGGGTCCAAGATGAGATGAGAAATAAATGTTTCCAACACGCATTATTTAAAACCTTTCAAGAAATTAATTCAAATAATTAATGAAACATACCTCTTAAAAGTTACTTTTTTTCTCATTAAAAGAATGCCCTAAAATACACAAGGTACAAGAAATCTCAGTAAAGAGAGTTTTTGGGGTTATTTTAGTGTGAATTCAATATTAAAATGCAAGTCAAAGATGTAATCACAAGGATGAGCAAAATGCCAGTGGTTTTTAAGTAGTCTTTGGGAATGCCTCTTTTCAAACATTTTTATGTTGATTTCGTCTGAAAATGACTCACACAGTGAATATTTTATAGTTACAAAATTTTCATAATTCTTAAAAATATTATGGCAACCCTACCTACTATCTCCTTGTACTGGGAAAAAACATAAGTATCTGTTGTTGTTTTTTTAATGTAGATCAATTTATACATAAATTTCTTGTTTAAAAAACAATGATCAAACAGACTTTAGAGCGTTCTCACTTTGATGCCAGGAGATTTGAAAATACATATTATGTATCTACTGTGTGAAGATAAAAAGCTATCATGGTTTTGAAGTGATAGTGTAATTACAAACAGATTATGGGCAAATGCACAAAATATGCTCAAATTAGGCAAATATGGTTGTGAAATATCAGCAAGTACTATTTTCTAAACAACAAAAACAATATTTCATTGTAACAATTTCCATCAAACGAAACAGTTTTTAAAGACAGGATTTTTCTCCATTCCTCTCTCCCCAAACAAACAAACAAACAAACATCAGAGTTCTTCCTTGGTTTTGACCTGATAACACTGGAATTAACAAGTGACAGGTGCATCAAATTAACTATGAAATTACATCACTGTGACTTCAGGTATTGAACAGGAGTTCTTAAGAGAAAATGATGCTTTTTCCGTCAATGGGCTTAGTATAGCCTGTTCATCAACAAGGAAACTTCAAAAGCTTTTCACTATTAATATCATTCTCATTTAAAAAGCAATTTTGATGTGAAATTATACAGCTGTGTCTGTGGTATGCTTTGCTGTTCTTAAATCTGGAATGCTCTCACATTCTGTATTAACCCATTCTTTCCAGGATCACGGACAATTTTCACTGTAACAATTCATGTTAGTATTAGTTATAGACATGTTAAAATTACATCTTCTCCTTAAACACCAAAGACTGTTCAAATCCTTGAATGTACAATACAACCTCCGCTTTGCACGTCCCCCCCTACTTGGAATACTCTTTGTTTACCTTTCTCTTAGTTTACCTGGCTTCCTTCAACAGTCATCTAAAATTCCACCTTCTGCTGGAGTCTCTAGGCTTGCTTCCCCCCTCACCCCCAAAGTTGTTAATGCCATCTCTTTTCAGACTACATTTTATCTACTTTATATCTATCTTGTAGGGGGATATCTTGTACCAGATCTCCCTTTAAAAAAATAAGTACTTTGAAGGCAGGGACAATTTTTGCCTGTCTTTGGATCTGAGTGCTTAGCAATACTCTGTCCTGCACACAGTAGGTCCTTAATCAATTAACATTAAATGACTGACTATAACCTGGTTAGCTGTTCAAACAAATGCTGAAATTACCAGACCAAATCCCAAAATGAACTGAACACATAATTCTGCTGTACTTTAAAATGAAAACAACAATATAAATAACAGAATATTTAAAATAAAGACATAAGCCTTGAGAGGTTATAAATGCCATGAGGTGAAAACATCAAGTTAGTTGATGAAAACAGCAAATTATAGCATTAAGGTAATTTACAATTAGATATAACTGATATAAGATAGCAAATAGAAAACTCTAGTTCTTTCTTTTTCTGAAAAGTTTAAAGGAATACACTAGGGACAAAAAACAAAAAAACTGAAGTTCCCAGATCACAGGGGGCTAGAGTCAACTTGGACTAGATTTTGAACTAGATGAAAATAATTCCATACTTCTTACTTGATGTCTATGTATAAATGCCACCTGACAAAGGCATTTTGCCTGCTTAGCTATCTGCTGTTTCAAGGTCTGCTCAGCATGCCTCATATGGGCTCAAAAGGGACAGATAAGACAATCCAAAGAGTGTTCCTGAGGCTGCCATGCTGGAGGGAAGTCCTAGGTTCCCTGCTGAAACCACAGCCTGGATGTGTGTGCTGTGTCTGATGACTGGTCCTGCCTGTCAAATGAGAAATAAAGAATAGTACGCTGCCAAAGTGGCAGCCTGGATTGTCAGGCATCTTGCTCGCCATAATAGGCTACAGGACCACAGCCAAAGCAATAGCCTTGTTGCCAAAGTCAAGGATAGAGGAGCAGAAGTCTGGTCAACAAAGACAGTCTTTTCTTTTTCTCTCTTGAGTAATCTGGAACAAAAATAGAGGTAATCACAAACATTTTAATTTCTGATAGGCTTAAAATTATTTAAAGAGAAGGGATAGACTGGACTCTCAAGGCTCCTTAAAATTTTGTATTTCTGTGTTCTAATAAATTAGATGTGTGTATACGCACGTGAGTGCACATTTGTGCACGTGTATTTTGGGGACAGTGAAATGAGCAGTTTACATTAAACTCAGGAAATTCTCAAGTTCTAATTTTGAAAAACATAAGAAATAGAAAAGATATTTGACACTATGAATAAAAATGCTGACAGTAATTTTGAGGAATGTTCTACTAATTTGAATTTTAGATAAAAGAAATGAGATCTATTCATGTAATGACACAGAAATCTGCCTCAAAACATTGTCTGTGTAATTCAAAGATGATACCCATTATAATTTCTATTAAAGGTTTCTCTATTCAACAAGTTTTTCCCCAACTGATAAATGGCCACAGGATATGGACAGGCAGTTTTCAGAAGAAATTAAAAGCTATCTATTGTCATGTGAAAAAAATGCTCTAAATCATTATTGATTACAGAAATGCAAATCAAAACAACTCTTAGGTACCACATCATACCTATCAGATTGTCTAACGTGACAAAACAGGAACTTTATAAATGCTGGAGAAGAAGTGGGAAAATTGGAACACTAATGGAGTGTTAGTGGAGTAGTAAATTGATCCAACCATTCTGGAGAGTAATTTGGAACTATGCCCAAAGGGCTATAAAAATATGTATTTGACCCAGCAATACTACTTCTAGGGCTGTATCCCAAAGAGATCATACAAATGGGAAAAGGATCTACATGTACAAAAATATTTATAGCAGCTGTTTTTGTGGTGGCCAAGAATTTAAATATTGAGGGGATGCCCATCAATTGGGGAATGACTGAACATTGTGGTATATGAATGTAAAGGAGTACTATTATGCTATAAGAAATGATGAGCAGGTGGACTTCAGAAAAACCTTGACTTATATGGACTGATGCTGAGTGAAATGAGCAGAAACAACAGAATATTCTACACAGTAACTGCCACACTGTGCAATGACTAAGTTTGACAGACTTAGCTCTTCTCAGCAATACAAAGATCTAAGACAACTCCAAAAGACTCATGATGGAAAATGCTATCCACATCCAAAGAAAGAACTATGGAGTCTGAAAGCATATCAAAGTATACTATTTGCTCTCTTTCTATTTTATTTTTTTCTTTCCTGGGGTTTCTACCATTCATTCTAATTCTTTTTACAACACAACTAATGTGGAAATATGTTTAATAGAAATGTACATGTAGAGCCTTTATCAGATACCATGCCATCTTAGGGAGGGGGGAGGAGAGGAAGGGGGAGAAAATAAAAAACTCAAAAGCTTATGGAAGTGAATGTTGATAACTAAAATTAATTTTTATTTTATTTATTTTAATATAAATTTATTTAACTTTTTACATTCATTTTCACAAAACTTTGAGTTCCAAATTCTCCCCATCCCTCCCTCCCCACCCATTCCTTTTGGGAAGGCAGGCAATTCAATATAGGCCATATCTGTGTAGTTTTGCAAATGACTTCGATAATAGTCGTGTTGTGTAAGACTAACTGTATTTCCCTCCATCCTATCCTGCCCCCCGTTGTTTCTATTCTGTCTTTTGATCCTGTCCCTCCCCGAGTGTTCACTTCAAATTGCTCCCTCCTCCCACTGCCCTCCCTTCCATCATCCCCCCACCCTCCGCCCCGCTTATCTCCGTCTCTCCCACTTTCCGGTATTGTAAGATAGGTTTTCATACCAAAATGAGTGTGCATTTTATTCCTTCCTTTAGTTGAATGTGACGAGGGTAAACTTCATGTTTTTTTCTCAGCTCTCCTCTTTTTCCCTCCACTAAAAAGTCTCCTGCTTGCCTCTTGCATGAGATATAATTTACCCCATTCCATTTCACCCTCTCTCCTCCCACTACATTTCTCTCTCACCATTTATCTTAATTTCTTTTAAAATATGGTCCCATCCTATTCAATTCACTGTGTTCTCTGTCTCTGAGTGTGCGTGCATGTGTGTACATGTTTGTGTGCGTGTGTGTGGGTGTGTATGTGTGTGTGTGGTCCCACCGACTATCCAGATACTGAAAAGTTTTAAGAGTTACAAATATTGTCTTTCCATGTAGGAATGTAAACAGTTCACCTTTGGTAAGACCCTTATGACTTCTTTTTGCTGTTTACTTTTTCACGCTTCTTCTCATTCTTGTGTTTGAAAGTCAAATTTTCTTTTCAGCTCTGGTCTTTTCATCAAGAATGCTTGAAAGTCCTCTGTTTCATTGAAAGACCATATTTTCCCCTGAAGTATTATACTCAGTTTTGCTGGGTAGCTGATTCTTGGTTTGAGTCCTAGTTCCTTTGATTTCTGGAATATCCTATTCCATGCCCTTCGATCCCTTAAGGTAGAAGCTGCTAGATCTTGTGTTATCCTGATTGTATTTCCACAATACTGGAATTGTTTCTAGCTGCTTGCAAGATTTTCTCCTTGACCTGGGAATTCGGCCACAATGTTCCTAGGAGTTTCTCTTTTTGGATCTCTTTCAGGTGGTGATTGATGGATTCCTTCAATACTTATTTTGCCCTCTGGTTCTAGAATCTCAGGGCAATTTTCCTTGAGAAATTCATGAAAGATGATGTCTAGGCTCTTTTTTTGATCATGGCTTTCAGGTAGTCCCATAATTTTTAAATTGTCTCTCCTGGATCTATTTTCCAGGTCAGTTGTTTTTCCCATGAGATATTTCACATTCTCTTCCATTTTTTCATTCTTTTGGTTTTGTTTGGTGATTTCTTGGTTTCTCAGAAAGTCATTAGCCTCCATCTGTTCCATTCTAATTTTTAAAGAACTGTTTTCTTCAGTGAGCTTTTGAACCTCCTTTTCCATTTGGCTAATTCTGCTTTTGAAAGCATTCTTCTCCTGATTGGCTTTTTGAACCTCTTTTGCCAATTGAGTGAGCCTATTTTTCAAGGTGTCATTTTCTTTGGCATTTTTTTGGGTCTCCTTTAGCAAGGTATTGACCTGTTTTTCATGCTTTTCTTGCATCTCTCTCATTTCTCTTCCCAGTTTTTCCTCCACCTGTCTAATTTGATTTTCAAAATACTTTTTGAGCTCTTCCATGGCCTGAGCCCACCGGACATCCACCTGGGATGTCTGGGATACAGAGGCCCCAACCTCCACGTCTTTCCCTGATGGTACGAATTGTTCCTTATCATCAGAAATGAAAGGCGGGAACATCTGTTCCCCAAGAAAGTAGCTTTCTATGGTCTTATTTTTCTTCCCTTTTCTGGGCATTTTCCCAGCCAGTTACTTGACTTCTGAGATTCCTCTCCACACCCCCCCCACCCAGATCCACCCAGCTAGTGCTTGGCGTCTGAGATTCAAATGCTGCTTCCCAGCCTCAGGGCTTTCCTTGGCAGAGTGGCTGCTATTCAATGTGAGCTTAAGTTCTGGTGCTCAGGTGGGGGCAGGGCCACCTCCTAGGCTCAGTTCCCTCAGGGGGTTTATGCAGAGACCTTCAGTAATGGAGTGGAGCTCCTGCCTGCTTGGGGAGCCCAGGTCTGCTGCTGTCCCTGTCTCTGTTGCTGCCCCCCAAGGGGGCCCAGGTGAGAGAGATACCCCGTTCCCCTCTCAGCCAGCCCAGAAGTCTCTCTCACTGACCTGTAGCGCCTGTGGGTGGACGGACCTTCACGGCCACCAGAGATTCTGTCCCTGAAGCCTGCTCTGATGTGTTCCTCTCGGGGCTGCGCGGCCAGGGCAGGGCCAGGGAGGGCTCCGCTGTCTGGTGCGGGACGGACCCCTGGGGACGGCTTTCCAGGGCTCTCTGGAATGGAAATCTCCTCCACTGCGTTTCTGCGTGGCTTGCTCTGCTCCAGAATTTGTGGGGAGTTCTTTTTACAGAAAATTTATGGGCCATGCGTTCGAAGCTAGCATACAGTGTGTCTTTCTACTCCGCCATCTTGGCTCCTCTAAATTAATTTTTAAAAAAAGATTTCTCTATTCAGATGAATACTATCCTCGTAATTCACTTTTGGTGCCCTAAAATCATTAATTTAGACCTCTTTATGCAAATAAAATTATTCATTAATAAGTATTTATTTATTAATAAGTAAGCATGATATCTACACCCACCAAATATGGAGGAATTGTTCATTTAGTCTCCATTGTGAGGAGATTAACTATGAACTAAGGACTTACTTCAATTAAAGTTGGATTTATTTATTAATTTTGGGCTAGATTTTGCCTAAGAGGTTCTATGAACATTTTAGATTAAAAAAAAAGTAAAGAAATTTCTTATTTTGAGAGCAATGATCAAGTTATGGATTGATAAATATAAAGGCTTAGTGGCCCCAACTCATTTACAGCTCTGAATATTTACCAGACAAATAAAACAGCGTGGCACAGTGGAAAGAGCATCCTATTCCAACATTTAGTCACTAAGTAACCCTGAGGACATCACTAATCATCTCTCAGCCTCATTTTCTTCATTAGCAAAATGGATACAACATAAATGAGATCAGTTTTTATGCACTATGTCAAAAATAATTACTATTATCATCACCATGAAAATTATTTATGGTCCCATGTAGTCCTGAACAGTTAATAAGCCTTTTCTGAGTGTCAATTGGTTAAACAATAATACACTCGGTACTATGGGACAAAGAGGGATACCAAAGTTGAAAAAGGAACGCTTGCTCCTTTCACATTCACACTTGAAGAAATTGAAGATGAGCAATTAATTGTGGAAAGGGAAGGTGAGGCTCTAGCTGGCACTTCAGAATTTTGACTTAAATGTTTTTCTTTCTAAGTCAACAAAAATGTAACTGAATTCCATAAAAATCCTCTCTCAGATCATAAAGGATGCCCAGCACAGAGTTTAAATGGAAGTGAGATTCCTTACAGATGATGAGGGTCTTTCTAGGTACTTCCATTTAAGGGTAACACTGTACTGATTATATCAAGTCTTATAACACTGCAGGGTCTTCTAAATGAAATCCATAATGACACGAGAGTTTAGGCTAATTGGAAATAACAAGTGGATGAAGAATATTCACTGTTCAGATTATGATAAGCAAACTGATAACTTTTAGAACTAGCCCATCCTTAAGTATATCTTGGACACATACTATAGATCTGCAGGTGTGGGTCCAGAATTAAGCAGGGGGAGAAGATTGGATTGGATTGCTTTTAATGTCAAGATTCTCCCAGTGATGCTGAACTATTATGAATCATGGGCTAGCTACCACAGTAGGTCACTTAAAGGGAACTGGGGAGGCTGACATGTATATACACACATATATTTGTATCTTCCAACATGTGTGATAATGCAACATATTACCAATGAAAACTTTAGGCAAAAAGCAGAATAAACTCTGTATTTAAAGAATTGTATGATCAGAAAAAGAAGTGAGCCCATCATATAGCAAAACAAAGAACAGCAGAAGATCAAGCGGCATAATTATAATAACAACAATTAATACTTACATAATGCTCTAAGCTTTGAACAGTGTTATCTCTTTTGGTCTTTAGGACAATCCTGAAAGGGAGGTGCTATTACTTTTCTCAACTTACAGATGAAAAAAAGAGTGTGAAGTAACTTGCCCTGGGTCACAAAGCTGGGATCTGAGGCTAGATTTGAACTCAGGTCTTCCTGGCTTCAAAACTCTTGCTCTGCCCACAATACGACCAAGTTATCAACACGGTGACAAGACATCTCATCAAACTAAGCGGACCCACTTTAGATGATTTATGGAAGGACACAGACAAGAATCACACAGGATGACAAAGTGTGGATAGACTGTAATCCTTACCAGGGAGGGAAGCTCTGATGTTGGAGGGACAATGAGTCAACTGCAGCACTGAAATACTTCTGCATTAATCACTAGAACTGGAAAGGATCCCCAAGATGATCTAGTCCAGCCCTTCATGTTACAAAGAAGGCCAGATAGGTAAAAGGCCTTTCTTGACCAAGGTCACACGGGTAGTAAGAAGAGACAGTAATGAACCAAATTCAGTATTTTCTCCACTGTACTGTGTTGCCTTCTATAAATCAAATTTATACAAAGCTTTAAACTTTTCAAAACGCCTTCCTCACAACAACCTTGTAAAGTGGTTAGTACAAGATATTCATTGTCTGCATTTTGTGAATGAGGACTCTAAAGTTAAGTGGCTTCCTCAAGATTTCCAGCTGCGAAAGTGTTGGAGCTGAGATACAAGCCCAGGTCTTATCTGAATCTAAGACCAATTCTCTTGACCCTTTACCACATCCCTTCTTCATGGTGAAAGACCAGAACAAAAATATAAAGATGAAGAAGACATAGTATTTCTTTTTAAGGGGCTTAAAATCTAGCAGAGTTTACTGAACTAGAGTAATCCAAGGCCCTGTTCATATTCAAGTACCACAAAGTACTTAAGTAAAAGACCTGTGAAGGGTTCCTCACAATCTGAAAGAAACATTTTCTTAGAATTATGTATAATGTGTATAATTTGATTCCTTTCTTGCCTACAGAAAGAAATTAATATACACACTAACACACTAGGTGGTATATAGTGAGAACTAAGTACTAACTTGAAGGATGACCTGGATTAGAATTTGGCCTCTGACACTAACTGTTTGACTTCTTGATACTTAACCTCTCTCTTGCCTTTCACCTACAGTACCAAATTCGATGAGAGGTAGGTACTATATTGATTATAGGAATCAATAATGTACATATAGTACTCTGAAAAACCCTAAGATGATCTATCAATGTCAACTATTTGCTATTATTGGAATAGATTCCACCATTTTAGGATACTTTCTAGTAAATCTGTCTATATACATATATATACACATACATGTGAATATTCATATAGCACCATAAAAAATACTCATACCCTCATACACATATTTAAAACTGAGACTCATGCAAATCTTCAAAAAGAACATTTCCTATAAATCCACTTTCTACAGGTCTTGCTACTACATACATATTTGGTGATTTCTACAATCCAAATAATCCATTCATTTTTGACTGATACACCCAGAACTGGCTAGCTATAGTCCATATCTATCCTGCATTGTTGTGGGTTCTTATTTAGTGAACACTTCCTGGGTTTCTTTTTCCCGTCTTCCCCAGAAATCATTCACTGCACTTCAATGCACTATCAAACAAGGTTTAGGTAACCTGTTCTCATTCAACCTTGGCACACAACCAGTTTATGAACACTGGGAAGAAGCCAGTATAGCTTTAATACTGATTAGCCAGCAGAGAACCAAGGTCTCATTGCTAATTACTGTCCTACTTTAAAGACCAGCATACTCTGTAAATGGTACTGAGGAAAATGATCAAGACACCTTTGGTGGATCTGAACCTACTACTCAACAGAACGTAAGCTTGCCCTGGGGCCAGAGATGAAAAAAAACAATGGCATTATCTGCTGGCAAATTTCCCAAAAGAGATTCTGGCCACACACTTTTTCTTTGTATTCTTTGCTAAGATAGCATAATTCCAAAATTGTTTTCAGATATTTTATGGAAGATAGATAGTTACATGTAGGTTTTTCTGGTTCACACTGTCCTTCCATGTGACCTTGAGTTTTTCACAATCTCTGTGGGCTTCAATCACTTACATGTGGAAGCTGAACTAGATAATCTCTAAGACCCCTTTCACCTCTTAAATTCTTTACTTCTACATGTTTTCAGTGCTTTTTAAACTGGCAGAATTGAAAAATTGTATAGTTTTGAGAAAGTAAGAATTATTACAAGCAATGCCCTTTGACCTAAAAACTGCAATGTTGTTTATATAACCTGAAAGTGTTATGAAACCTTCCTCCTATTTTTTTTCACAGCAGTATCATATAAAGTTACAAAGAATTGGATACAATACAAATGTCTAACTAGGGGAGGAAGAGATATAAATTCTGGGGCATATATAATACAATCAAGACCAACAAAATACAAAAAAAAGTTTTAAAGATTTTTATGAAATAGTGTAAAATGAGAAAAGAATTAGAAAAACATAATAACTGTACCCTAACAGAAAAAGCAAATAAAAATGAATGTACAAAGAATCCTAATGGGAGACTTGGAGAGAGTGAGTAAAAAATTATGACATTTCATATACTGAAATTATAGAAAATATAATTACTTAGAAATTTTAACTATTTTAACTGAACATTAACATTATCCATCACTACATGATTTAACTGAAAAAGGCATCATCTGGTATTGAAAAAAGATTATACAGACAAACTGGAAAGAATAGAGAATACTAAAACAGAATGTAAAGTACATAAAGTGCATAAATAAATTCACTTTTAAAAGACATACCTGGGAGTAGAAAATTAGGTAGCAAATTCAAGGGATTTGAATTTGGAGCTATTTATACCTCATACTATGTGCCACAATAAACCCTAATGGGATCTAGGACCTAAATAATAATAGCTAACATTTATATACTACTTTAAGGTTTGCAAAATGTTTCACACATACAGTATCCCAAAGGACTTAGTGCAGTTTTAAATTGTAATACTATTATCTTTATGGTGGCACAAAGATAGAAAAAGGAAAAGAAAGTGCTAAGCATCATACTTGCTTGGTGATCTATAAAAATAAATTAATTGAAACAATAAATTTGTCTAAATCTGTCTAAAAATCAATGAGTGGAAATGAATCATATTAATCTTGAGGCAATGATTCATATTAATCTTGACATTCTCCCTATGAACAAAACCAGAAGGCAGAAGAAATATGAACAAAAATGAAAGAATGGCTCAGATATTCTCCTTGGAGAGGTAAATAAAGGAGTTGGTTTTATTATGCATACAAAGGCAACAAGAAACAACATTTACTGGGACTTCTGATCATTTTGTATGGCAATATTCACATTCAGGACTTGCAAAAAAACTATCATAAAATTACCTACAGATTATGTATCAACATGTGTTGCAGAAGATGAAGAAGTAGAACATGTTCTATGAAGAGCTCTAGTAGATCATACAAATAAATCAGTGTAACAGGGACTTCAGTACAAAAGTGGGAATAAATAAGGACAAAGAAAATATGCTGAAAAACATGAATGGAGACTAAGGCATGTGAAAGGCCAAAGATTTGTAGACTTCAAAGAAGCCTTATGCCATCATGAATACTCTCTGAGAAAAGAATGAGAAGGCACCATGAACGCTGAGTACCAAATAATATCACGACAAAAGCAAGGGGGCAGCAGAAAAGAGGTCATTCTTGAATCAGCTATCTGTATGCAGTATTGATCACCAACTTAAAGATAAAAATTAATATAAAGTTAGGAGAATAAAGTCAGAAAAAGAAATGACATGTAAGTAAAACAATTCCAATATGACCTATTTAAACAAGTAACTGACATAAACAATGGAAAATAGGTGGAGGAAAGAACATTGATATTGATTACAGTAATTTCATATAAAAGTTTAATTGATGTAAAAGTCAACTTTCATAATGAGATCAAAAAGAGCCTAAAAAAACAACTTAATCAGGAAATACCTGACTCAACAGCAAATGGAGATATGTTATCCAAGAGCAACTTTAGAATATAAAGTTATTTGTAAAATCTTATAGAGAAGGATAGTAGAAGAAAAAAGTTTACAGTTTTAAAAAATCTTGGAGAAAAATCCAAATAAGCAAAATTAAATTGAAGAGAGGACATTTAAAAATGAAACTAAAAGGACAACAAGCATGCAAAAGATGGAAAAAACAGCTAAGATATTCAATAATATCTTCTTTTCGCCATCAAGAACAACAGAGTAACCACACATGGATTCCATCAACAAAGTTCTCGGTGTGCTCGTAAAGGAAATGGAAATGACACTGAAGACACCAAAGATGGGAAAAGCAGCTAAACTAGACTGAGCATATGCAGACAAAGTCCACGATGGAGGAGACACAACTGTGGCAGCATTGAGAAGTCAAGTCTCAAGATACCAAAGACAAGGTAGAAAAAATGGATCTTATAACCTAAGTAAGATAACAAAAAACCCATATGCCTGCTTCCTTATGACTAAAAAAAATTAGGAAAACAATCTACATGTGTATTATGCACATTCTTTCTAAGGCTATTAGAAAGGAATAGGAAAGCTTTCTTGAGTGATACTGCATAGTAGAACCCATCTTTACCTTGAAAAAGGTAGAAAACACAATATCCTCCTGTGATTATTGTTTACTGCTTTTTTAAGCATGTGAGTTGGTAAAGCAAAATGCCACCTTAAAGGCTGTCCTCCAACAAGATTATCTCCTGTGCATATGTCAAAATTACACAAGCTTCCTTGAAAACTATAAAGAAATAACCTTATTCAATTAACTCTCTGATCATTTATATTAGGTAAGAATTAAAACAGGTAACTGTACACACATACATACACACATGCCATAGGTATTCACCAATGAGGGTAGAGATACAATGTAGATTCCAAGTCAAAGAGATATTTCCTAGAGATGGTGAGGTTTTTCTAATATTCCTATTTGTAGAGTACACTGTATTGATTATATCCGATCTGGAATATTACAGAATCTCCTAAATGAAATTTATAATAAAGAGGCAGCATGGCATTGTCCATAGAGAGAATGGATGGAGTCAAGGAGACCTGACTTTGACACATACTGGCTGTGTGACCCTAGACAATTAAGTCACTTAACTTTTCAGTGCCCAAGTCAACTCTAAGACTCTCAGTTTCAGAGCAGGTGGTGATATGCATTGGCAGAGGGAGTTTTTCAATTAGAATTCACTCTACCAGTGTACTAAATAAGTCTGGTCTTAAAAACAAAACAAAAAAGAAACCTTCAAAAAAGCCTGGCCTCACTCTCTACAAAGGAAAAACTAAGTGGATAAATAATGTCAATCTCCAGACTATGGTGTACAGTTGAATGGACAAAACTCTCATTAGCAGTATATATCTTGGTGGGCATAAAAAGAGTACAAGACACTACAAAGAATTATGGAGAAGTGGTACATCAAAGAAATTTATGAAAAAAAGATGAACTGAGCTCATAATAAATGCTCTTCTTGCAACTACACAAGAGAAAATGAGGAAGAACCCTAATGGTAAATTTCTGGGAAAATATTAACTAGAGTTGCATACACGGATTGGTTGTGCTTTTCACCATTTAAGCAAATGGTCATTATCAATGAGATCACAATGTCATTTGAATTTTTGAGTAAAAATTTGAAGCATAAAAGAAAATGTGAAAAAACCTATATGAAGTGATTCCCTTCAAAATAGGCTACCTACAACAAGTTATACTTTAAAATAATCTGGAGAAGCTTGGAATTAAACACTTTAAGACCTGTAAGGGGCATACTTCATAGTCATCTAGAACAAGTCTATCATTTACAGAAGAGGAAACTGAGGTACAAAAAGCAGAAGTGATCTGCCCAAGGCCATAGAAATGGGTAGTTAGTTATCAAGTCAAAAATGGAACCAAGAATTTCACTACTCTGCTTCTACACATCTATTCTTCATATCGTCTCCATATTCTACTCTTCACTACCACTGCTCTCCGCATCTTAAAAACAGAAGCAAGAGGGGCTATAAATTGCCTAAGGTTACTCAGTGAAGTGAAGACAAAGTTAAGACCAGGAACAAGGTGTCATGACTGAGACTCTCAGTCCAGTCTTCCCTCCATTACACTATTCTGTTGTTCAACTTTTACATTTGGATAATTTCATGAGACTTCAGGAGTTCCTATCCATGTTTCTATTAATAGGGGGCATTTGGTGATGGAAGCATAAAGGAAGGAAAGAAAAGGAAATAGAAAGAAAGGAAGGAGGGAGGGAAAGGAAAAATTTGTAAAATGGAATGTTTTCTCTGGGCAGTACAAATCATTACTGTATTTTCAACAAAATGCTCATTCTGCCAAAACCAAGTTATACATGAGACAATTCAAGTTAGTATTTCCATTTTTTATCCTTTTTTTCTCTAGGAGAACATGTATATCAGTTACACATAATTACATTTGCAGACAAGTACTATTTTTGTTTCATAAAGTTCCACAAAAATGTCTTGTAGTCTCCTAATGCCTACAGTATTCCCCAATATCACTGTCCCAAAATGAACAATTTTTTCACATAGAAGCCATCCTTTGACATGAACCATATCCAAAGTATGCCGTATCTCCTTCTATTAGATTCTCAACTCAATTAATTAGGTTACCCGTCTCCTGGTCCACAGTATCACAGTTCTATCAGTAAGGTAAATTGGTACACAGTCTCCTTGCTTTGACCAATGACTACTCTCTTCCAGCAAAATTAGGTGTATTATTATAAGAAACTTTTTAGTTTTTAGAATTAAACATGTCATATTCCATGCCATATTCATCTTAATTGTTATGCTCTAGTGCTTTCTGGATCACAGAATCAGTTGGACTCACTTCGAATGCTGAAAAGGCCCGAACAATCATCATGTCTCTGTTCGGTGCAATTCAATAGAAACAACCAAGAGTCTTTAAAATGTAAGTATATCATGGCTTTAAAGTAAGGCAAAATTAAGTCAGCTTTTTTGTTGCTATTAACAACAAGCAAAGAAAATGTCACAAAAGGAGCTATTAATAGAACTTTACAATACAAAGAGGAAATTGAAAGAAAAACTCATCATAGGATAATCAAGAGTTTGCCAGCAGAAGTCTAATTCATTAGGGATCATTCAAGTAGACTCCTAGAGGGCAACATTTCAGTGGAAACTGTTCAGTTTCAGAACTTAGTAAAATTCATCCTTTGTCTTAAGAAAACCAGTTAAGTCAAACATATAAGTTTAAGGTGAATTGGAGGACATATAAATTTGTCCAAATAGCTATTCCTACTTACAAGTTCTGGGGAGAATAGCAATTCTTGAGGTAACAAGGCTTATGATTACTTTTGAATTAAAGGTCCTGTGATTTTGTTTGCTCTCATTTCTGGTGAATTCCTCCAAATATAAAAAGTCAAAATCCTTGTTCTGAATCCCTCCCTACATACCATGAGATCAGATTAATATGATATAAAGCTTTCCCAGATGACAGGCAGTTATGGGAGCTAGCAGCAAAAGAAGATATATACCTAATGTGGAGTGGGGCGGGGGGTGGAGGAGAGAGGAAAGGTAGAAAGTAACAAATAAAGAAATGTAAAGAAAAATAATGCAGTTATTCATTTTTCATTCAATAAACTTAATAAGCATGTGTACGATCAGGTTAGATGGTAACTGCATTGTAACAAAATGCTTTGAAGAACGTAGGTTCATGGGAAAGCATTCTATATTGGCTAATCCTATTATATGAGTTATAAGAACAAACACCTTTGGAAATGAAGAATGGAAAAAAATCACACTGTGCAGCACAGAAAATATTCTTAGAGAGTAACTGATGACATTTCCAGATTTCACTATGATAGAGATTTCTTTATCTTCCTGTAAACAGGAAGATCTCTTTCACCATTTAAACTTTTATAAATTGACCATACTGTACATGCCATTCTCAGGAGAATCAAAGGAAAAGTTTTCAGATTTTAACTGATTTCACTGTGAACTCAACGATATAAAGTCAATTCTTAACCTATGGTATAAAAGCATAGAACCATAAAATTTTAGAACTAACAGATATAAAAATCATCTAATCTAACCCTTTCAATTCTACAAACAAGGAAGTTAAGGCCCACCAAGGTTAATGATATGTGATAAAGAAAAAAAAAGATTTCCTACCTCAGCTCATTTAATCTTACCTTAAAAAAGTAATAACCTCTGCTTTGATATGATGCATTAAGTCCAATAAGATTCTAAATTATAGAAATAAAAAGTTAAAACTGCAGAAATAATCTTATCTAATTCTTATTCTACAGAGGAAGTAATACTAATGTATTAATTTCATCTATAGACAGATTGGCCTTGAATATCAGAAAGGCCCCATGTACCAACCACCTGATAGTTGGCAAATTTGTTTTGAATACAGGAGGAGGGTCCAAATTTAAGAAGCAGAGAAACTTTTCTTCTAAAAAGGACAGAAAAAAACACTATAGGGAGTGAGAAGTGAGATGAGGAACATAAAGGCAAGGCTGCAAATTATCATAGTGCACTGAATCCTAAATTGGGACCCCGAACAGTCATCAAGGGTTGGTCTGCAAAATCTCATAGAGGAATCTGGAACATCTGACCAGAGAACTACTTCAAGTATATACCAGAGTAGATTATAACTAAAGAGGTAAAATACAGACAGTTCTCATATAAACCAAAAAATTCGTAGCAGCCCTTTCGGTGGAACAAAGAGTAAAAAACAAAATAAGTGCATATGGATTGAGCTAAACAAAATAAAGTGTATTCATTTAATGGGATATTACTGTGCCATAAGAAATGAAAAACACAAAGAATTCTAAGAATCAAGGAAAACATTTGTATGAACTAATGTGAAAAAAAGTAAGCAGAATCAATATATACAACGACTACAATAACCTAAATGGACAAAATAATAAAAACAAAACTGGATACTGTGTAAGTACAATGAACAAGTCTGATTCCTGAGAACAGTCAGGAAAAAGTACATCCCTCACTTCTCTGCAGAGACTGCGGTTATGGAATAGCATATATACTAGCAGACATAGCTGAGGTGTTCCTTACTTTTGGAGGACCCCTTTGTTTTCTTCTTTCTTTTTAAAATCTCTGTTACAAGATAATGTTTGCCGTGTGAGGAAAGGTGATGTATTTGGAAAGGAATGATGTAATGACAAAAGAAATTTTTAAAAAAATTTAAAGGCATTGCAATGGTAACACATAAAAGTCCATCTGCAAAAAGATTGAAATGCACTTGATTTTTGTAAAATTACAGCACAAAGGGAAGGAGAAAGCATTTAGAAGTGCTTCCTATGTTCCAGACATTGCACTCTTCTTACAAATATTATTTCATTTAATCCTCCCAACAACGCTGAAAGGCAGGTGCTTTTACTATCCCCATTTTATAGTGGAGGTAACCAAGGCAAACAGAGGGTAAGTGACTTGCCTGGAGTCACCCCACTAGGAGGTGTCAAGAGATGGATTTGAACTCAGGTCTTCCTGACTCCAGGTCTAGCACTCTATCCACTATGCCACCAGCTGCCTCTAAAATAATACACACTCAAACTAGATTGTAGAGCATCGGTTAAGTACTACCTACCTGTGATTATTTAATTGGCAATAGTGAATTTAATATAGCATTATTTTATTTAATTCTTTAACAATAAAAAAAACTGGAAATAATCACATCTCTATACTAAAAAAGTTGCATCCAGTCCCCTGGAATACAACTCATTAGGTTATCTCAGAGCCCCAAATACATAAAAATCATAATTATAGATATAGGTCAATCACCTTGTGTTTGTCTAAGACAATTAACTTTTCATGTTTCCTCCTTGCTTCTTTCTAGCCCAGTAAGGATCTTTATAACTCAGATTCATGCTCTAGTGAGTCAAAGCAGGTATTGTGAGGGTGAGGGGTGGGGGAGGGGAGAGAAGGAAGGTAGATGGTAAAGGAAAACTATAAATTCCATCTCTTCCCTAGACATCTATAAAGCTTTAATTTATTTTCCAAGTTTAGAATCATCTAAGAGCTGTGAGTTTGGGGCCTTTAAAGTAGACAAAGTCTAATTAGACTTTTAGTAAATTTCATTTTGCCCTAATTTTTGTGGATTGTAGGTAGAATTTCCTCAATTCACAAATAATTTTGTACTATGTATATACATAATATTCCACTGAAATAAGAAAATAAAAACCTGGCTGAGGTTTCCTATGTCCCAGATGCACTACAGGAGGAAATGCTTTGACTGCTATAGCACTTAGAAAAATTAAAAGAGGAAGAACAACTCACAAATGCAATAAAATTTTTAAGAAACAATATAATTAGTAGGGATTTCATTTATTGATAAGTAACTTTAAAACAAGTTTTGAAAAGCCTATAGTAATTGTTATAGTGATGGGCCATAATTTAGACTTTGTTGTTGTTATAGGATAATTTATCTTTAAATGAAATTAATATAGTACTTTTCTTTTAAAAATTATAAGTCCATCCATAGTAACGGTATTAGAATTATTTAGTGAAAACAAACTAGGGAACTCTAATATACCTAAATCTGATTGATAATTAAATAGAGTTAATGTGCAATAGTTACAAAGAGTGCCAGAAGGCTAATAATTAGATGAACACTTTTCAATAAAAAAAGCTTTCTTTTAAAAACCAAAATATGCCTCTAAATTGTAGATAAACAGAATGCAGAACAAAAACAATTAAAATGCTAGTACTCTGGTTCTGAATATCTTTATTATTGAGAAATTTTACATAAATAAGAATTTTATATAGCAGTCAAGATTGGCCTTAACTTCACTGAAGAAAAACTTAAAACACTGCTGAAAGAAATTAAGGTAAGCTTCCTAGAATTGTTTTTCTCTACTCAATGACGCATTCTGTAAAAGCTAACTTTCTTAATTTCTTCATGATTAGATCTACTAGTCACGTACTGTTTACATATAAACTATGAAAAGTACTGGCTGAAAATGAGAAAATAAGATCATTCTATGACAATTAAGGAAATAAAAACAGATACCAAATCAAAATAGAAAACTAAAATTACCTTCTCAGTTGGGTGGGTACATAGGATCAATCAGAGGTGATACAGGCACTTAGGTGGCACAATAGATTGAATGCTGGAACTGGAATCAAGAAGTGGTAGTGTTCAATTGTTTTCAGTTGCGTGCAACTCTTTGTGACCACATTTGGGGTTTTCTTGGTAAAGATACTGGATTGGATTGCCATTTCCTTTCTCCGGCTCATTTTACAGATGAGAATCCAGCCTCAGATACTTACTAGCCAAATGACCTTGGGCAATTCACTTACCTGCTATTTTCCTCATTGACTAAATGGGGATAATTATAGCACCAACTTCCCGGGGTTTCGAGGGATAAAATAAGATAATATTTGTAAAGCATTTTGCAAACTTCAAAGTGCTATCTAAGTGTTATTGTTGTTTTTAGGACAGTCATAAACTCATAGAAAACTTTGGAAACACAGAGAAAGCTTTCTCCAGAAAGTCATTTAAAGGAAGCCATTCAAAGCAGCACTAGACCCTTGCAAATGGTATTGAGCAACAATGTGGAAGTCAAATAATAGACTTGCTTCAATCTTAGAGGCCTTCTAACTCAGAAAGAGGTCATATGGGAAAACCCTGCTTGGCACTGGAGGGGACTTTCTTTTTCTTCTTCCATGCCATGCCATATAGTTTCACTGTTTATTTTTTACAGTCACTAAAATAAACTGAAATTCAGCACTAAGTTACAATATGAAAACTCTGGTTGAAAATTATGTATAGAATGACTTTTCAAACACTGAAAAAAGATGCTTTAAAGAAATCTCAAAAGGGACCATACATGTGAGGCCTTACTAAGTTAATTTTCCTGCATGTAAGGATGCCTATTCATGTTTAAACTTGAACAAGCAAAATTTCACTGGCTTTAGAGAATACTGAGACATTCAATCTTCAACACCCCCACTCCATTTCCTTTTGTAAAAAAAAAACAAAACACCAAAAAAACCCTGCTTCAATTCAGACAACCTGAATTCAAAATTCATGGTAATTCAGACAGTCTCCCAAACCTGAAGTAAGGGCAGAATTTCACAAGGAGACAATCCTCAGAGCTACAGAGGATGTCGTTTATTTACCTTGATCTTTCATTGCAGCCACTACCAAAGACCTCACCCACCTCTGGAAGGCCAGGACTGGTAATGCTATATCCAGACTATGTGTAGAGGCTGTGGTACAGCTTCAGCAACAGATGACAGACAGTCTTCTTCACTCTGAGTATGGCTGTCACTTATTACCACAGTCTAGACACAGGGCTCGCCTCCACTGGGATGTTAGCCAACCCTCAATCTTGCTGTCAATGCCACAGCTGGAGCTGCTGCCTCCCTCAACTTCAAACCTTTCCATCTGGAAGGGAAGGCCCTCCATAATCGAGATGCAGTTTTCCTATCTAACCTTAATTCCCACTACTGCCCGCCATTCAAACCAGTCTTTCTGTGGATTCTCACACAAGTTTTGTTCATTCTTGTCCTTTGTATATGTTCTTCTCCTTTACAATACACTTTTCCTCTAAGAATATAAATCTTTCAAGGCTCAGTTTAAGTTTCAATTCCTCTATGAAAACTTCCCCAGCTACTCTGGCCCACCATAATCTTTCTCTTACAGATAGTGTAGATGAATATGGAGTACTTATGTTTTGCTCCACATGATTTTTTGTAGTTGTATTGTTTCCTGTTTAATTTAAGTTGGTTATTTTTCTCCCATGACATTTTGAAAGCAACTCAAGGGCAAGGACTGTGCTTTTTGCTTTTTTTTTTTTTTTGAGAGGAAACAGCAGGTGCTTAACCTGATTTTATTTCTAGCATCTGTGTCTTCCTCTGCCAATAGAGGCAGAGAGCATGTACCTGAACAGTTATGATAGCTCCAGGGAATAACAGCAAGCAGTGGCAAAAATACTCGAACTGAGAAGGTCTTGTTCACTCCCTAGCTGCACTAATAGTTCTTTTGGGCACATCCTATGCTCCCCCCAAGGCATTACAGCTGTAGCTTTGGCTGCTGCTAAAGGAGGTCTCTCAGAATGAGGCAACTATGTCTCCACCAACAAATGACTGTTAGCAAGAAGCTAAATGCCTTCTCTATAACAGCAGGAAATGTAGTTTAAAACTGAGTCATTTCAGAATTTCAGACAAAGCTTCCTCTGGTTGCAAATTCATCTGAATTGCAAAATCATAATACTTCCCATAGCATATGTGAAAATCTTAATTCAATTCAATTGTACAGAGCTCTGATTAGATACTATGAAGGCTAGAGAGACGGATAAGACAAAAAATTCACTGGCCTCAAGCAGCTTATAATCTCTTTAGGGAGACAAAATATACACACATAAATATTAAATAACTATAAAAGAAACTTCAGGACCCTAATTAAAATCTCAACATGTGTAAATATAGGCAAAAAGGATGTAGGAATTAAATGATATTGTGCTCACCACTTCTGTCTTAACAAGCTGGATTGTATAATGAGTATTACACATTCTTACCCTCCATCACAGTAAATGCACCTTCACTGTTAGCAAAGCATCCTTTTCACCAGTTGACTAGATAAAGTACATTATTATAAACTTTATCTAAAACTATATTGAATTTTACCAAATAGTAACAGGTTGAACTATAAACCTGTAACACTCTAGACTCTGTTCTTAGATAATACTTCTTGGATGCTTTCAAAGCCAAGAAAAAACCCTGTAATCCAGTTTTATGTTAAAACTAACAGTACTTATACTTGATATGTTTTACTAATGGCACCACCAACTGATGTCATGGTCCTTTTCAAGAATGAAGGACAAACAACAGCAGCAGCAGCAGCAACAGTCAACCATCACACTAATTAGCATATCTCATAAAATTTTAATAAATACAAACAATTAAGATAACTACAGTAAAAAGTCTGTCTATGTGAATAGGAAGAAACTGTCTAAAAGAAATCATTATGTAGCCATTCAAGTTAAAAAAATATTCTTTAAAAACACAAGAAAAGAAAATATATGACTAAGAGCAAATTGTACATCATACATTTTGGGTATATACTTTTGAACCATTTAATTTCTTGAATAAATTGAAAATACACACTTAAAAGAAGTTGATTGGCAGCCTCAATCTATATAACACTTAAAAACTGTCTTTGTTTCAGAAAAAGGACATCTTAATAGAAACAAGAACACCTGTCAGTACAAAATGAATTCAAGAATGTTTAAATTTGTTAAGTTTTGAAATAAATGGCTAAATAAATTCCACCAATTCTGAAATACAAATTAAAGCAGACAAATTAAACTTAACATAATCAACTAATTACATATTAGTGAACAGATATAACTGGCTACAGAAAAAAAAAAGTTTCTGGTTTTTCCTGAAATTATCTGTGGATCTATGAAAATTAGAATGAAAAGGTAAAAAGTTATTAGAAGTTATGCTATTAAATAGAAATATAAATAAAATCACAAATACTACTTACATAGGAATCCAAAAATTAAAGGAAAAACTCTAACTAAATTTGACTAACTAAATCTAACTAAAGTTAGTGACTAAAGTCACACATAAGTACACACCAAATGGAATATCTTTTAGGCTAAAATGTTTAATAAGATACTATGCGATACACATGTGTACTTAATAATCTGTGTGGAAGTTTGTAAGTACCTTGTAATAATACGTTTATTTGCTTTAAAACATATTTAAAAATAATTCCTCCAAAGCCCACCAAAGATAAAAATATTATAGCTAGTCACAGTGCTTTATGAAAATTTCTCATTTTAACCTCAGAACAACCCTGAGAAATAGATCTGATTATTATCCCAATTTTGCAGATGAAGAAATTGAGAAAGGCAAAGTTTAAAAGTGGCTTGTCTAGGGTCATAGAACTAATAAGTGTCTAAGGCTGGATTTGAACTCAGATCTTCCTGACTCTAGGTCCAGTACTCTTATCTACTGCCACCACCTTATTGGTATTCTCCTGTTAAATATAAACACATTTCAAAATTTCAGATAACTCAAGTTAAAACTTATAGGAATCATAAATGAGCACGAATGTGGTTATCCTCCTTCCCTAAAACATATTGGTCTCATAATCTCTCAAAGTGCTTCCAATTATCAGAAAAAATCCATAAAATGGATTTTTAAAAATAAAGATACATACATTGATTGGTAGAGAGAGCTTCCTCACTCAGGATATCCAAATACCAATGAAATCATAGGTCCAATTCCTACTCCCTACCCCACCCACAAATCATGAAGTACTTTAAAAGAATAAAGAGAACTGGGAAGAAAGAATGGACACATAAAGTGTTATAATTACAAACAAGCTGTAAATAGTGTACTCCATAAGATCCTTTCCTTATGTGAGAGCTTATGAATATGCCACATTTAGAATGTGAGGTTCATCACCCTTTTAATGACCCCATAAACTCACAAGCTCCAAATAGCTTTCAAACATGAACAATCCCTTGCAATTTCCGGAAATTCATATTTGGGGGAAAGGATAAGAGGAGAGAGAGAGAAGAGGATGCTGATGCTGCTGCTCTTGAGATTAGTAAATACTTAGCTGTTCTATTATTTATAACCTTCAGAAATGTCTGGAAACAGTTACTTATTTTCAAATATTGGTCATCTGAAAAATGGCCACTTCCCCTTTATTTAACATAGGAAAAAAAGTAAAACAATATACCCCGAACAAAACTTTTTTTAATGGAAGAAGATAAACAAGTTCAATTGCTCCCACCCCACTGCCCCATATAGAGAATTACTGACTATGAGAAAGGCTGAACCCATGATCCACATGTAAAAAGTAAGCACACAGACGATTTGCAGGCCCCAAAGGAGAAGTGTCAGGTAAGTATCCATGTTTTCTGGAGTCTTGCCTGTGGAACTGGGGAAAGTTTCAAGTGACAAGAGACCAGCTTATGTCTTGCCAGTCAGGCAGTCTTTGGTTGTATCGCTACTAGCAAAAACACCCTTCCACATAGAGCTTTATGAAAGTGCTTTCCTATTTATAAAGTCAGGTGCTTCTAGTTTATGGAACAAGGGAGGAACTAGAGTTTAAGAGTCAAGTGGTAACAAAGATAATGAAAAGGGAGCCTTAGACATGACCTACTGACCTGCAGAAGGGGACCTCACATATTACAAATGCAACATAAGCAAAAATGAGACTAAATATTTCTGGATCTAAGAAATTAAATATGATAGTAAGATGCAGTAATTTATTATACTACTGAGAGAGTCAGGGTGGGGGATGAGGTCTGTGATTTTAACAGTGTTGGGAATACTCAACTCTGTCCATCAATGTTTATCAGTGACGTCCTGGTAACTTAAGTGAGATTTTCAAAGAGCTGCCTGGACTGGGAGGTTAAATAATTTGCCCATCACACAGTTAGTGTGTGTCTGAGGTGGGACTTGTACTTTACAATCCTATCTCTTCAAGATAATGCTTGATATTAGTCAGGTACTATGCTAAGCCCTAGGGATACAAAAATATACCTGAAACAGTCCCTCCCGGCCCTTAAGGAACTCATATTCTATTGAGGGAAACAACATGTATGCAATTGAGTATATGTAGAATATATACTAAAATTTTTAAAAGGTTATTTTCAGAGAGAGGGCACCAGAAGCTGGGTACAATATGAAAAGAGTTAATTAATGTAGATGATACCTCAATTGATCTTTGAAAGACAGGCTTCTAAGAGGAAAATTCATGAGAGGACATTCCACACCTAGAGGAAGGAAATTTTGTGTTATTTGTGAACAAAAACAAGACAGTCAGTTTGGCAGAACTATAAAAAGTGCAGATAGAGGAGTAATGTATAAAAAAGCTAGAAAAATGGTTTTGGGTTAGGCTATGAAGGGCTTTAAAAGGCTAACAGGAGTTTATTTTTTATCCTAGAGGTGATGGGGATTCTCTGGAGTTTACTGATACGAGAACGACGTACTCATTTCTGTGCATTAGGAAAATCATTCTGACATCTGCATGGAGAATGAATTAGAGAGAAGAAACCTGAGGCCAGGAGACCAGTTAGGATCTCTGACTTCTAGAAGTCTGAGAACATGGGATAGAATAGGGCAGATAAGATTTAATAAAAAGGTCTGAGGAAATAGACAGCTCAAGTACTCACTATTTTTTTCCCCTAATTTAACTCCTCCATTACCTTCAAACTACTTAATGAGGCCTTTGCCTTCAGAACCAGACTCATACAGTAGCACTATGGACAAGCAGGACTAGTCATATTACTTTACATGTTCATTACTGTCAGAAATAGAAATGCAAAGTACATGGAAGAGTTAATGCAAAGGTGTTCTGGAATCTCAGACTTAGAAGATAACCAACCCTTTTTTGTTTTGATAGAAAAAGGGGTGGGAATGAGAACAGCTCTGGGTACCTGACAGAAGGGAGGGAATGTTACAGAGAAGGTAAAAGAAGCAGAGAGCTAGACACCAAAAATAAGCACACTGCATCTGGCCTCAGCTTATCTCAGTTATGCGTCAACAAGAAGAAGCTGCATATACTGGGCGGCCCAGGCAGGCAGGAACACTTTATGCAGTAGCCAGTTTCAGGTAAAATTTACAGTTGAATTCATAGAGTACAGCAACTACCCAAGACTCATACCTCAAACCAGGAACTATCCTAAGGTAAAGTAACAATGAGCCTTTCACTTTAAACAATTAAATATCTCAAATATGACTGCTTCTTTCAGGCAGATTACACTTAAATGCAGAACGATTTTTTTAATCTTTTTTTTAGGATGCTACAAAGGTATGACTTTACTGTAAATAATAATTATATTAATTTAAAGTTTGGAAAGTGTTACATATATGATAACTAATTCAATCCTCACAACAACCATATTAAGATAAATAGCATATTTAGAAATCTCAAAAAGCATATAAAAAGCCTTCAGGGGAGTGGGAATAGGGAGCTATAATTTTCTTGATGTACAGAATTTCCAATGGGGAAACTCCTATTAAAAAAGATCTACAACCATTCCATTGTATAGTCTTAAGAGTAATGGAGGCATTGAGGGGTAAAAAGTGACTTTATAACATACAACCAAAATGTGTCAAAGATGGGACTGGAGCCAATGGCTTCTGACTCAAGGGTCTACTCTCTATCCACTTGGCCACATTGCCTTCTCAAAGACATTATGCACCAATTAAAACAATTCCTTCTATATTTCTATGGGGAATTTTTTTCCTATATATATTCCTGTGTAATCTACCTGAAATACAAAATTTAATTACAAAAAATAGCTGCTATCATATATGCTCACTCTCTATATACACAGTTTGAAGTATGAATGGAGCTGAAAGCTTTTTGCTTTTGCAATACCAATGCTCACACCCTCCCCACCACTTCACCCTTGGATATTTCCTCAGTTTGTGAATTTGCTGAGATTCATTAGCTAAAAAAATAATGCTACATCTTACATGCCCAGAGAAGTCACACTGCACAAAGTGTCTACATACAAGAAATATGCTGTCAACTAAAATGGAAGAAAACTGAAAACTTGACAGGATGCCTAAAGAATAACATAAATTTATTTTGCAAGATCTCCTCTTCTCACATCTACCCAGCAAAAGTGAAGGCATGAAAATCAACTGTCTACTATTCTATTTTGGGGGAGCCTGCAGGTCTAATTTAAAAAAAAAAGTACTCAAAGTAAACAATTCTGAACCTGATACTAGTAAGTCTGCTTCTAAGCAAATAATCACCCCACAAAACTGCTTCTTTTTCTAGTACACAGGAATTTTTCACTAGTATTTTGATTTTTTTGGAAGGAAAAAAAGTTATTTAAAAACCTATATTAAAATAAATTCTAAGTTAAAATTCATAGGGCAAAATATTATAAATTAAAATGAATTTTCATGATAAGTTTAGCAAACAAGTTTCAACAAAAGAGAAATGCACAATATTTGTGTTTTAAGCTCAAATATCAAGCTAGAAAGCAAACAAAACACCAATAGGATGGAACATCAGCCCCATACTCAAAATATAATTATATTTGTGTAGATTATGTATATATTTTCTCTTAGTTTTCACTCACTGCTTGAATCATTTAACTGTCAATATATTTTCTAATGCTCAGAGAATGGACAGAAGGAAGTTAAGGGTTTTTTTCAACTTGAGTCATTCTCCATTAATCAATCTTACCCCTCAAATCTAAAGGCGAGCCTGGTGTGACAATGGATGGAGCATTAGAACTGGAAGTCGGGAAGACTCGAGTTCAAATCCTTCCTCTAATACTTATTATCTATGTGTCTTTGGGCCAGTCATTCAATCTCTCAGTCTCAATACCCTCATATGTAAAACAGGAAGAGTAATTATACCTAATTCATAGGGATATGAGGATACAAAAAGATAATAAACATAAAATGCTTTGCAAACCTTAAAGTGCTATAAAAGTTATTATTATATCCAATTGTTGCCACCTCTGTATCTCCACCAACCAACTTCAATCATGCAGCCACAATCCTAGCAGTCCCCTCATCACCTCTCAGCTGGACTACTGCAACTGCTTCCTAACTAGGCCAAAGCTCTTCTCTTCTCTAACTACATTCTCTCTTAGGGTTCAATTACTCTATCTCCATACCTCCACAATCCTTCTCTTATATGTTCCCTTCTTTCCACTCCTCGATTCAGTTCAGATCCTCATCAGCACTCACTTGAACTAATGACAATGGATTCTTAATTGGTCTCCCTACCTCAAGTCTCTCCTCTTTCCATTTCATCCTCCACACAGTTGCCAAAGTGGCATTCTTAAAACACACATCTAAACCAAGTCACCTGTCTTCTCAAACCGCAGCAGCTTGGCTCCTTATCAACTAAGACAAAATACCCACTTTGTTTAGCTCCAATCTACTTTTCCAACTTTATCATGGTCCAATGAACCTGGCGTTTCCTTATTATCATGTTACATTGTTGAGCTCCATATCTTTGTAGAAGTTCTTCCTTCCTCATTTTCACCCCTTAAAATTGCTGATTTCTTGTAAAGCTCAGCACAAGTGCTGCGTCCTACCCATGTCCTTTCTTGATATCCTCAGCTTCTTCCCATTACTCTCTCTCTGTCTCTTTCTCACACACACACACACACACACAGTCTCCCCATGATAGAAGCTTCTTGAGGTCAAAAATGGTCTTGATTTTCTCAAGTATACCTGTACCTAAGAGGGTGCCTGGCACACAGCAGAAAGACCTACACTCAATGTGATCAGTGCTCATTGATTAATTGATACCACTCCTTTGCTCAAGAAGCTTCAGCAGCTCCCTATTGCCATTCTTCTGTTTGGCATTTAATGCCCTTCAGAATCTGACTCCAATCTATCTTTCCAGACTGATTACACATTACTCCCCTTCACATACTTTTTTTTGCCAGGTTTCTTTACTCTTCCTCCCATGCTACATTCCATCTCCCACCTCCATGACACTGCACAAGAGGTTCCCATGCCTGGAAAGTTCTTTTTTTCTCATCTTTGCCTCTTGGAACCTTTAGCTCCCTTTTGTATATGGTTTGTATATAACAATACTGCTTATGTGTCACTTTCTCACAATATAATATAAACTTCGTGAAGGAAAGGACTATCTTGCTTTTGTCCTCTGAATAGCAGAGCATCTGGTACATAGTCGGTACTTTAAAAAATTCTTTGTGAAGTGAATGGTCAGTTCATTTCTTCAGTTCTAGTTCTGGTTTTGAAAATTTGCATGGGGATTTGGGAGGAACTAGAAGAAGGGAGGAATGATTCTAATGAGTAAAGTTAGTTTGAAAGTTTGTGGATTTCACTCATCTGCACTAATGAGCCTAATCTCCACCATCACAGAGAGTTTGTAGTTTCAGACACAGACACTTCCTACGTCTGATAACAAAGTGACGACCACTATAAAAGGAAGCATCACGTGAGGGTCTATTCCCTTTTCTGAGAAAGCCTAGAAATACAGGGAAGAAAGCACCAGAAGTCTTGCAAGAAACCGTGTTCTCATATTTCACATCCAAAGTAGGCAGACTTAAGAGGTTAAAATTAGCAACAGCATTTCTGGGTGCTTATCCAAGCCTCTGGAGGTATGAAAACATTACCTATGGTTATTTATTATTTCTTGCTTCATAATTTTAGGTTCAATCCAATTTTTTGGGAGATCTTAACCTCTACTTCAATGCCCATATTTTACAACAATACTGCTTTCCAGATTCTTGGAATAACCACTCCAGTAAGTCATTTTGCACTTGTTGGTCAGTCTATCATAATTCATATGTGGTTGGAAATACAAATTTCAATAAACAGTGTCAACCAACAGAACTGGTCCAAATAAGAAACAAAAAGTGCTATATCCAACTGAATATGACAGGAAGAAAATGACCCATGGGCAGAATATAATTATAACCACACTGGAAGTTGTCTAAGACTCCACGGTTCATATCTTTGCCATTACAAGATTACTACCAAATATTTAACAATCAGAAGATTAAGGTCTCTTTAATTTACAATGTATTTTGGAGAAAACAAAAGAGAAGTCACAAGTAAGGAAAAAAACCTGTTGAAATCTCACTTGAAATCAAAAGGCTACTTCTTGCTGTACTTCTGAAAGTGTTTTAAACATAACAGGAACTAACTTTTCCTGGCACTGATGATGAGACAGACAAAAAGTGCTCCTATAATATTTTTGTGCATTACAGTATGTTCCTACTATCTATTCTGTCACTAGAACACCTTGATACATCTTGTTGACCAGCAAAGCATCTGTCAAATACTTATATACCAAGACAAAGATGAAAGAAGCAGGGAAGAAACTGGAATTGATTTACTTCTTTAAAAAATTATAGCAGATGAGCTCCACCTACAGGATAAAAAAATGATAGTTTTCTTTAAGAATTTTAAAAGATTTAGTGTATTCAGAAATGGCTGCAAAAAAACAAGTTGCAGATCCCAAACTAATAATGAGTAATCTATTTAAATATCTACTACTAAGGTTCTGACATTTTGCACTGAAGGAAATCTAATATGATGCAAATTTCCTCTTCCCTCCCTTCCCACAAATTACCTAACTTACTGCACTGAACAGAAAAGATTTCTTGTCTCTTAAGGATATTTAAATATATGACTAAATTCTTCTTTTACATATGGTACATTTCTCAAATGCTATGAAAAAAGATTTATTCAATGAACTAAGTAAGAGTAATTAGGGAAAAAGTCACAAAATAGGAAAAGTTATCTGTCACTTGCAGATTTTTACACCCAACTTACTATGTAACCTTCAGTAGAAAAAAGAAAAAAACTATTGAGGATAAGTTATTAGAGGAAAACTTGACTCTCTATAAATTTATTGAAAAATTACATTGTTAATACCATTCCCCAGTTGAATCATGTAAATATTCATTCAGTCTACTTGTAGATTTAAACATCATCCTGAGTTAACAGCTATAATAGATTCCAGATGTTTCTTCACCAATTGGAAGAGTACCACAGACTATCAGTGAAGATATACTTTGCATGGCCCCCTGCCCAAAGTGATGGAAAGTTAGTAAGGTTCCCCCTCCCCACCTGTTCTATTCAAAATAGACAATGTTATATAGTAACAAGAAGAAAATAACGTTTCAAATATACCTAAAAGAGAAATATGTGACACATGTACTCATCTGGAACACATACTCATTTCACACAGCCAATTTATTTGACTGGCATCAGTAGCCATTTTAATTCATTTTGGATTGGCCAAATCACTTACTCCTTTATAACATTCTCATATATTCCTTTTTTTCCTCTCTCATATTTTTGAAACCAAGTATGTCTGGACATTAGGGGGCGGGGGGAGAAGAGAGATTTAATTTTACCAAAGGTAGATTCCAGAAGCTTCAATAAAGTAAGCATACTTGAAAGGGTAGCATTTCCTTAAATGCTTTATTAAATGCTTATTGTGATCATTGATATTACTGAAAAATAACTAGTGAAAGACATTAGATGATATATTAATAAGCTGAAGAGACAAGAACACTATCTTCCCTTTGAAACTTATTGCTTTCCCCATAATTATCAAATATTGTTTTGTTTTTCCTTTATTTATTTCTTTAAAAAGCAGGAAGAAAGAAATAGTGAAGAAAAGCTCTGGAATACTTAAAATGAGAATAAATGTTAATTTCTTTCACCCTTTGTATTTGAGTCGGTTTTGACAATTTGTCTTAAAAGAATCCAATAATGAACACAATATTGATGTGCTTACCTCAAACTTAAAAGCCACCCATGGAGCAAATTAAGAAGGAACAGCTGACAAGAGAATTTCCCCTTTGAAGCTTAGCCATGCATAAAACAAAGTGCTCTTAAATTCAGGAGTCTCTTTAAAGAATGAAGCTACAATACAAAATGAGTCAAACCTCCTGCTTGTAAAATAGGAAAAAGAGAACTACTAATGTAGAGGAAAAGCCTATGATACATACTTGAGCACATATTTTTGTGTGTCTGTGTGTGCGCGCGCATGTGTGTGTACCACATACATGCAATTACCATTCAAAAAACATTAAGCAGCACATATTTCATATCATTTAAACTACCCACCCAAGTAGAAAGCATTTCAAAAGAACTGGCCTACTAAGTGGTCTGGATTGGAAATTATAAGTTGTATCATGAAAAATATCAGTTGAAAGTTATACAGTCCTACTTTTATTTATTCAAACTATCAAGGGATAGTTTTGTTGTTCAGTTCTTTCAGTTGTGTCCAGCTCTTTGTGACCCCATTTGGGGTTTTCTTGGCAAAGATATGGTTTGCCATTTCTTTCTCCAGCTCATTTTACAGATAAAGAACTTAGGCAAACAGAATTAAGTGACTTGCCCAGCGTAACACAACTAATTAACGTCTTGAGACCAGAGTTGAACTTAAAAAGATGACTCTTTCTGAATTCAGGCCTGGCACTCTATTCACTGTGCCACCTAGCTGCTCCTAAATAATCTTATGGGAATGAACTTTTTAATGTTTGGTTTTACATCAAAGGTGAACTTTCAGTATGATCTATTTGACCATTTACGTTCAATGAACAAAATGCATTTTGCATTTAAGAAACTGCAGAATCACAGAATGTTAGGACTGAAAACAATCATCCACTCCAATGACTTTATTTTATAACATGAGGAAAAGGAAGTACAGTGAGATGAAGAGACTTGCTCCTCCTAGAAGTAAGTGATCCTTTCCTAAAATTATTATATTGTAAAGGAAGGTCTTTGTAGGTTATCTAGGACAAAGCCCTCATTTTATACAGGAGGAAACTGGAGGTGAAGTGATTTTCCTAAGGTTCTGCAAAACCAGTAAATGGTAGAAGCTGGCTTCTAAATTTAAGAGTCTTTACTTCCAATGCAGTCTTTTTTCCCCAATCCCAGGTTTAAGATAATTCTGTGTTATAACAATAACACAATTTCCACTGGTGATATGAAAAGGCTCATTTTGACAGAGTGCTCTATATAAACTGGAAATCAAGTCCTAGGGAAGCCCTACTCTGAGCAAATTATTTACCCCTGTGTCTCATAAGAACTGTGCTCCATGGCCAGACTCTAACTTCCACAACCCAAAATGCTTTCTTTTAAAGGGAGGTGAAGTAGAACAACCTTGACAGGTCATTTTGTTCTATTTATATTCACTCAATAAAATGAACGCATCTGAAAAGCAGCAAACCAGTAGCTATTTAAACCAAGTACCTTTATGGGCTGTATGTTCAAAAATAAGTTTAACTAGACTAGATGGAAAATTTAGTCTAGCTAAAAAGCTCTATGCTTAAATCTACAATTTATGCAAAAATATAAAGCTTAGGAATTTCAAGGAAAGTAAGGATTTATTGTAAGTAAAAATCATGTTTTTTTCAAAATTTGTTCTAAACTTTTGTTTTCCAATAAATTTTATATCATATGATTAATTTGCTTTTCTGTTCTATTTTTAAAATGGAGTTTAAGCAATGATCAAAAATAACAGAAATAACAAAAATAGAAAAATCAGCATTATAGAAGTCTTTTCTGAGCTTGCCTAGAAACACAATCATCCTTTATAACTAATGACAGAAGCAAACATATTCTTAGCATAATTGACTGTATTCAAGATACTGACAAATTCAAGAATTCTTGCTCTTACTATTGTGGAATGAATGAATATGAATACTGGCGGTTATTTTACTATTAAACTCAATAAACTCAAACTCTTACGCTAACAGTGACACAGGATAGATTTTATGTAAACAAGGCAGAGAAAATGCATTTTGAGATGAAGTTTCTTATATGAGTATGCTTACAAAATCAAGGTTATGTTAACTTGCTTAAATTATCACTGGAGAAGTAAAGAATTCTATTCATGTTTCTTTAGACAGCACTATGGCTTTAATGCTATTGAGTCTTCCTTCAAATGATAAAACCTCAACTTCTCCAGGCCTTTGCATTCTGTATAATTCTTACAAAAGTCTTTTTATACAAATCCTTCATAAAAGATTCACCCAATAAATTAGAAGGTTTCCTCTGGCTGTTTTACTGTCTTGGGAGTTCCAATATAGTACTCAGATTATCCACGTTGTCTCTTTAATTCTTACATGTTGTTATGGTCATGCATACTATTGGCATATACATTTTATAAGATTTTATAATAATAACAGTAATGTACATACATATCCTCCAATCATACTACTTTCTATGAACAAGTCACTGTTAATAAAATGCTGTAGTCTCATCATAGTTGCTATGCATCTTGCTATTACCTTAAGGATCAATTATAATTTGTATTATTCTGAAAATGTTCAATGATTTTTAATAATTTTGAATCAACAGGAGAATGTTAAAGAGGTGAGAAATGAAGTTTTAAAGAGCTAAGGTTTTGAAGCAGGAGCAGCAGCAACGAAGAGCTGAGGTTCACGGAAAGAGCTGCAAAGTTTCCCAAATATGATCCAACCTAGGTTTATTATTCTAATAAATTTTGGGTCAAATTCATTGTCTACCTACAGAGTTAGTTCAAAATATAGCTATTAGTTATTTTTAACACACTAATATGACAGACTGCAACTCCAGCTGCATGTCACAGCCTGGAAAATATGCTTTTTAAATTCATTTGACTTTTACTAGTGCAGTATCTTGTATATAACTATATACATGACTTTTTCCCTGCTTAAAATGTAAGGTCTATAAAAATAGGGACTACTTTTTCTTTTTCTTTGTATCCATAGTGCTTAGTCCAGTGCCTGATATATACTTTAAAAAGTGCTTGACTGACTGATGATTAGATCAACCTTTTAAATTATAAATTTCACTGAGAACTTGAAATGATCTCATTTAGCAGGATGTCATGCCAATATCTGAAGGTTCATTTTCTCAACTTTTCTTATTTTGTAAGAAGACACTACTTCTTGGAATCTTCAATCACTGTTCTCTGTAGGGTGTATAAATGAGTAAATATACTAACTGGTGCTGCCTTTGACTATGATGTCCCTCAATTTCTCAAGGAATTTAAGTATTTGCCCAGGTAAGGCAGTTTCAGGATTCCTTATACCTCTTAACTATGGCAACTGTTTTGTATTGGCTAAACTTCTCTAAGAGGTGGTGATACTGAATTAAGATGACAACATGAAAGGTCACAGATATACCAAGTTCACACAAATGACAGTAAGCATCTGAAAAAGGTACCAAAAAGAAATCTGAAAGGAAGTAGAAATAAGCTTCTACATCTAGTCCAGGAGTATCTAAAAATGTACCTAGAGCTAAGGGTGGTAGGTGCAGGGGCATAATTTTCCCTCTCCCCATCCTTTAATTACTTCCAAAAAGCATTATCTAAATGGTGAGGATGTGCCAGGTCTTATGCATATGTAAAATATATACAAAATAACTAAAAAGCAAATTCAGAAAGGAGGAATAAGTAGTTGGATGGGGGTAGGGGAGAGTTGAAGGAGCTCAGGGAAGACCTCATGTAAGAAGGGCATTTCAGTTGTTTTGAAGAAAGCAAGGAATTCTAAGAAGCTGGCATAAGGAGGGAATTCATTCTGGACATGCGGCATAGCCTGCTATAGTATAGTATAAACTGAGGAATTTCTGAAATCTAAGTCTACTCTCCCCCCAATCTTGGCATATGTAAAAATGGGTAATTTTTTATTTTAAAAATTGTAAAATTTTTTATTTTAAAAATTGTAAAAACAAAACATCCAGAGATTGCAATGCTGAATCCTGGACCAGAGGAGCTATATAGATCTACTATTCCAAGGACGTGGTAATAAGTACCCTTCATTTGTAGACTTCATACACTCTCACTTAAAGTAAAATAACTTTTGCTTTTATTTGAATTTACATATGTTCTAAGTTTCCTGAAAAATCATGAGTCCAATCAGAGTAGTTGTTGTCAGAAGCAGAATTTTACTACCAGATGACTCTACAGATACATATATATACACATTCATACATATACATGTATGTATGTGCACGTATGTATATATACATATACATACACACACAAACACACACACACACACACATATATATATATATATGGAGAGAGAGAGTATGATAAGAGGATTCTGGGTTGGTCATGAATTAATTTACTAATTTTATCTAGTCAACAAACTTTCTCAGATCTATGAACTGAAAACAAAGGACAAGGTCCCACAGATTCTGATGAAATTAGTAAGTGGGTTAGTTGTGCACTGGAGTTTTAAAAAATGTAAACAGTAGGTAGCTGGCTATGGCTTGTGTGCAATATAATTGAGAAATTGGTTACACAAATGTAGATAATCAAGTGGAACTGCCAAGTCTCAAAAGCTCAAATGGTAGAAACCACAAAATAGATTTAAGAAAGCTTTTGGGATTATTAGGAATTCCAAACCATGACCTTTTCCTAGAGAAATGCGTATTACAAATATGGGATGTCTTGATCCCAAAAGAAGGCAAATTCAGTCAATGGTCAGGGCTCACAATAAATTGCGAATGAGCACATCTAGAACAACAGGAGTCAAATGGATATTGGAGAAAGAATCTCGAACAGATGAGAAGAGAAAGGTTTTATGTACTGGCCACAGGAAAGGACATCTAAAACTAAATTATCTAAGAAAGTAAACTATCTATGAAAAGACTATGAAAATTTCTCCCCATACAGCTCAAGAGACTATTAATTATTTGATTGCTTAGATGCTAGAGTTTAGATGCAGACTTGGAAAAACTGGAATCACCCTATTAGAATACTGGGAATATTTTTTGAGGGAACTAGTACCCTCTGGCAATATTTATTATGGATTTTTATAGTTCTGTGTTAAATATGGTGTGTGTGTGTGCTGCAGGCTCACGTGTGTGTATCATGGCACATGTATGGGTATGCTGTTTAAATGCTGAGAGACATCTGAAACTCAACAGAAATTAAACTTAACAATTTAAATTTAACAAAACAGAACTTATGATTTACCCCTCTAAGCCCACTCCCTGTCCACATTCTGATATATCTGTGTTCCTCACACATGATATTCCATTTTCTGTCACTCATGCCTGCAGTGCATGTCCTTCTTAGCTCTTTTTTTTATAGTCCCCCTTCCTTTAAGACTCAGTTCAAGTACCATCTTTTCCATAAAGTTTTCCTCATTTCCTCAACTGCTAGAGCCTACCTTCCAAAGCTACCTTACATTTAATTAAGTACTTTGTATTTACCTGCACTTGTTTTCTTTATATTTATTCTGTATATACTTATATATTTCTTATTCCTCTCCCAAAGGTGAATATAAGTACTTTCTGAACAGAGATTGTTTTATTCTTTGTATCTGTATCCCCAGCACTTAGCACCATGACTGAAACATGCCTAATAAATGTTTGCTAATGTCAACATTTTAAGAGTTTTGGTTAAGAAGTTACCATTTCTTTCCTTGCTAAAGTGCCAAAAGCCAAAAACCTTAAAAAATGTAACTGACTCTGACTGGGATGGGGGTGGGGGACAGGGAAAAGTAGTTAATTATTTCACTGGAAAAAAAAGTTGCAGGAAGTCCAGACAACTAAGGTCTCAAAAATTCTCTGAATTCAGCACAGTTTATGAAGTTTCAGATCACATATAAGATATGAGCTGGCTTATCTCCCTTCTGGCCAATATGAAGAAATTTCAGCATAAGATTGTCAAGAGTTACATAGATTCTTGTGAATTTCTGGAGAGTATATGATTAAGTCTATGTGAGGGATATGCTTTCAGGAAAAGGGACTAGAGCTATTTCATCTCTGTTTGGGACTTAAATTTCTATCTATGCCATATTGTGGATATATGAAATTCCATGTTAAATAAGAAAATGCCCATCCCCAAGAACTGAAAAAGCAGCTAAATTAGACCAAGATTGAATGAGATATATGAAATGGAATGGAATGGAAGAAAATTTATCAAACATATGATGTTTCCAGGTGTCATACTGAGCACTAGAACCATAAATACAAGTAAACAAGATAGCCCCTGCACTGAAGGAGATCTCAGTCTAATAGAGGAACATAGCGCATACAGGAGTGGTAACAAGGGAAGAAATATTTAGAAATGTTAATCTGATTAATTCTCAGAGTTAGTGTAGGAAAGTAAAAATGGAAAGAGAAAGTTTTGAGGGGAGGGAAGGGTTTGTATGGTCTGCCTGGGTCCATGCTATAATGGTGAATACTCATGAAAGTTTTGTAAATTTTATGGCTCTCAATCAATGCAAAATACTATTGTCATTTCATGATTTCTCCTTTGCTTGAAAAATTACTTCTGTAATTATTATGATATTGCAAGTGTTTAAGCCAAGGTGATCTTCCAGTTAACTTGAAGGTATGTAATCAATGGTATTTAATAAAGAGGCAGTCATTATTTCACAAGAAACCACACTCAGAGATAAGGGACTAGAAGAACATCCCTTGGAAACAACATAGGTCACAAGAACTGGGGATGTCTGGGATGTAATGAAAATATAAAAACTGAAGAATTTCAATATTTAGAAAAAGCTTTTGGCACTAGCAATAAAATTTGAACTGAGATAGATGATTGTCATTTGTGATAGTTTTGCCTTCCAGAAGAACCCATCTGTGCTGTGGGCTGAAATGTGAGCTATTATTAATTTTGTGACTTGTTTCCTAGAAACCTGAATGCATATTAGATAATACCTGGGCCTTTTTGGAACTTATACAAGATTGGCTCATGGTGGTGAATAAATGAATTTCTTTTATCATTCTAATAATTAAAATCTGTTCACCCATTCTACTTTGGTGTTTCTTACAAAACCATTGTTTTACTTATCAATGTTATTAATTTAATTATATGGTATAGTCTATGTTAATGAGATATGGTGCTGGAAGCTTCTTAGTACTGATATAAAAACATGACAACTATGTAAATTATATAGAAAATTTTATATTTCTTGTAATGATTTGTAACAATGGAACTTACTGTGTAAGGCAGAACACAGCACCAACACCTGGCATTTGGACTGTTATAGTGCTGTATTTGTTGTAGGATTACATGTTACATCAGACACCTAATATACACACTAAATTAGAAGAGATTTATGCTAGAAAGTCGTCATTAAAAACTAGCAATTCTTCAATAAAGGGAGAATATCAGCAAGCTGCTCCTGAAGAATTCATGAAAAATATAGTAAACTTATAATAATTACAAGTGACATATTTAACTGCTAAATCAATCTTAGGGGAAAGATCAAACTCACAAAGGCAGTGACAGGTTCCAGCCAAGAAGGCCACCTGAACAAAGGCAGACCTCCCAGTTCCTTCCCACATACCTATTTCAGCAAAATTCAAACCAGCCAGAATAAAGATGAAAAAATCCAATGAGACACTAGAGCAAGTTACTTATTCTTCTAGAACTTCACAAAATTAGCCAAAAGCCCATCAACTGCAAGAAAGGGGGCCATCAGCGAAAGCAACATGAGCATGGGCAGACAAGTGAGTATCCTCCAGCACAGGTAAAGATGAACTAGAAATATCTAAAGCTTGCAAAGTTCAGTGTCCGGAAGCAGAAAACCCAGAAGACTCACCCCAAGGAAACCACAGGATAAGGATCTTGGAAGTCCCAGGGAATGGCAGAGATCAGAGTGGCAGAATAGCATTCAGAACAAGGCCACAGAAAGTGATGAAGCTCAAAGATCCCAAAGGTGGGGGGAAGGTTAGGGCCTAACCCCAGGTAGTGGAGGTGAACACAAGACCCAGAAGACACAGGATGAAATCAAACATGGCCTACCCAAAAGAGCAATCCTGGTACAAAGCTCAAATTCAGGATAAAACCGCACATATCATTAAATCAAAGAAAACACTAACCAGTAAATTATTGCAGAACTAAAGATACCAAAAAAAAAGTAACTGAAAAAAAAATAGCATCTTATGTAGTTAGTAACTGTTAGCACTAGTATTTATTTTGCTATAAAGCAAGCAAGGAATAAAAATTAAATAAAATCTATTGAAGAAAGAACTGGAAGAAAAATTAACTTTGAAAAGAAACTGGTAAGCCTTACCCAAGAAATGAACTCCCTGAAAACTAAAATAGACAAACAGAAATTAATAACTCAATAAGACAGCAAAAATATTAGAACATAATCAAAATACTGGAAACAAAAGAAGAAAATATAAGATCCTTTAAACCAAAAACAACTGTCCTGGAAAATTAGACAAGAGGAAATAATTTAAGAATCAGTAGGTTACCTGACAATCATGACCAAAAAGAAAAGCCTGAATAATATATTTCAAGAATTCATCACAAAAACTGCTCAAATATACTAAAATCTTAGAACAAAGTCAAAACAATAATGATTTATTTTTTTCTTAAATGCAACCCCAAAATGAAAACTCCCAAGAAGGTCCTAGCCAAAATCTAGAACTCCCACATTAAAGAAAAATTACCAAAAGTATCCAGAAAGAAGTAGCTCAAGTACCAAGGAACCACAGGCAGGTTCACACAAGACCTGACAACTTCTACTAAAAATCAGAGGAGAACTGGGAATACGATATTTCAAAAGTCAAAAAGTATATTTATAACAAGAATAACTTAGGGGAAAATGGAACAGAGAACTTTCAAGCCTTTCTAATATAAAGATTAAACCTAAACAGGACTTTGAAATACAAACACAAAAGTCTAGAGAAATCTAGAAAGCTAAATTCATTTGGTTGTATGAAGACTATGTGACAGACTGTGTGAAGTATAAGGCATACAAAGAAAAGTAAGACAGTCCTTGCCATGAAGAAGCTTTAGTCTAATAAGAAATGCAAGCAGCTATGTACAAACAAAATATATACAGGACAATCAACTAGTGAAAAGGTATAAATTAGGGGGATTGGGAAAGGCTTTGTGCAGAAGGATGAACTTTGGCTGAGACTAAAAAGAAGCCATGGGCACTAGGAAGGGAGCTAAGGAGGGAGAGTTTCTGACCTGAGAGATGGCCAAGGAAAATCCATGGAGTTGGGAGATAGAGGGTCATGTGCAAGGACCAGCTGGAAAGTCACTATTCCTTGAATGAAGTGTATGTGAAAAGGTAGAAAGTGTAAGAAAACTGGAAAGGTAGAGTGAGAAGTAACAATTGTCCCTTCAGAACCTTGATGTCTTCAAAGGGTATTTAAAAGGGAGTTAAGTAAGGAAAATAGAGGACCTGCCGATCGATTGGTTCTGTTTAGAGGGTATTCAAAGGGGAAAAAAAAGAGTGGGGGGAGTAAAAAGGATACTGTAGGAAGGAGAAAAATGGAAGTAGAACTTGCTATTTTTCACAACTGAAGTAAGCAGGAAGAAAAGCATACACACATGGAGGAAAGAAAGAGTCAGTGGAATGAATAGGCATTAGATGAAAACTGACTCATCTAAAATGAAAAAAGGGTTGAACACACATACACAAATATTTTAATGCAGAAATATATTAAACTCAACAGGGTAACAAACAAGACTGGGGGAAGTAGGGCAATATGGAAGATAATCTTCTTGATCTTGAAGCGGGGAGTTAAAGGGGAAAAAGAAAAAAAAAATTAGAATCTGAAGTAATACCCATCAATTTTGGAATGGATGAAGATGTCCTGGTATATGAATGTAATTAGAATATTACTGAGTGGTAAAATGACAAAAGAGATGATTTCAGAGAATCCTGGATACTATGAACTAGCACAGAGTGAAGTGCAGAAAACAGAAGAACAATGCATGCAACCACAATAAGATCGTAAAGAAAACCAGCTCTATAAGATTTAAGGACTCTTTTCAATGCAGTACTGCCAACTATGTCTCCAGAGAATACAAGATAAAGCATGTCACTTCTTGACAGAAGGCTGTTGTTGTACTCAAGGGGCATAAAGAGACATATATTTTTGGACAAGGTCATTGTGTGGCTTCATTTTGTTCAGCTATTCTTATATGAAATAAGGGTTTTTTATGGGGGGTGGGTTTGGTCTTGGTCTTTGGTCTTAATTGTGCAGGATGAAGGGTTTAATAAATATTTATTGACTGATTGACATACAGTGCACAGGCACTAAATTAGCACAATATATATAAATTCTCATTGAGACTATATACACAAGTAAACACATCTTTAAAATAAGATGTTTTCATTATAGCTGTAATGTATTCAGGTATATTTTAAAATGATGTCAGCAAAAGAGAGAGGTTTTCTAAAAATATAATGAAATTACAAACATATTTGACTCACCTGCGGCTAACTGATTTCTTCTCTATTTCTTTATCTATTCCTTGAGTAGATTTATTTTCACTTCTATCCTTTTTCAATTTTTTGGCAATTCGTTCTTTCATTAGATTCCTTTCATCACTATCATCTCCATCTTCTTCACATTCATCTTCATTCTAAAGAACAAAATTTAATATCTGCTTAGGTAACAATTACCTCAACAATAATTGAGAAAAAAGATATATATTTTACAAACTGATCACTTCCTATATATACTGTATAACATTTCTCCAGAAAACTGTTTTTAATGAATATAGACTTATGGTGTTTCATTGGTGACCACAAAACACATGATCATTCATGTAACAAACATTTACTGATCTATTATGATGGCATCACTGTTCTAGGAACTGTGGATGAATGACAAAGGAAAAAAAGACATAGAATCTGCCTTCCAAGAATATATAATTTATACTTTCTGCTCAGGTACAAAAGAATTCTCTACTTGTTAAATAGCCGCATTTCACTGATTTAAAGTACCTTACCTATTCACATATTAAAAGAAAAATGATCTTTATAATTTTTAGTCATATAATCATCACCAATCTATTTTTAAAACTTAAATCTTAAAAGTACCTTACCTATTCACATATTAAAAGAAAAATGATCTTTATAATTTTTAGTCATATAATCATCACCAACCTATTTTTAAAACTTAAATCTTAATACATTCCTGGAGTGACAACTCTATAATACAAAACTATACAAGCAGAATAATAGCTTAAAGAAAAAACACTGAAGTTTTTATTTCTCATATATATTTTAAAAATACTACCATGGACACTTAATTTAATATGACAAAATTAATTGCATTTGAAATTTAAGCCATCTACAAATAGTACAAAACTAATTATATAAAAGTTATTACTCACATCATCTGAATCTCCTGTCATTGATTCTGCTCCTTTTTCACTAAAAGGAAACAGAGGACCCACATAAATTTTAGATTCTCCTTGAAATTAATAAAAATATTAAACAAGAGAAAATAGTATAGTCTACTTTTCAGACAAATTAGGTCAACTACACTCATTTTACTTGGGTCTTCTTCTTGAACATGCATACCAAACCTGATACACAATTTTAAAAGCTGCATTAAGTTATTACTGTTCAATGGTAGTCAATCTTTACTCATACAATGAAGCTTGCTGACCCACGAGAATAAAGAGAAATATACTTTCAAACAGATTTACTATGTCACTGAAGTAGATTAAGGGTCCAGGACACTCCTAATGTCAACATGGTGAAAAATCTTCAGGACGAAGTTCCTATTGTATCACTTTGACCTAAAAAATATTCTTTCTATTCATATATTCTTAAATGTTTTGCTCCAGGTGGGACCTCTTAAAAGGTACTAACCCTAAGAAACTAACATTTTACTCTCTCTCAACTATAGTTCTCCAATATGTCACATACTCTTGTTCCTAAAATTCACTGTCAGTGTGCAAATAGATATGTTGAGCTACTTTTATGCCTAACTCCCAGAATTTCTTATACAATCCAATGAATGGGCTGAATAAAAGCACAATACCTCTTAGGGAAGGCTGCCTTTAACAGGATCACCAAAATAAAATGTGAAAAGGATTTGAGAAAACAGTTCTATTCACAAAAAAACCGCAAGATCAAGTAACACCTAATCAGGGAGAGCGTAATCAAAAGCTGTCCTCCACTCCCAAGGGGAAGCAATACGGACCATCATTTGTTGTACTCCAGACAGCAGAAAATTAGACCGAAACATTCTTAGAAGACAGATTTAAATGTTACACTTCAATGAAAGCACTAATACAGCTAAAACAATTTTTATGAAAAGTTTAGTCCAGCGACACCACTACTGTGGCAAACCAGATTTTAACTAAACATCAAATTTCTGAAGAAAACTCTGAATAAAGAAAACATTTTCAACCTACAAAACTTTAAAATTAAAATGATTTTTCAAAAAGTTCAATAACAAAATATCATTAATAGTATATTATATAATATGTCATCACATATTATATACATGTCAAATGTAATATATTATAATATATAATAATAATAAAAGCAATAACACAGGGAGAGAGGTTAGGAGGTTTTTCTCTCTAATTTGAAACTCAAATGCAAGACTGATAAACTGTCATATTTGCTGATGATAAATGAAGAAAACTAAATTTAAGATCACATGCACTTGTGAGGTCAATGACACTACACAAAGGGAATTAAAATACTACAAGCAGCCCCCCTCAAAAAAAAAAACACATGAACTTGAGATTGCACTAATGTGATAACATACCTTTCAACAACTGGAACTGAACTGAGATGTGGATCATCCTTGAGCAAGTCATGACTACTTTTGCTTTTTCCCTTCATACTCTGAAAAATAATATTTAATAAATATTATATTATGAATGGGGAAGCAGAATTTTCCACCAAAAATGTAGCATGGTATGGCACCAAGAGTGCTGGACTTGTCATCAAAAGAGACCTGGTTTCAAATCCTAGTTCTGTCACTTATTAGTTTGATGACCTTGAACATCTCTAGGATAACATAAAGTCCTCTGGCTTTGAAAGCTATTCACAACCTGGCTCCAACCTTTTTCCAGTTTCATTATACATTATACATTATTCCCCTTTCCACATTCTATAATGTAGCCAAACTGGCCTCAAACTAATTCTCAGGCACGGCATGCCAACTCCATCACTGTGCTTTTGCATCAGCCATGCCCTATGCTTGGAGTGCACTACCTCTTCATCTCTGAATCAAAGAATTCCTGCTTTCAAGATGCAACTCAAGTAACATTTTCTAAATGAAACTTTTCCTGACCTCCACACCTCTAAAGTAACAAGAATGATTATTAAATAAACATAACAGAACCTATAAATCCAAATAAATTTTGTCCTTCTTGATAGCTTCTTTGACAAATCATTTATCCCTGGATTCTCACTCCTCTGTAGCAATCATACTCTTTTGCTTCCATATTATCAATTCTTTTTACAGATGCTCTGGCCAGCAGACCCAACACTGTACTAAAGGTATACCCATTAGGGAAATACCTTCCTGCTTCTTTGGAAATGAAGGCATTTGCAACCCCAAAACATCATCCCAGAGTCAGAGAAATGCATGCTAATTCCAGAGTCTTCCTTGCCTCATCATACTGAGGGCATCCATAAAACTGTGCCACAAAAATGATTCTGCCCTCTAATCAGCAAAAACAAGAGTTATGAAGTCCAGTAGATGGTTCCCATCTTTTTCCTGTTTTCCCAGAGCACAACGCTGGTGAAATTTCTAACCAAAATTAAATCTATTCTCCATTTTCAGAAATCCCTCTCAGAATGGCTGAAAGGAATAGAAGACAGAAAAAGAGGTGAAACAACTTTCAGTACCTTGTTTCAATGTTTATTTGTATTTCTAAATTACCTGAGCTTGCTAATAGATTACCAGACACTAACAGTGATTTTGTCTATGAGTGTGCTTATGGTTCAAGACTGAGAGAAGGAAAACTATTTCATGGAGGGGAAAGAAAGAATTTCTCTGATTTTATTCTAGGGTAGGGACCACAATTGTTAGAGAGAGAGTTTGGGCAATTTTGGTAATTAACTAAGAGAATTACAGAGCTACTCATTATACTGCCTTTGAACCCAGAAAGATAAATGAATAAGGAGATAAGACAGTACAGAAAGAGGTGACAATTAGCATAGCTGTTCAAGTACTTAGTACTTGGTATACATTAGCTGTTTAATAAATACCTGAAGATTGACATTAATTTTAAAGGTGGAAGTTAAATTCTTTGTGACAATAAATTTTGGATATTTTATTGAGTCAATCAATAACTGCTTACTTTGCAATAATTTCAAAAGAATTACTTCATTTTACATAGCTATTTGAAAATACAGAATTATTCCTTAATATTTCTTTCAATTCATTAGTATATGCACTCCCTCCACTAACATATCTATATCTATTACCACCTTTTTATACTTTAGTAAGTTATCTTAGATTTATTAGGATCATTGGACCATACATTTAGTCCTGGAAGAAACCTTAGAGATCATAAAGCCCAACTTCTTCATTATAGATGAGGAAACTGAGGTACAAAACAGTTGCATGATTTGCCCAAAGTCACAGAGATAGTAGGTGGCACAGCCACAAGTTGAACCAGGTCCTATACATCCAAATTTGGTATTCTACTGCTATGAGGAAAGCAAACCAGTACGCACTGGTCAACTTCTTGGTGCCGTGTCTCTGACTTTATCCAGGCTGTTGCGCAGAAATGGTCTGATCAATGGTAAGAAAATAAATTTTGACTAACATTAGAACGGAACTTGAAAAATACAATGGATTTAGATATAAATAATAATTTTAAAACCATGCTTAGACCTGACAGTTATGAGTAGATAAATTATCACTGAATTATTTTCTAATTATATTTATACAATACTAAATAATGGAAAAAATGGAAAAACATTCATTGAAATGCAGCATAGCATAGTGGAAAGGGCAATACCTCACCAGCCACCATTCCCAGCAATCAACTGACTTTCAGGAAAGGTACTTAATCTTTCAAAGTCTGTTTCCAAGTTTGTTAAAAGAAAAAAAATGAATCCACTATTATTTTCTTGTTACTTCAGTGGTCACTGAAAGGGTCAAGTGATATTGAAAGCACATTGCAAATTATAAGGTGCTATATAAATAAAATACTCATAGTTGTAAATATATACATGCATATTGATGTACATTTGTTTTTGTTTTTTTTTATTTTTTTAAATTTATTTATTTAATTTTTTACATTCATTTTCACAAATTTTTGGGTTCCAAATTTTCTCCCCTTTTATCCCCTCCCCCCCACCCCAATACCCCAAGCAATCTAATTTTCCCTATCTCCAATCTGCCCTCTCTTCTGTCATCCCTCCCTTCTCTTGTCTCCATCTTCTCTTTTCTCCTGTAGGGCCAGATGACTTTCTATTCCTCATTAACTGTATGTCTTCTTTCCTAGTTACAACAACAATATTAAACAGTTCTTCCTAAAACTTTGAGTTCCAAAATCTCCCCATCCCTCCCTCCCCACCCATTCCCTTTGGGACGGCAGGCAATTCAATATAGGCCCTATCTGTGTAGTTTTGCAAATGACCTCCCTGATAGTCGTGTTGTGAAAGACTAACTGGATTACCATCCCTCCTAACCTGCCCCTCATTGTTTCTCTTCTGTCTCTTGATCCTGTCCTTCCCCAAGTGTTGACTTCAAATTGCTCCCTCCTCCCTTTGCCCTCCCCTCCATCATCCCCCCCCCTTGCAATATCTCCTTCTCCCCCACTTTCTTATACTGTAAGATAGGTTTTCATACCATAATGAGTGTGCATTTCACTCCTTCGTTTAGTCAAACTTCTTGTTTGTTTTGTTTTGTTTTTTTTCTCAGCTCTCCTCTTTTTCCCTCCACTAAGAAAAACTCCTACCTGCCTCTTAAATGACATTAGTTACCCCCTTCTCTTTCCCTCTCTTTCCTCCCCCTACATTTCTCTCTCACCATTTACCTTAGTTTCTTTTAAGGTATGGTCCCATCCTATTCAGTTCAATCTGTGCTCTCTATCTCTGTATGTGTGTGCATGTGTGTATGTGTGTGCATGCGTGTACATGTGTATGTGTGGTCCCACCAACTACCCAGATACTGAAAAGTTTTAAGAGTTACAAATATTGTCTTTCCCTGTATGAATGTAAACAGTTCACTCATGGTAAGTCCCTTAAGACTTCTCTTTGCCGTTTACTTTTTCATGCTTCTTCTCATTCTTGTGTTTGAAAGTCAAATTTTCTTTTCAGCTCTGGTCTTTCATTAAGAATGATTGAAAGTCCTCTGTTTCATTGAAAGACCATATTTTCCCTTGAAGTATTATACTCAGTTTAGCTGGGTAGGTGATTCTTGGTTTGAGTCCTAGTTCCTTTGCCTTCTGGAATATCCTATTCCACGTCCTTCGATCCCTTCATGTAGAAGCTGCTAGATCTTGGGTTATCCTGATTGTATTTCCACAGTACTGGAATTGTTTCTTTCTAGCTGCTTGCAAGATTTTTTCCTTGAGCTGGGAGTTCTGGAATTTGGCCACAATGTTCCTAGGAGTTTCTCTTTTTGGATCTCTTTCAGGTGGTGATCGATGGATTCTTTCAATACTTATTTTGCCCTCTGGTTGTAGAATATCAAGGCAGTTTTCCTTGATAATTTCATGGAAGATGATGTCTAGGCTCTTTTTTTGATCATGACTTTCAGGTAGTCCCATAATTTTTAAATTGTCTCTCCTGGATCTATTTTCCAGGTCAGTTGTTTTTCCCATGAGATATTTCACATTCTCTTCCATTTTTTCGTTCTTTTGGTTTTGTTTGGTGATTTCTTGGTTTCTCATAAAGTCATTAGCCTCCATCTGTTCCATTCTAATTTTGAGAGAACTATTAAATTCAGTGAGCTTTTGAGCCTCTTTTTCCATTTGGCTCATTCTGCTTTTGAAAGCATTCTTCTCCTCATTGGCTTTTTGAACCTCCTTTGCCAATTGAGTGAGCCTATTTTTCAAGGTGTTAATTTCCTCAGCATTTTTTTGGGTCTCCTTTACCAAGGTATTGACCCGTTTTTCATACTTTTGTTGCATCTCTGACATTTCTCTTCCCAGTTTTTCCTCCACCTGTCTAACTTGCTTTTCAAAATCCTTTTTGAGCTCTTCCAGGGCCTGAGCCCACCCACCACCCCCCTGGGGTGTCTGGGGTACTGAGGCCCCACCCTCCACGTCTTTCCCTGATGGCAAGGATACGTCCTCGTCATCAGATCCAAAGGTCGGGATCATTTGCATTTGTTGGAAAAAACTCTCTATAGTCTTATTTTTCTTCCCTTTTCTAGGCATTTTCCCAGCCAGTTACTTGACTTCTGAGATTCCTTTCCACCCCCCGCCTGGATCCGCCCAGCTAGTGCTTGGCCTCTGAGATTTAAATGGGCTTTCCTCCTGCCGGCTGTCAATCAGTGAGCTTTAGTTCAGGTGCTGGGGTGGGGGCAGGGCCGCCTCCCAGACTCTGATCCCTCAGGGGCTTTATGCAGAGACTTCCAGGAATGGAGCGGGTGGGGGCGGGGTGGGAGGCCCCGCCTCCCAATCTCAGTTCCCTTGGGGGCTTTGAGCAGGAGCCTTCAGTAATAGAGCGGGGTGGGGGCAGGGCCGTCTCCCAGGCTCAGCTCCGTCAGGTTTTATGAGGGAATCTTCCGTAATGAAGATCCTGCCTGCTGCTGGGGGATTCCTGAGTCCTGGGCCACTGCCGCCTCAGCCGCCGCCCACACCTCTGCCTCCGCCGCTTCCTCCCGAGGGGGCCCGAGTCACGGAGACGCCCTGCTTCCCCTCTCCTCTAGCCTGGCCTTCTCACTCACTGACCTGTAGCTTCTGTGGGCGGAGGGACTTTCCTGGCTGCCGGAGCTTCCGTCTCTGAAGTCTGCTCGGATCAGCTTCTCTGGGGCTGCGGCCAGGGCAGCGCTGGAGGTGGGGTCCACTTTCCGGGGCGCGCCGGACCCTGGGGATGGGTCTCCAGGGCTCCCTGGAATGGAAATCTCTTCCTCTCTGCTTCTGCACACCTTGTATTGACCCAGAAGTTATGGGGGACTCTTTTTACATTAATTCTATGGGCTTTTGGTTTTGGAGCTCATAAACGTGCGTCCTTCTACTCCGCCATCTTGGCTCCGCCCCCCTACATTTGTAATATACGCTATTTAAAACATATATACAATATAGCTATATCTAAGAAATACTGGAGGTTTGGTTCAAGACCACCACAGTAAAGCAAATAATGAGCAAGTCACAAATTTTTTGGCTTTCCAATGCATATGAAAGTTATGCTTACCCTACACTGTAGTCTACTAAGTGTGTAATAATATTATGTCTAAAAAAACTAATATATGTATCTTAATTAAAAACACTTTATTGCCAAAAAATGCTAATCATCATTTGAACCTTCAGCAAATCATAAACTGTTTTCTTGTTGAGGTTTGCCTCAATTTGATGGCTGCTGACTGACCAGGTTACTGAGATGACTGTGGCAATTTCTTAAAATAAGACAGCAATGAAGTTTACCACATCATTTGATTATTATTAAATGTGGGGCTATTAATTGGTCTAATTTCAACATTGCTGTATCTTAGGGTACAGGAAGGGAGAGAGATGGGGGAATGTCAGGTGGGTGGAGTGCTTAGAACACATACAACAGACAAAAATATCAATTAAATTTGCCTGTAACTTTGCATCTGCTTTCTCCTCATAGATGGAGGTACTGAGCTCTTTGACAACAGCAATTTGATATTGTTTTTCTTTGTGTTCTCAGTGCCTAACACAAAGTCTTACATCAATAATAGGAAAATCCTATGCTAGGAACTTCCTCTTCTGGGAATTCCCTGAACCAAAGAAGATCATAACCCCATCTATGATTTAGTAGTTAAATCTTAGAGAACTGACTAAGGTATATAGGTTAAGTGACATGTCCAAGTCATATAATTAATAATGTCAGAAAATTTGAACCTGGATCTTCATGGATCTTCTAAAGTCTGCACTTTATTATAATAAAAAGAAAATACCTCTTGATTATACATGGGGGGGTACCTGTTTGTACTGAAATGACAGTTCATATTTATAGTTAATGTAAATATTACCCACCCCATTTTATAAATGAGGGACCTGAAGCTCAGAAAGTATAAGAGATTCTTAGCCACCTAGTTAATGATTTTCTGATCCCAATTCATCTTACTCCAAGCCCAGTGTTGCTATTTTATACAAACCACACCAACTCCTGCTAATAAAACCAACTACCCTAAATTTTTTCATAAGACTATCATGAAAAATATTGCCAAATGCTTTATGATGTCAAATATGTACTTACTGCATTCCCTTAATGCACTTTTTTAGTAAAACTAAAAAAAATGGAAATCAGGTTCATTTGACAAGTCACAATGTCTTGGAACTTCAGTTTTCTCACTTGTAAAATGATGAGGCTGGATGAAATGATCTCTAAAGTCCCTTCCAGTCTCATATTCTATACAAAAATTTTGTAAGGCAGAAGATAAGAACTGAGTAAAGAATGGAAAAAACTCAGGGAACCCAAAGGTAAAGGAAGGCAAACCATGATTTGTCAGAATCAAATGAAGTCCCTGCAACAAAATGCTGAATATCCCTATATCATCTTTCTTATTTTTATGCATTAAAGTCTAGTTCAAGCTTCACTCATTCTTAATTTGAGACCATTCAGACAAAGTCTGTGGGCAGAGGTTTATCATTGAATCACTGATGAAAAAAGTAACTTCCTAAGTAAAAGAATGAAATAAACTCATCTCAAACTGTTCTTAAATATCCATTTATGTCCAAACAATATAATCCTAATGTCAACAAAGAACTTTAAATGAGACTAATTTAAAAACATTTTTAACCAACTCCAAAACATTAAGTAATCATTTATAACAAATCTATTTTGTAAGAAACACTGGGAGTACAAAGACAAAAACGATTCATTAAAGCTAACACTTAGTTTAGTCTGGATATTTTTTACCATAGCTACTTGAAAAAAAGCATAGCTGAATTTCTTTTAAAACATTGCTAAAACTTTCCACGAATTCAGGAAGAACTTCTGTCCAACTGATGATCTTTCACTGTACACATACATACATATCACATACAAACCCACATACATACCACAAAAACACATGTTTCTGTGGTGGTCACAGAAAAATATCCTCTCATCATCCAACCCTTAAGAAAATATTCCACTCAAGAATACTGTCCTTCTCCTATACCACACACTAGCTCTAGCTTTCCATTAAATTTCTATTAATTGTGGCTAATAATAAGATAATAAAGTGATTAATAATAATGCTTTCCCTTGCACAGTGCTTTTCATGCCAATTATTTGCAAGAATATTGTCTTTTAATATCCTCAGTGAAGAACAATTGTATTTAATCTTTCAATAGATTATAATGGTTTTTCATATTTTTAAAAAAGAATTTTGTAGAGTTTGGAAGTAACATGTCATATATAGATAGTAGCACCATTATCCCCTTTAAGCTTGGTTGGGACAGATTGCTTTTGCAGCACACTGTGTACAATATTCAACAGACCTTAAGCACATTTTTTTTTCATTTCATGGAACAGTAACCAAGAGCAGAAGGAGAAAAGGAGATAAGTTCCATTTCCAACACACATGTTGTTATAGCAAAGTAAAAGAAATATGAAGTAATATTTTAATGAAGTTAATTCTGAAAAATAACTGCCTACAAATTTTTTTACATTAAAAGCATCTTAAATGAATGAAATTAACTCATACTTGGAAGTTATTAAACTCCAAATGTGTGATTTAAGTTTATAGAAGGGATGTTTTAAAAACAGTAAACTTTCGTGTAAAATTCATTTCTGTCTCATGTTATTATGCCTCAGAGATCTCATCACAAATCCAAAGGTGAAGATAACCACAGTTCGTCATTCAGTGGGACTCTGATAAAATTCTCTTCCACAGGGTATATGCTCAATATGGCCTATTCAAATAGTAAATCCATTATTCTGTCCAAGAAAGATATACTGATAGATTAATTCATGTCACAGTTTAAGTCATAAGCTTGAACAGGAAGGTCAGTCTTTTTTGAGATTTGTTTTGAGACCAAGAATTTGCCTGAAGAGAGTCTGCATTATTCAAGAACATCATGCAGTAAGCACAGCATCACCTAGGAGCAGATGAGCTCATCAAGGAAGAAAGAAGAACAAGAGACAAGGACAGAACCCTACAAAACATCCACACTTAGGAAGGGCAGTGAGTACAACATTATCAAAGATCAGGAGTATCTGGGAGCAGATCAGATCATTGAAAGAGAGAAGAGACATCAAGATAAGTCCCTGAGGGACACCCCACAATTAAAAGATAGGAAGCAGGTGATGACCCAGCAGTCGGAGAAGAAGGAAAATTGGAAAAGACTAGTGTCACAGATGACAAGAGTACATAGGAGAAGGTGGTCAAAGAGATCAAAAACTGCAGGAAAGTCAATGAGAATGAATTATAAGAACAGGTTACTGAATTTAGCTAGAGAGAATATCCAAACTTACACACAAAAGGTCTACCCTTAAGCAAAGGAACAAATCATTTCCATTTTTAATTTGCAGAAGTTAAAATTCTGAAGGAAGGAATTGAAATACATTCAAAATACTACCTTAAGGTTTCTTTAGTTTCTATTACAATAAAGATACTAGGAGTAAAATACTAAAGCATTAGCTTATGATCTTTGAGGAGAGCAGTTTCAGAGGAGAGAGCCCAGATCTCAAGGTGGGATTAATACAGAACAGAGTAAGGAAACTGAGGTAGCTAGTGAAGATTACTTTTTCTAGCAGTTTAACAGGTAATAAGTGCTGAGCTTAGAGTGATTGGACCTGAGTTCAAATCAAAACTTTGTCACTCACTCCCTTGTGCAATTCTGGGCAAGGCACTTCAGGCACAACTTAGGCCTCAGTTTCACCTTTAAAATAAGGAGAATGGAATAGGTAACTCCCCAAGTTCACTTCCAGCTTGAAATCTATGATCCTCTAAACAGAGAAAGCAAATAGAAATACAGGACAATAGCTTGGGTGCACACTAGGCTCAAGTGAAAATTCTTTTAAGGATTGGGAGGTCTGAGTATAGAAGGAACAAGTAAATAGAGACTGAAAAATAAGAAAGATAGGAAAGGATTCATTAATAACGGGGTCTGTTTCACAAGGGAGAGACACTGGGATCAATCAGATTGAGGTGATAGGGAGTGTTAAGCATTAGCAAGAAGAGTCACTTCATCCTGAGCCTAAAACAAAGGAGAAGACAATTACAGAAGAGGTAAAGAGATGTTAAATGATGTGTATTTTTTCAGCAAAGTATGGGCAAGATTAATTGCTGAGAGAGAGAGAGCACATGGCATACTTTGACAAATATGGATGATATCTTTGATGGTAGAAAGGAGAAATTACAAATGACAATGATAAAAAAATTAAATCTGGGTACCAATTGCTATTATTTTAAATGTGGATGGAATTTTAAATTAGACTTTGGGAGAGAGACAAAAGTCAAGGTAGCAATGTTTCTAGCAACTTCCTAAAAGTTAAAAAATTCATAAAGGTTTTGCCACCTGTTCACTGAGAGAATATCCAAACACACACACAAAAGATCTACCCTGTGACAACAGAAAAACTAATTAAGCAAAGGAAATCATTCCATTTTTAATTTGCAGAAGTTAAAATTCTGAAGGAAGAAATCTGAAACACATTCAAAATACTACCTTAAGGTTTCTTTAGTTTCTATTACAATAAAAATACTAGGATAAAATACCTAAAGAGAATGCAGAAGTACAGAAATCTTATGAAGTACAAATCAATGTAATCTACCTAAGAAGTCTAGCTTTAAGAAACTCCATTAGATAGAAAAGAAAAAAGAAAAGCGATAGACAAAATAGATTTTAAATTTTCCAAAAGGTAACAAAAGAAATATCTTATGAAGTCAAAAGAAAAAAAGAATTGCAATTTCACCTGACTAACTCGGTTTACTTCTTCTTCTTCCTCTTCAGCTTCTTCTCCAAATGAAAGTAAACTAAAATTTCTAGCAAAAGAAAAAAATTCATAAAACAGTATTCAAAAGTATCGTTTTTGTCGCCAAGAAACACACCTAAATTTCCAAGAGCAAATATGTACTTGCTCTTTGACAAAAATAAAAGTTATACTTTATTTTGATGAAATGCACTATTATCTGAATTTGCTTTACTAAGTACTTTTTAAATGAAAACAAAAAAATAAGGCATTTGCTACAGAGCATAGATGTTCCCAAGCTGTTAGTCCAACTTGCAAAAATCAAATCAAAATTCACCCTAGGATCTACATATCCAGATATTTTGACATAATCATCACTCTGAGAGAGTTAAAATCTGTGAAACTGCCAAATGGCTAGTTATATAACTGAAATTTCTGAAACTCTTGCAAAAGAAAATCTTCGGAAAGGATAAAACAATGCATTATCTACCAAAATAATCTGTAACATCTCATTTTACTCACTAAAATGTGCTATTCAAAAACTGTATGATCAAAAACACCATGCAAAAATAAATATTGGAAGAAATTAGGCAAATGGTCTTATTCTTTCTTAATTCCTCAACCTAAAATGAGAGGCAATTAGGCTTAATAGAATAAACACTGGAAAAGTGAGAAGATGAAGGTTTCAGCCTTAATTTTGCCTCTTACTGACTTTTTAACTTGAAACAACTTATTTCACTCTCTATCCCTCAGTTCATTTTGTGAAATAAAGGTGCTGAATTCACTCAGAGGTTCTTCACTACGGGCCACAGCTCCCAAAGAGATTGGTAGATAGATTTCAGGAGGTCTGTGAACTCGGATGGGAAAAAAGTTATATGCTTATTTCATTCTAATTTGTTTCCTTTGTAATCCTATGTATTTTACTATATGCATTAAAAAAACATGATTTTAAAAGGTTCTAATAGGTTGCACTGGACTGCTAAAAGGGTCCATGATGTGAAACATGGTTAAGAACCCCCAGATTAGATAATCTCGTGAGTCCTTTTTTTGGATTAATGTTTTGTATCATTCTTTTATCTCAAGTTGTTTTACTCAACTACTAGAGAAAAATGATTTAAAGAAGTGAGATGGAGAAGGCTTGACAGATTATCAACATTAGGAGGGAATGCTTTTGTAAGATGTAGATACAGCGAAAGCATCAATTCTGTGACCCGTAAGTTTGATTGATTGATTTCTTCTGGGCCTGTAATTTCTCTGGTATAGGGAAGCTTCCAGTAAGGAAATGCCCTCTACCAGCTACAGCTTGGCAACCATTAAGCAACACACAATCTATGAGAGTTGACTTTGGAAATGGGAGGTTAAGTGACTTGTCAAGAATCTGGGCCTTCAACTAAGATCTTCCTGGCTGTGAGGTTGGTCTTTCATCTCCTACATTAGAAGGCCTCTCTTATTTATTGTCAGAAAAAAATTACTTACAATTATTGTCATATCCCCTGAAAAATCAATCCAAATGGCAATGATGTTGATATGCCATACCAATAACACTAGCCAGAATTGAAGCAAATAAATAAATTAAATTCTGAACTAGGTTAAAATTTATCTTGCAATAAGGGGTCATTTTTATAATTTGATCCCTATTAATACCTGCCAGATTATTAACTTGTTTATGCACAGAAGAATAAAACCTAATAATCTAGAATCCATTTATTCTGAATTTGTGATAGGGCCTAGAAAGAAGTTTATCTTTCAGCATCGATTAAACAAACAAGCTCAAAAAATCTGCTAAGTAAATTAAGGATACAGAAAATTCTGTGTCAAAAATTCTGAAACTGATTAAAAGCACAAACTGTTTTCAATCAACTTGCCTGCATTCCTGTACATACTCACTAAAGCAAATTCCTTAAGAATGTCTACTAGGCAACTTTATAAGCTTGAATTTTAACTATGTATTTGAAAGCATTCAACCTGCATTTAAAAACATTCTATAAGTCAGACTTTTAAGTAATTCAAATTAGTCTTCCATCAACTACATCAAATTAAGGAAAACTGATGAATTAGTGGTACTTTACACATTTGAGCAAAATCCTTATATTGTGATTACTTTGTGCCTTTCGTTGTTAATTTCTTTACTTCATCTTCTGGTTTGTCCTTTTTTGGCTTCTTATTCTCTCTTGGTATGATGTCATCAAAAGGATTAAACAAAACCTAGGAAAAGTAACATTTAAAATATTATTTAACTATTTAAAAATATTTCCAACATAGCAACCTTATTTAATAATTTTTCAGTCTGTCCCTTGTACAATGTTTTTCCATCATCCAGTCATCTCTTTAAACCATATCCCTTTAAACCAGCTTTTTTCACATTTTATGCAGACTCAAGAAATAATAGAGCAATAATCTGAATATGCCTGAACATAGTAAAATGATCCAGAGTTCTTATATACTTTACACTGTCTATAGGTCACATATAAGCATTTATGTGAATTTCTTTGCTTGGCTACACTTACTTATTAAAGGTTTCCTTTCTTCCTACTTTTTTCTTTCAGTTAGTGGGATGAGTGTATGTCAGCAAGAAAGGGGTTAGCAATAGTGATGCCAAAGGGGAAAAAAAGGAGAGAATCATTGAAACATTTTTTTTTAAATGCAAAGAAGAGAACAGGAAATGAATTCAGAAAGAAGCATAAACTAGTGGGGCAGCTCTGAAAATAATGTGTAGAACTGCTTCTTCTAAAGCAAACTGAGCAAGATGGAGCTTTGTGGTTTCACAAGGAATCCTCATTTTGCGTATGTATATGTTGCTATATGGAAGCAAGATGTGGTAAACTACTACTTCTGAAGAACTAAAGATGAGTATTACTGAGGGTAGTGGTGACGTGTATGGTAGGTGTAAGAAAGATGCAACACATAACCAGTGTAGAACTCTAAAGGAGTAAAGAACATCATTAAGGAATATTATGATAGGAAGAATATTATGACAGCGCTAATCACTGGCAAAAGCATGGAATGACAAGGGGACAGCCAGAATGCTCTACTGGTACTCTCATGATGAGAGGAAAAAATGATAAAGGACTCCATCACACCAGGCGGAATAGATCCTCTGTAGAAAACTGTTGGGAGAACATGGAAAGAGTAACACAGGATAAGTGAACATGGACAGATTACAATATGCATCGTTGTAAGAAACTCTCTAATTGATGACAGCAGAGATCCATTTGAGTATTTAAATATTTTACAGTGGAAACTAAAGATACTATCAAAATGTGATGGTTTATGTTTCATTAATAGAGCATGACAGAAATGTTGGCAAATCTTTTCCATTTTACATCCATTTGTTACCCTTTACTCAACTGCATCTAAGAATTCTCTTACAGAACAATGTGGCTCATGTGGGCCTCATGCCGAACTTTATGTGGACTTGTACTTGCTTCCATGCTCGAGGCAGGGAATATTGAAAGACCATGTGATTCTTAGTCTTCCTTCTTCACCTCTGTTCTGTCAATCTACCACCATCACTAAAGAAGCAGAGGGGAACAGGACAAAGAAGCATTTTTCTTTATCTTTTTTTTGGATTTGGTCAGACCAAACAATTTATCTCCCAGTTGTCAAGCTCAATATATGTATGTGTATGCATATGTACATACATGCATGCATATATACATATGTAGAATCTAGAAATATTACAAACATACATACATGTGTAATATGTATACGTATATATCTGTTACTTCAACCAAAGGTTTCAAAGAATTAATGATAATTTATTCAAGGTATAAACCTCATCAAAAGTACCTGAATACCTACCTCACAATTTCTTATTTTATGTGGATTAAGTGGCCTTTCTTCTTCATTAATGTCCACTTCTGTCAATCTCAGCATATTGTAAACTGTGTCTCCTGTTATCTATTGAACAGAAATGTTTAAAATATAGTTAATAATGATTAAAGTTTTCACAAATATTTAAAAAGGCAGTTAATATTAGAACACTGAAGTATATGCATATTTAATAACAGCAAACAAAATTATTTTCTCAAAAGAAAAAATATATAAAGACAATAATTTAATAGAAATGACCTCTTCAATATGACCTTCTCCTAACTAACTCAGAGAAGCAGAGACATCTCCTTATTTCCCACCCAACAGCACTTGCTTTGGGCCTCTCTAGGTTCTCCTGTAGCACTTGCTTTGGACCTCTTTGACTTTCCCACCACACCCCCACATCATGTAGATTCTTCTCCACCTCCATGGCTTTCTTTTGTGTATTGTCCTCCCCCATTAGACTGTGAACACCTTGAGATCACAGACTGCTTTTCTTTTTGAATTTATGGTGTTTAGTATAGAGCCTGGCACATAGTAAGCACTTGATAAATGTTTTTTAACTACAACAGCATTTTTTTTTTCAAAACTAGTCAAAAAACTTGTGCTTAAGAATCTGAGAAAAACATGTCCCACAAAGCAAATTTAGAACAGTCAATTTATAAGTTACATACAAGATGTTCAAGTATGTAACTATGACCTCATATTCACTACTGAAATCTCAAATATTCCAACAGGATTAGCAAGTAATACGCATTTTTTAAAAAGAAAAAAAGAAACAAGCAATATTTATAATCCTGAGTCCCTCCTAGAGTGGTCAAAGCAGGAGATTCTAATTGCTTATTTTCTAGGTCACCTAGCAGTATTCACAAGGACTGATAACTTGATTTTAAGTTTCCATATTCTTAGGTTTAAGAACACTTGAAATTTAACTTGAGTTTCTAATTTAAGTTAATTTTACATAAATTCCAGTTTTGATCAAAGGATGGGCAAGTGGATCATAATAAACCAGCAGAGGGAGCTATAGACCTGTGGATCTAAAATGCCATGTTTTGGGTTTGTTTTTGTTTTTTTATTTCTTGTGGTAAAACGGGAGATGGAAGTTCAAAGACAAGTTTATTGAAAATTCAGTAAAAGAATATAGAAATTAATAAATTTCAAATAAGAATTCATTGTGGAGCAGAATCCAAATGTTGAAAAAAAATCAATCAACTTAAATAAGTACCTTCCATTTTAAACATTAGTAATCTATCAGTAAAATTAATTATAAACAGCCAAATTCGATTAGTCAGTTAACACTTATTAAATATTTACTATTAAGCCAAGCAGAATGCTAAATGCATAAAAGAGGCAAAAGATAGTCCTGTCCTCAAAGAGCTCACAATCTAATAAGGGAGACAACAAAAAAACAAATATGTCCAAAGAAGCCACATATAGGATAAATAGGGAAAAAAATTAACACAATGACAATATTAGCATTAAGAGGGGTTAAAAGAGGCTTCCTGAAGACAAGATTTTAGTTGAGATTTTAATTTCATTACTAAAAATTCACCTAGGAGACTAGACTAAATTACATCATAAGTAGTATATATATATATATATATGATGACAATTGTCTTGAAAAACAAAATTTTAAACCCCAAATCCCTTAGAAGCAAAAATCCTTGAAGTCCTAGTTACTTGTCAATTTCATTTGCTACAACAAAACTTCTGTATGGTGTAGAATTTATAGTTACAGGATTTGATCATTTGATAAACACTGAAAATAAAAGGTGAATAAAAGGAAATAAACCAATCCACAAATGTTGGACAACCAAAAATTTTGGAGATGTAAAACTTAGTAAGAAGCAAAAGTGGATCTCTGAAATGATAAATGAATACCGACCTTTCCAAAAATAGTATGTTTATTATTAAGTTCATCTGCACGACCCAAGGTAAAGAAAAACTGGCTGCCATTATCATGAGGTCCAGCATTTGCCATGGCAACCAGTCCCCTCCGATTAAAACGTAATCGTGAGTGAAATTCATCCTGTAGCATAAAAAAGAAATGGTTAAGTGTATAAATTCTGTTTAGTTAATGTTCACTTGGTTGGCAGAATCCTACACGTATTAATAGTTTCTATTCAAAATTTCTTTTTTTTTTAAATGGTACTAATTTTCACATATGACCAAAGTCTATATTTACTTCTCTTTAATAACATCACCTCTGGGAAAGGGAGGAAGGGACCAGGTTAATAAGAACTTTAAATGCCAAACAGGGGATTTTATATCTTTGATATTCAGTAGTCACTGGAGTTTACTAAGTAGGGGGAAAAAGAGAAGAGATGACATGATCAGACCCATACTTTAGGAAAATCACTTTGATATCTGAGTAGTAGAGAGTAGAGAGATATCTGAGACTAGAGAGACTTAAGGCAGGGAGATCAATCAGAACGCTATTGCTATAATCCGGGCAAGAGATGACAGGGGCCTAAACTAGTGTGGTGGCTGTATGAGTAGAGAGAAGAGGAATATTTGAGAAATGTGGAGAATACAGAAATGACAAGATTTGTCAACAGATAAGAAAGATGGTGTGAATTACAGTAAGGAATCTAGCATGACACTGAAGATGGTATCCTTTTTAATAATAGGAAAGTTTAGGAGAAAGAAAAGTTTGGGAAGAAAAATAATGGGTTCAATTTTGCATGTGTCTTGAGGTGCTTACAGAACATCCAGTTCGAGATGGTAATATCAGGTAAAAGACATCAGCTGGATGAATAACTCTAGGAATCATCACCATAGAGATGATAAATGATATGATAAGATGATGATATCACCAAACGAGAAAGAATATGAGGATGTAGCAGGTGTCATGAAAATCTAAAGAGGAAAAAGCATTCTAAGGAGAAAAGTGATCAACTGTCAAGTGCTACAACACTTCATTTATTTCATTAACCTAATAGGCAATTGAATGAAATTCAATATTACAAAAGTGTTAAGTAGTATATGCAAAATCTAGCTGGGGTTACAAAGACAGAAACAAAACAGACCCTATTCTTAAGGAATTTACATTTTTTCTGCAGGGTAGGGGCAAAGGCTGGAACTCATTAATAGCAAGTATTTCTTCAAAAGGAATTCCCTCTTAAAAAATAAATAATTCTCAATCCACCTGAATAATTTTTAATTTCACAACTCCGAAATACATTATATACTACACAAAGTATTACCGTTTGTACAGTCTGACAAGATAAATAATCACCTGCAAATAGTAAACTAAAAATCAAATATGATGTCAATCAGATTTGCCATGCCAATTTGATGGGTTATACTAATTCATGTCAGAAGAACAGAGGAATACTTGCTTCTGTTCAACATATTCTAAAAACATGAAACATCTTACAATCTGTAAGTGTTTCAGAGAAGTCTGAGGCTTTGTCATATCTATTCCACATTTTTAAAAGCATTATTACTAGAAACTATGGCAAAATTTATATATTTATTTTAAAGATTTACAAGATGAATGACAGTATGAGAAAGGAAACTGCAAGTGAGAACACTAATAATGCTGTTCACATTTCAACAGCCCTTTAAGATGCATTAAAAGAGCTAACTTGATACAACATTTTGTATGTTATCTCTTTTCATCTTCACAATTACCCTCTTAGTAAGTAGTAAAAGTACTGTTGTCCTTGTTTTGCAGGTAGAATGAGAATAACTGATTTCCTACAGTCATCTGGCTTGTGAGGACTAGGGGCCTTCAAGGCCCTAAGAATCTAAATGCAATTACTGGTGTAGAGAACTCTCAATACAAGGATCTCTGGGTTAAAAAAAAAAAAAAAGCTGATCCTTCCTCATTCAAAGGAGAACTATGGGAGTAATATGGGAATAGAATAACTTTTTAAGTAAAACTCTGCAATTCTCATTCTCATAAATACAAATATCACCAATATTTTTCTCTTTTAAATTTGTATTACTGATTTTTAAAAAAGATCACTAGTCTATTCTTGATCATTATTTTGTTTTTCCTTGTAAATCCAAGTTTTGGGTTTATTCCTGCTGGAGACTTTATTTGTCCTATTTGATTTCCTTTTCTGGCATATATTCTGTGCTATGCACACTATCATGCAAAATTAGTAGTAAAGAATAGATGTACTTTAAAGTTTAAATAAAAGTGTTGAAAATAAAATGTCATATGCAATATCCTAAAAACTTTCCATTTTCTGTATTTGAAGAGATCAAATGAAGCCAGATTCCAGTTCCATTCTTCACTTTGGAACCATCATCATTTCCTATCATCACCTTATACCTGGGCTCAGTTCCATCTAACCTCAAAGAATCAAATAATTTGCCTTTGCTAAGAATAGAGAACCTTTGTCAGTTTAAGTGCTGCCATTTATGAAATTCTGACTAAATGACTGCTCCTTACATAGCCTACCTTACATCATTAATTGGTTCAAAGAAAACACTGGTGAAACAAAGTTGCAAAGGTGGAAGATAATTTCATATACAAATGGAAAATTTATTTCCGAGTAGTCTAAGTACCATCTATAAACCCCAAAATTGGTCTGTATCTAGACTAAAACAGGACTGAGCATGGTATGGATGCCTGAGATCAGAGAGATCCATTTAAGGTTTGAAACTATGGAAGGAGGGTTCTGGGGCAAACTGCCTTTAAACTAAAGCAAAATATACACGAAGAAACTAGAGGTAAAACAGAAAGAAGGGTTATCTCTTTCTTTCTCTGGACTCCCCAAACCTCTTGTTTAAAGACCAGGTAGTTAGTAATCAATCAATATTCATGTAAGACCCTACCATGTGCCAAGTAAATAACAGTTCTTGCTCTTGAGCTCACAGTCTAAAGAAGGAGATAATGACAACATGAAAACAAGTGCGTACAAACAGGATAAGTTAGAAATAATGAAAAGAGGTTTCTTATAGAAGGTGAGATTTTAGGTGGAACTTGAAGGGTAAAGGTAAAGAGACTGAGAGAATCTCAGACATAAAAGAGTGCCAGTGTCTGGAGAAGGAGTGTTCTGTGTCAAAGAACAGCAAGGAAGCCAGTGTCACTCAGTCATGACTGGAAAGATAGGAGGAAAGTAGATTGTGAAGAGTTTTGAATGCAGATAGAGCTTTAGATGACAACGCTTTGATAACTTGGCATTATCCTCCCTTCCTCAAAGAGAAAAGAAAAAGAAAAGAGAAAGAGAAAAATCTACTGTCTATAGCTGCAAAAGTAGAATCCATTTCTACACAGAAACAGAAATGTACTGAGCCTTAGAGCACCATGGGCATGGAGAGACTAAAGCTGGAGATTATGTCTTGAAGGAGGATCTGTGTATTTCCTAGCAAATAAGCAAAGCACAATGCCTTCTAAACAATAAACACCTAATAAACATTACTGAATTGAACTGAGTGTGAATAGTAGGAACAGGGAAGAACCAACAAATGGATATATAAATTTTACATGTATATATGAAGACCATATGCTTTACTGGCATCTACCAAATGTCAAGAAACCTAGGAGAACACATGAGCACTTCTGCATAGATGAATCACCTGGGGGAAGATTTACTGAAGGACATGGACAAGAGATACCCAGGGTGAGAAGACGTTTTGTAATCTGTTTCACTGAAGAGAAAACATACATCGTTGAAATCAAACATTTAGCCTATCCATCTAGAGTAGGGATTCTGACCCTGGAGTCTATGAACTTTTTTTTTTTAATATTCTTGATATTGATAATTGTATTTCTATACAAGTGGTTCTCTTGTAATCCTAGGTATTTAAAAACATGATTTTGAGGAGTCTACAGGCTTTGCCAAATGGCCAAAAGGGTCCAGACACAAAAAAAAGGCTAAAAATCCCTAATTGATCAGCTAACTGCTCTTTATCTTCTCTTCAAGAGAACCTAGATTAAAAGTTTTTACTACTCTCATTTTCTTCTCTCTGTTGCTTCCCAATCCTCCCTCTCTTGTGGTTTCAAGATTATAAATAACATTGGTTGGCTGTTGTCCTTCATTCTCGAAGAGGGCCAAAATGACATCACCATGATAAATTCAAGGTTCAGTGTTTCTGACTGTGGCTGATCCAGACCAATATAAGCTCGGAATGCTCTACCACAGATTGGGCACAGATAGTCTGTGTGAACATTTGGGGTGAATACTCCAAATTTGTGCATCCTACATTTCCTTTGAGCTGTCTCAGTTCTGCTTCATTCATAGAGCACTGCACCCTTTCTGATATGAGCTCACCATGCTGAGAGGTCCTGTGCTACTGTCTCCCATGCTGCACAGTCAAATCCAAAGTTCCTGAGAGAGACCTTGAGGGTGTTCTTGTATAGCTTCTTCTGACCTCCATTTGAACACCTGTCCCATGTGAGTTCTCCATAAAACAGCCTTTTTGGCAAGTGTACATTTTGCATTTGAACAATGTAGCCAGTCCATCGGAGTCACGCTCTCTGAAGAACAATCTGAATACTTGGCAGTTTAGTTTGAGCAAGGACCTCAGTGTCTGGTACCTTATCCAGCCAGGTGATTTTCAGAATCTTCCTAAGATAGTTAAAATGGAAGTAATTCAGTTTCCTGGCATGGTGCTGGTAGAGTGTCCATGTTTCACAGGCATACAACAATGGAAATCAGCACAAAGGCTCCGTAGACCTTCAGTTTGGTAGTCAGTCTAATATCACTTCTCTCCCAAACTTTTTTTCGGAGACTCCCAAACACTGATCTAGCTCTGGCAATGCATGTGTCAACCTCATTGTCAATGTGTGCATCCCTGGAAAGAAGACTACCAAGGTAAGTGAGCTTATCCACAGCATTCAAAACTTCTCCATTTGTTGTAACCAATGGCTCCACATATGGATGGTGTGGTGGTGGCTGATGAAGCACCTGTGTTTTCTTGGTGTTAATTATTAAGCCAAAATTAGCACAGGTAGCAGAGAAATAATCCATACTTTGTTGCATCTCAGCTTCAGAGGCTGCACTGAGTGCACAATCATCTGCAAACAGAAAATCACGCACCATCACTCCCTCTACTTTGGTCTTGGCTTGTAGCCTTTTCAAATTGAAGAACTTACTATCAGTATGGTAGCTGACCTTGATAGACACAGAGGAAGTCTGGATTACCAAATGCATTATCATCACCAGAGTTCTAGCTAGCAACACAGAAAGCATGGCACAGCTCCAAATCTCTTCCTCCAAGAAAAGGAGGATTCTATGTTAAGTAAGGTACATGTTTCCTTTATGCTATCCTTGTTCTTCCACCATTCTTCCCCAAACGTACTCAAACAATGGTCCAGGTTGCCAAGCCCATTGGCCCACTGACTCCTTCTATAATATCTTTGGCATACTCCTACATATGTCCAGTCCAAGCACTGAGAAGTGAAAACTTGTCTCAGGGAAATAGGAAGGAATTTGATTGCTTGCCCATCTCTGGTAGCTTCTTGTGTGGTAGATTTTGTAACCTGGGAGTCTTGGTGAGCTGAAAAATCTTTTGTAAAAATGCTTGAGAAAATATTTGATTGGTAAGATAATGCTTACAAAGCTTCAGAGAAATGAGATCAGTTGATGGAAAGGTTACAAAAAGAGGTAGACAACTTTAGGCAAGACCTGAGCTCCAATTTTATTTTGGACACATCCTAGTTAAACGTATACTCATAAATCATTTAACCCCTCAGAGTCTCAATTTTCTCATCTGAAAAATAGGGATAATACTTGAACTAACTATAACTATAAATATATACTATTCATATACTTATTGTGAGTTACTCTGCAAATCTTAAAGTACTGTATACAGTACAGTTATTATTACTGTAATTAATTTTTCCAAATATCTCTGTCTTTCAAAATATTTCACCTCCAGAAATACCAATGAGCCTTGGATTACAGACTTCAGTCATACTCGTTGGGGATCAACAGGAGAACTATACCTCAGAAGCCACAGGAGTGCCAAACTAGCAGTAACCACACAACTAATTTATACTTATATAAGCTAAATAAGATTATCGCCAGGTCAACAAAAATAGTCACTACCTCAAACAAATCTTGGGTTGGATATGAGCAAGACTGTGCCAATGAAACTTAATGAGAATATGAAACAAAGGGGTGAGATATCCTACACAACTGTTTAATTAACATTTGGAGAGAGCTGATAAAACACAGATGCATATGGGTTTCATAATGATGGCAGATATGTCTTAATGAATATGAAATCCTGTATTTGGGGGAATTTTAGTTATGTCACTTAAAGTTTGTTCCCTGTAGCTAATAGCTCTGGCTATATAAAGCACTTAGAAAAAATCCAAGTTTCCTGTATAATACATGTGACCTAAAAGTCATGACAGGCAGAGGAAATAAGAATGACATTCTTATTTCATCATCATTCTTTGTTCATCATGTTCTAGAAGTAGCCATGTGGACCAATTCACTTGATAACACTTTATCACATAAATAGATAGGTTTCTCCGAGACTGGTTTACATAAGGTGGTTAACATCCACAGCCCAGGAAGGAATAATTTTACAAATCACCACCTCTTTGGCCCTCAATTCCTGTGTCTGTAAAATGAAGGATCTAAAGAGACTTCTGGCTGAGGTAGTGACTGAAGTAAGGCAGTTGTGCAGCTAGCTGTCCCACACCAACTCTGACAAAAACACACACATACACACACACACACACACACACACACACAGTGAGCCAGTGGCCCAAAGACAACAGGAAAAGGGGGTAAAAACAAAGTCAGTGCCACTCAGGAAAAAAAGCAGAGAACTTACCCATGAAGATCAAGTGCCTCAAAGATTCTGATGGGACAAAACCTTGGGCCCTAGAGATCAGCACTGGAGATCAAGGAACAGACTACTCAAAGTCACCTATATCACTCAAATTAGCAGCTAGGGGTGAGGCCTAGCCTAGACAAAGTTCTACTTAATCCAAAATCAGAAAAACGAATAAAGCAAAGCAAATGTTGACAGATATTTTAAAAACTATTTTCGACCTAGAGATCTACAAAAAGGAAACAGAAACTCCATGGCAACTGCAAGCAATGATTCAAAGGGGGAAAAAATGCATTTTCCATAAACATTAGAAACTAGAAAAAAATGAAGCAATAGATAAAAATGAAATAAAAGCTATGGGAGATTTCAAAAGAAGAAATGCAAAGTTATTCACAACCAAATGAAAGAATGTTCCAAATCACTAACAATAAGATTAATGCAACTCAAAACAATCCTGAGGTTTCAACTCATCCCTGGCAAATTGGCAAACATGTCAAGCAAGGGCAACAGTTCATGTTGGATGGGTTGTGGAAGGTTAGGCACATTAACACATTGTTAGTGGAGCTATAAAATAGTACAGCCATTCTGGAAAGCATTTTGGAATTATGTAAATAAATCAATTAAAATGTCCATTCTCTTTGAACCAGAGACTCCATTACTGGGCTTATACCCCAAGGAAGCTACTGATAATAATAAAGTCCCAAAATACATTAAGATATTTATAGTAGTACTTTTTGTGATAGCAAAAAATAGGGGGAAAAAAGCTCATGTCCATCAAATGAGGAATCAGCTAGACATGTGGTACATGAATGTAAACAAGTATTACTGTGCTATACGCAATGGTAGACGTGATGAACCCAGAGAACCAGGGAAAGGTCTATATGAACCGATACGGAGTGAAATAGGCAGATAAGAAACAATATACACAGTAACTACAACAATGTAAAGGGAAATGACATACTGCAAAATCAAAAGTGACAAAACTGTAATAATCAAGCAGAACTCAAAAGAAGACAGAAGACATACCCACCCTACCCCTTCATGGAGATGGAAGGTCTGCAAGTGTTATTACACATTGCACATTTTCAATATTTTTAATATATTTATTAGTTATAGTGATTTGTCCTCTTCTTTTTATCTTTCTGTCTTTAAGAAATACTATTTGTTATATGAAATGGCTCTGTGGGAAGAGGAGGGATCCTGAGGATAACTATGGTAAGATATAAATATATAATATAAATATATATGCAATCAATGAAAACTTACTTAAAAAAAGAAAACATGGAAATATAGACATGAACTGATGCATAGTGAAGTGTAGCCAGTAGAAAAATATGCATAATGATGACAATGTAAACAGAAAGAACTTTATGTAAACCACTTTTACACATACTGATTGCACATATTTTCAGATTTTTTTTTCCAATGTACTGATCAGTTAAGCTGATAATTTCCTCTATTTTTTTCGCCTAAAAAAATAGTATTGCTTTCTGGGAGACATAGGGAGGAGCTACATTGGGGGATAATATAGTGATGTTAAAAAAATAACAACAATAACACATTTTAAAATTAAAAGGGGGAAAGCTATTGAGGAAAGAATTAGGAGGAGAGTAAGTGGTTTATAGAGGTTTATAGTTTACAGTTTGAAGTTTACAGACACAGCTAGGTGGCACAGGGAGGGAGCACATGACCTGAAGTCAGGAAGACTGATCTTCCTGTGTTCAATCTGGCCTCAGACTGTTTTACCTGGGCAAGTCACTTGACCCTGTTTGCTTCAGTTCCTCATCTATAAAAGGAGCTGGAGAAGGAAATGGCAAATCACCGTAGTATCTTTGCCAAGAAAACCAAAAGTAGAATCATGAAGGGTCAAACATGACTGAAAAGTGAACAACAAGTAGTTTATAAGAGAAAGTGGTAAATCTTACCCATGAAAACTATAACAGACCAAACGGAAACCAAAGATTACACGAAACAGCAAAGAATATAAGAACAAAATACAAAGATGGAAAAAAATAAAAGAAAATATAAGATATCTGACTTCAGAAACAACTGAGCTGAAAAAATCGTCAAAGAGAAATAATTTAAGAATCACTGAATTCCCTAAAATCCATATATTTTGGAAAGTTTATGTACTATATTTTAAGAAATTATCAGTGAAAGAGAAGAGAGCTTAGAATATAAATTCCAAAAGGCCTTTGCCTTTTTGAAAAACCAAAATTAACTTTCCCTACAAAGTTAAATACAATCCAGGGGATGGTGTGAGGGTTGGTGGGAAGGAATAGACCTTTAATGCAATAGAGGGATTTTCAAACATTTCTAATGAAAAGACCACAGCTGAATAGGAACTCTGAAATATAAATACAAGAGTCCAGAGGAACCAAGAAAGGCATATTCATCTGACAATCATAAAGTACTATAAAGATACAGTGTTAACATTCTAATAGGAGAAAAGAAACAAATATCCCTTTAGAATTTTAATATCTTCAAAGGATATTATGGGGAAATTAATTATTTTTAAATGACCTGGAGGTGGATTACTTCTGTTCTAAGGATTTACAGAGGAAAAAGAGAAAGGAGAGTAGAAAAATACCCTACTATAGCAAGGACGGGAAATGGAACGTGCTAACTGTCATAACTGGGGTACTTGAGAAGATTACATTAATATGACAGTAATGGGAATAATAGGCATCAGATAACAAAATAACTCTTATCTGAAATGGACGAAGCAAAGTTGAAAACAGAGGTCATACACAGACAATTTGGAGCAGAAATATATCAAACTAAACAGGGAAACAAGGGGAGATTGGGGATAGGGAAGAGCCAAAGTAAAGGATAACATAGTATCAGAGGCGGAATATCTATAAGCAATACAAACTTCCTGATCCTAATGGGGGGAATTAAAAGGAGAAAAAAAAAAAAGACAAGAATCTAAGGGAATGTCAATCAAATATGAAATGGTTGAGCAAATGGTAGTATGTGTATGTCATGGAATATTGTTATACTGTAAGAAGTAATGAGATAATTTCAGAGAATTCAAGCTAAGATAACCTGGTGACAAGTGAAGTAAGCAAGGGGAACAATGGCAAAAGCCCTTAAATCTCATATTGAAAAGGTAGTAGATAAATGATGCTCTAGAAAATAATGACCAAAATAAGCAAATCAAAGCTCACCTTGAAAGGTGCTCCATAGATAGATTCTCCACCAGTTCCAGTACCAGTAGGATCTCCTCCTTGGATTATAAAACCAGGTACAACCCTATGAAATATTGTGTTGTCGTAATAACCTAAAAAGAAATCATTTGAGATTTTACTAAGATGGCCTATGAGATTCTTTCTCTCTTGCTAAGCATTGTTGTAGAAGTGATTCTTGTTCAGATACTGATGGAACCAGAAAACTTCTTAAGTCCCCTTCCATCTCAGGGGCTTGGTGGCTTTGCTCCCACATTTGATCCCCTTCTCAGAAAATACCATTTTCAGTTGGTCCTTACACTTTAAAATATTCTCAGGTCTTCTTTTTCTTAAAAAGGTTAACTTCTCTGGATACCATTCAAATTATCACCTTCGTTTCAGTGATAAACTCATCAAATATCTACATGTACTTCATTTATTTCCTATATAACTGCTTCCTTTTTAACCTCTACAATCTAGTTTCTGTTTTTACTGCTCCAATAATAACCAAAGCAAAAATCCAGGCTCTGCAATTTACTACCTGTGTTAACTAAGGCAAGTCATTTAAGCTCCCTGAGTCTCATAACAAATCAGTTGCTATGTCATTTTACCTCATCAATCTGTCCTCTCTTTTCCATTCCCACTGGAAAAACTCTACTTCAGGCCTTTGCACCTTCTTAAACTACTACAATAATTTATCCCACTTCTACTTCTTTCACCTTTCAATAATACATATTTTTAAGGTTTAAGGTGAATCAATCTCCTGATTACAACTTAAGTAAACTGATGATAAACTAAATTTCCTAAACCTATAAAGTAGATGACTAGATATTAGAGAAGAGTGACCACATTAAAGTGGTCAGGCAATGAGATTCTGACCAAGCAACTAAACAGCCTGTCTCTATCAGGCTTTACCCCAATTATTTCAATTACAAATTTAAATTCTACAAATCCACATTTGATTTTATTTTTTAATTATTTTTTACAATTAACAAGCATTTCTTTTTCTTCCTTTTCACCTCTTCCCATCAAAAAATAATAAGAAGAAAATTCTTGTAACAAATATGCATAGTCAAGCAAAACAAATTCCTCCACTGATCATATCCAAAAATACATGTTTCATTATGTAGGCTTAGGCCATCTCTTCTCTGTCAGAAAGAAAGGAGTATGGGAATCAGGGTTAGTTACTGCAGTCATCAAGGTTCTGAAGTCTTTCAAAATGGCTCATTTTCACAATGTTACTGTACACATTTATCTTTAAATATAAAATGACTCTGTACTGATATTCCATTAAGTCCAGAACATTTTTATTTCCAAATTTTATTATTTATTATATTGCCCTCTTCCATAATCTCTTTCATGCCTAAGCCCTTCTCTTTTCCTCTACATGAGTTATTTTTGTGTTTGCCTTCTAAATAAAATGACTGCCCTTTTTCTAAGTCTATTCTTAGTAGAAAGAGCTTACAGTCCCTGTCCCCTCCAAGAGAACAGAGGATCTTCGAAAGAAAGGATTGGCTAGCCTATGTTTGTCTGTTTTTTCAGCACCTAGAAGTGTCTTGAACACAGTAGGTATTTTAAAAATGTATGCTGAACTAGAGAGAAGTCAAATGATAACAGAAATAGTCATTATAAACTTCTAGAGCTGTATTATTTTACACAATTTCTCTCAGTTTTCTTTCTTTTATTAGATCATAAAGAATACTTCTACTAGGTGTGCTGTATGGTGCAGTGGACAGATGGTGAATCTTGAGAGATGTGCATTGCAGCCCCGGTCTTTGACAAATATGATCATGGAAAAATGAATTAACATCTCAGTATCCAAGGTGATTCTCTAAGTCTTTAAGTTACATTTGATGTGTGAATATTCATCAGGATATGGAATTTTCACTGAGAGACTTCCCTACACTGATGAAATTGCAAGTTATGAACAGAAAAAAATGTGTTAACTGCTACATACTTTCCCATGAAATTATTAAATTTAAATTCTGATATGTGGCCACCCAGCCTCTGTTTGAAGACCTTCAAGAAGGAATTCATCATCTGTAAAGGCAATCCATTTCACTTTTGGCTAGTTTTAATTGTTAGGAAAAATTTCTTGACATTAAGAAAGGCTTCCTATAGGATACAGCTCCTAAGCTGATCTGAGGATTTCTAGGAGGAAAATGAGAGGAAAGACTGCATTATACATGTATAGAAAAACACATCAAAGGCCCAGAGATAGGACAGGGAAGACAGAGTATAAGAAGCAGCAAGGAAATCAGTTTACCTGGAAGCTAGAATGTGTGAGAGTATGATGAAGTAAGACTGGGAAGATAGCCTGGGCAGGCCTTTCAATGCCAAGCAGAGGAGTTAGTTTGTATTTTATCCTAGATGCCAATAGGAAGCCACTGACGATTCTTAATCAGGGAAGATATGTAATTATTTTTTTTGCAGACTATCACTCTGTAATCTTTCTTTATTCTCTCTCATGAGCTTCAGTCTCACAACACCATGTGCCTATGAGAGAGCACCTGTATGTCTCATATGCAATTGAAACTAAACTTGTTCAAAACAAAAGTCATTAACTTCCTGCATATTCCTATGCTATCCCTCTATATCTGCCTCTTTCTATTGCCTCTATCATCCTTCTAGTCATCTAGGCTCATGCCTCAGTCATCACCGACTCTTTCCCTCACAACACCTTGCCAATCAATTGCCAAATCTTGTCAATTCTACATCTACAACATCCCTCACAACTGTTTTCCTCTCTTCACACGGGAGTCAGGACCATAATTCAGGCTCTTATCACCTCTTGTCTGGATTTTTGAAATAGCCTCCTAATTTGTCACTTTGCCTCCCATTTCTTTCCTCTCCAATCTACCTGAATGAAACAATATATCTGAGTACTACTATTAGGACAATACTATAGATCATATATACAAAAGCATGAAGAGTTTTTTTGTGGAAATATAATAGCAATTTATAATGTTTCCATAGAAAAATCCTGAACACCTAGCAATGACTTTTACACAAATAAACATAGAGAAATGAACTTAGTCTTAAACTGGAAATTTCCTGGAAAGGGAGTTTACAAAATCCTTATCTCTACAAAAGAATACAAATTGAAATTCAACAAATATTTATTAAGTATCATACTGTGTGCAAAATATTGAGCTAGGCTCTGGGACATATAGTAAGTTTAGATAAGATACAGTCCCTGGTATCAAAGATCTCCCTTTAGGAAGGGAATAAGACCAAAAAACAGAAACTGGTTTTCCAAATTTACAACTATTAATTTTTCCCATAGAAAAAACTTTAGCACAACTATTACCTTCCATACAAAGTTGAATGAAATTTCGACATGCTTTGGGAGCCTCTTTGGACCATAGTTCTATGTCAATATCACCAGCTGTTGTTTTCAATAAAACCTAGGGAAAAATTAAGTAATTAGATTAAATTATGACTAAATAAATATATGAATCTGCATCACGTTTACAATCACATGTCAATACATTCATTTACTCATTCAATTATTCACAAACACTTATCAAATACCTACCACATGCAAGGCACTGTCCAGCATGGGGGGGAGAGATACAAACATAAAACATGACAATCTCTGCCTTCAATGACCTTATATGCCTTACTCTAGTTTTATAATAAAAATTAGAAAGTTTGGCTTTAACTACTGTAGTAAAGAAACTTTAGATACTCAATTATTACCTATATTACACATTAATGTATCCAAGATAGCTCTCAAAAATAACTTTTGGATTGATTAAAAAGGTAATGTGGGGGGCGGAGTCAAGATGGCGGAGTAGAAAGACGCACGTATGCAAGTTCCGAACCCACAGCCCATAGATTTAATGTAAGAAGAGCTCCCCAGAAGTTCTGGATCACTGCAGGGTGTGCAGAAACATAGTGGAAGAGATTTCCATTCCAGAGAGCCCTGGAGAGCCGTCCCCAGGGTCTGTCACGCCCCGGAAAGCGGACCCCACCCCAGTGCTGCCCTGGCCTCAGCCCCAGAGAAGTTGATCCGAGCAGGCTTCAGGGACAGAACCTCCGGCGGCCGGGAAGGTCCCTCCGCCCACAGACTACAGGTCAGTGAGAGACACGCCTGGGCTGACCGAGAGGGGAGTGGGGTGTCTCCGTGGCTCGGGCCCCCTCGGGAGGAAGAGGCAGAGGCAGGGGCAGGAAGCAGCAGAGGCAGAGGCGGGGGTGGCGGAACAGGCGGCGGCAGCCCGGGACTCCCCCAGCAGCAGGCAGGATCTTCATTACTGAAAGTCTCTGCATAAACCACCTGAAGGAGCTGAGCCTGGGAGACGGCCCTGCCCCACCCGCTCCATTTCTGAAGGTCTCTGCATAAAGCCCCTGAGGGAACTGAGCCTGGGAGGTGGCCCTGCCCCCAGAACTAAAGCTCACATTGAATAGCAGCCACAGCTGCCATGGAAAGCCCATTTGAATCTCAGACCCCAAGCACTAGCTGGACAAATCTAGGTGGGGGTGGACAGGAATCTCAGAAGTCAAGTAACTGGCTGGGAAAATGCCTAGAAAAGGGAAGAAAAATAAGACTATAGAGAGTTTTTTGAACAGATGCAAATGATCCCGACTTTCGGATCTGATGACGAGGACATATTCTTGCCATCAGGGAAAGATGTGGAGGGAAAGGCCTCAGTACCCCAGACATCCCAGCGGGATGTCAGGTGGGCTCAGGCCTTGGAAGAGCTCAAAAAGGATTTTGAAAAGCAAGTTAGAGAGGTGGAGGAAAAACTGGGAAGAGAAATGAGAGAGATGCAAGAAAAGTATGAAAAACAGGTCAATACCTTGCTAAAGGAGACCCAAAAAAATGCTGAAGAAAATAACACCTTGAAAAATAGGCTCACTCAATTGGCAAAAGAGGTTCAAAAAGCCAATGAGGAGAAGAATGCTTTCAAAAGCAGAATTAGCCAAATGGAAAAAGAGGTTCAAAAGCTCACTGAAGATAATAGTTCTCTCAAAATTAGAATGGAACAGATGGAGGCTAATGACTTTCTGAGAAACCAAGAAATCACAAAACAAAACCAAAAGAATGAAAAAATGGAAGAGAATGTGAAATATCTCATTGAAAAAACAACTGACCTGGAAAATAGATCCAGGAGAGACAATTTAAAAATTATGGGACTACCTGAAAGTCATGATCAAAAAAAGAGCCTAGATATCATCTTCCATGAAATTATCGAGGAAAACTGCCCTGACATTCTACAACCAGAAGGCAAAATAAGCATTGAAAGAATCCATCCATCACCACCTGAAAGAGATCCAAAAAGAGAAACTCCTAGGAACATTGTGGCCAAATTCCAGAACTCCCAGCTCAAGGAGAAAATATTGCAAGCAGCTAGAAAGAAACAATTCCAGTATTGTGGAAATACAATCAGGATAACTCAAGATCTGGCAGCTTCTACATTAAGGGATCAAAGGGCGTGAAACAGGATATTCCAGAAGTCAAAGGAACTAGGACTCAAACCAAGAATCACCTACCCAGCAAAACTGAGTATAATACTTCAGGGGAAAACATGGTCTTTCAATGAAACAGAGGACTTTCAAGCATTCTTGATGAAAAGACCAGAGATGAAAAAAAAATTTGACTTTCAAACACAAGAATGAGAATAAGTATGAAAAAGTAAACAGCAAAGAGAAGTCTTAAGGGACTTACCAGAAGTGAACAGTTTACATTCCTACATGGAAAGACAATATTTGTAACTCTTAAAACTTTTCAGTATCTGGGTAGTTGGTGGGACCACACACACACATGTACATGCATGCACGCACACACACATACACATATGCACACACATACAGAGACAGAGAGTACAGAGTGAATTGAATAGGATGGGACCATATTTTAAAAGAAATTAAGGTAAATAGTGAGAGAGAAATGTAGTGGGAGGAAAGAGGGTGAAATGGAATGGGATAATTATATGTCACTTAAGAGGCAAGTAGGAGACTTTTTAGTGGAGGGAAAAAGAGGAGAGCTGAGAAAAAAAAATAACAAGAAGTTTACCCTCATCACATTTGACTAAAGGAAGGAATAAAATGCACACTCATTTTGGTATGAAAATCTATCTTACAGTATAGGAAAGTGGGGGAGAAGGAGATAAGCAAGGGGGGGGATGATGGAAGGGAGGGCAATGGGAGGAGGGAGCAATTTGAAGTCAACACTTCGGGAGGGACAGGATCAAAAGACAGAAGAGAAACAATGAGGGGCAGGATAGAATGGAGGGTAATTCAGTTAGTCTTACACAATATGACTATCATGGAAGTCATTTGCAAAACTACACAGATATGGCCTATATTGAATTGCCTGCCTTCCCAAAGGGAATGGGTGGGGAGGGAGGGATGGGGAGAATTTGGAACTCAAAAGTTTTAGGAACAACTGTTTAGTATTGTTGTTGCTACTAGGAAAGAAGACATACAGTTAATGAGGAATAGAAAGTCATCTGGCCCTACAGGAGAAAAGAGAAGATGGGGACAAGAGAAGGGAGGGATGACAGAAGAGAGGGCAGATTGGAGATAGGGAAAATTAGATTGCTCAGAGTATTGGGGTGGGGGGAGGGGATGAAAGGGGAGAAAATTTGGAACCCAAAATTTTGTGAAAACGAATGTAAAAAGTTAAATAAATAAATAAATATTTAAAAAAAAAAGGTAATGTGTCATTTATGTTTTAGGAACAATCAGTTAAATTGAATTCTAGTGATTCACAATTTATGCCAGTACAAAGGTATAATTCATTATTTGTACAGAAATGAGAAATAGTATTCCCTTACATTTTATAGCACTTTATATTTTAAGTGTTTTTTCCCCACAATATCCCCCTAAGATATTATCTAATGCATTTTGCAAATAATAACAATAGGTAACATTTTCATAATGCTTTAAGTTTGCAAAGCACTTTATATATTATTTCATTTGGTCTTCCCAACAACCCTAGAAGGCATTAATTATCCTATCAATTTATTATCTATTATCTATTAATATCCAAATGTTGCATATGAGGAAACTGAGGCTGAGAAAGTTTAAATAACTTGCCCAGGGTCATACAGCTAGTATCAGAAACCAGACCTGAATTCAAGTCTTCCGGACTCTAAATCCAGCATTCTATACATTTCTACACCTAGTTTAAGGAAATTTAGGCACTGAGAGACTGATTTGATTGGAATTATATTGCTAGTAACTGGAACTCAGATCTTTGATTCTCCCTTCAATGGCATCCTGCTTTCTCTGCAAGCTCAGAAGATCAATAGTATAAAGTCAACAGTTTCAAGGAAAATGTCTGGGAAACAACCTTTTTAAAAGAATAAATTGTTTCCCAGTATCTTACAATTATACAATGTACATGTAAATAATTGCTTTGTTAATTCCAAATAACTTTATACATTGACATTAGTCTTCTATTTAAGGGACTTTCACTTGAAATAATAAAACAATCTGAATTGCAGCAATTCAGATTGTTTCACTATTTCAAGCTAGTTTTCAAGCTAGTCCAAGTCAATGAAGTTTAACTGTGCTCTAAATTCTATACCATAAAATTGATTTTTACTATTTTACATAAAACAATTCCACAGAATAGTTTCTTCAACTATTACTTGAATAGAATTTGGGAGGGGTAGAAACTTGAAGGATTTGCCCTCAAAAAGGGAGGGGGCTTTGACAATTTTCAAGAGGAAGTCAGTTTGAAGAAAATTGAAAGTGATTATAAGGTAGGAGGTAAGGACAGCAGATATGAATCCAAGGACAATATTTTCATAACCAAAAATAGACAGGTAATTTAACAAACTACAATTTTTTCCAGAAACACTTTCTTAAAAATATACTTTCAAAAAGAAAAGAAAAAAATTTAACACTGTAATTATCATCCTAGCATAGCCTCCAAAAAAGAGATGAAAAAATACACCTCTCCTTTCTTTGAAGAGGTGCGGGACTACAAGTGTACTATCGTACTCAACTGATGTCTTAGTTTTCCTAAACAGCTATAGTGATACTTCACTAGACAGATGAGGTGGGAAGGATATATTTAGAAATGAAGGTGATGGAAAAATGATAGCAATTTTTAAAATTTTAAGTTTATTGTCTATGTATAATAATTCACAAATCTTTTTTCTTTTGCTTCTTTGTTTTTCTTATGTATTTATTTATATGCCTGAACATATATCAATAAAAGTTAGAAATTAAATGATTTTTAAATGAAAGGAAGGCTTATTCAAGTTTAAAAATGTATACTTTCTTTTCTTGAAATCTAGGCTGATCCAGAAAACTTCTTTGACCCAGCAAGTAGAATACATGTGGCTGCTATAGTTTTGTAGAGCATAGGTATACTTAAGGAGTTCCACTGGAAAGAAAAGGAAATATGACAATAGTTAGAAAAGAACAGTAGTGGGCAGGACCGCAAAGTGGCTACAGTTTTCTGGTTTTTGTTATTTGTTTGTTTTATTTCTGAAAGCTAGGTCAGTTTTGATTTAACCAATGAAATCACAGATCCAGATTGAAAAACAGAGAGAGGTGGCAAATTTCAGTTTAGCATATCGAATCGAAGATTTAGAGTTAGAATCTTAGAGATGATCTAGCCCAAAGTTCTAATTTTACAATGTAAATAAGGTCCAAAATAGGATATGAGGATAGGAAGAGGAGGATAGGAGTACAGACAGGTCAGGGTACTCAACCAGAAGGAATCCCTCCATCTGAAGACCACTCAGTTTGTACCTGTCTTGCTGTATTTTTACATCTTATCTCCTTATATTTATCTTTGCATTTAGTTACCTTCCTAACTAGTCCATAAACTCAGGAAAGACAGAAGATGTATCTTGTCCTTCTTTGAATTTCCCACAGTGATTAGCTCTTCCTTGTGGATAGGAAACAGTAAAAAAAAATAGGTGTTTATTGAATTAAAGAATAATCCTTTATAACTTGAGAATCTCACAATTCAAGAAATAACCATGTCAAGTGAAAGAACTTGAGTACCTGAGAATTTGAGTACTCGTTTTTAAAAACCATTCTTGAAAGAATTAAATTACTAATTTATATAACAATTTATATAGCAACTTATATAGCATTTTAAGGTTTATAAAGCACTTTATAAATATTAACTTAAGTAAATCTGTGAAACATCCTCTAGGCTATCTTCAAGCTGCCATACTCCTGGTTCTTTCACCTGAAAACTAGAATTCAAGCCTCACCTTGAGACAGCTAGCTTGGATAGAATGCGAAGCTTAGAGAAAGGAAGACCTGGGTTCAAGTCCAGCTCAGATACTTACTAGTTGTGTGATCCTGAGCAAGGCAACCTCCATCTGCCTCAGTTTCCACATTTGTAAAATGAGGATAATAAGAGTACCTATGTCCCAGGGTTATTGTGAGGATCAAATGAGATATTTGCAAAATCCTTAGCACAGAGCCTAGTACATAGTAGGCACTTAATAAATGATTACTTCCTTTCCCTCCCTTTGTTTCTTTCCTCCTTCACCCTCTCCTTTCCTTCCTTCTCTCCTTCCTCCCTTCTTTCCTTCCTTCCTTTCTTTCTTCCTTCCTTTCTTCCTTCCTTCCACCTCAGGCCCCTGAAAAAAACAGTCATTTTATCCTGTCCAAAACCAGGTCCACCATGTTCCTTCCTAGTTATTTTCATGTCATGCTGCAACAGATACCCTCTTCTCTCCATCCCCACCCCTCCTTTCCAACTCTATCCTTGAAAAAAGCAAGTCAACACTACCATTCTGGGCAAGGAAGGGTCAAGCAATTGTCCCAAAGACTACAATTACCATTCCTGAGATTCCCCAATCCTTAACATTTCTCTCTTATTACCATATTGGAATATAAGCTCCTTGAAGGCAGGGCAAATTTGCTTAACTTTCTATCCCAATGTGCTTAGCATAACATATTAAGCTTGTGAATTAAACATTTTATAGAACAAATGAAAATTTATCTTCTTATTTACAAGTAATACAGATCAAAGATGAATTTTGATGGATACTGTTATTCTTACTGCTTTGCATTTCACCTAGCTTTGACTAGTTCCTCTGAAAAAAAGGTTTCCCATCTCATAGTCTTTATTTTGCAGTACCTTTTGGTAGTAATTTACTACTTCTGAATGAAATAGTGGTTACTAATATTTTTACAGAATAAAATTAATATATACATTGAGAGTATATTTCTAATTAGGCAGCAAAGGCAGCACAACAAAAAAGACAAACAAAAAAGTATGAATCTTGCCTCAGACACCAGCTCTGGGACCTTGGGCAAGTCACTCAGAGTGTTTCCTCATCAAAATGGAGATAACAATCAGTATTTGATTGTTGTGATGCTCAAACTGTGAGAAATTAACATGTGAAAAGGACTCTGCAAGCTTTAAAGAATTATACAAACACTAGCTCTCATTTTATAGGACAATATACTAAGGAAATTTTTTTAAAGGATTAGGATAATAATAACAATAGTAATAACAAATACAAAAAAATTCACCAGAAAATCCAGAAATTTTACTGACATATGTACGAAGCAGCGTTTAATGAGATTTTTTCATGTAATACACATATTTAATATATTTTTATTTTAGGTAAACATGTAGTTCTCACTTTTATTATAAGTTGACATTTTCCTTTCTGAAATAAAATATCTGAAATAGTCATTCATCCTTATAGAAATGGCTAATGGACTGCCTCACTTGAATCAAAAATGAAAAGAAAAAGATACATTTCTTTAAAAATATATATTAATCTCAAAATGTAAATGTGAGCCAGAAGATATATTTGCACTCTAAGAAAAAAAGATCTGAAAAATTATGTCTGTACAAAAGTAAATTGTCTTTTTCTTGGTTATTCAAACTGTACAGATTTATAATAACAGTATTTCATTAAATCACACACTTAAATGAAAATGGAATTTTGACCTCCTTTCCATCTACTGCAAAAAGGAGATGTTCCCAAATTGTCAGTGCCAGGTTAAACTAGAGAAGATCCTGTCATCCAAATGTATTTGAAGTCTTGAAAAGACCATTTAAAATTTCAGTAATCTATTAAATTATCTATAACCAAAATGAATATGAAGGCTATTTGAACTCTTTAAAATCCTCAGAGTTCACTTACTATCACTCATCTAACAAATTCTCTTTTTCTTCTCCCCTAACATGTGATTCAAATAGCTTTCTGCTATAGAAAACAAAACAACAAAATCTTCTTCTATTTTCACTCCTCATTCTTATCACCTGCGATGGCAATCAAAATAGGATCTTTCACTGTTTTTGTTTTAGCATAATCAAGTGCCTTTACTCTGGCTCTAAAAATGGTATAAATACTCGAGTTGAGGTTTTACTTTAGGGCTTAGTTTCTGTAAGAAGTTTCAGCGCTAGATGAGGACCCTGGGAAGCCGTATAAGGAGCCCCCTAACTTTGAGAACCTAGATGTCATGCTTCACTCTCTGGTAACTATGGTCAGACAGTTGGAGTCTGTTGAATTCAGCCAAAGGAAGCCATGTCTGTTGATCTTTTGATTTCTCTATATTTTCTTTGAAATTCAGGGTGCTGACTCTCTAAACTAACTGAATGATATATGTACTTGGTTAAAAGAATGATACATGTGCTTGATTAAAGTTTGAAAGTTGTTTTCTTTTTATGAATGCAGATCTAAGAACCTGTGATAGCAGGCCCCCCTGTACATGTTGGGGTGCTTACTGCTATATTACTATGGAGCTGCACCTCTCTACTCTCCTTCCTCTTCTTTCCTCTGGAAATACATTCTCTCATCTAGTTCCTATGCCTCTTTTCACCTTCTTGAATAAGTAGAAAACTGGCCCTTTCCAGAAGTCTCAGTATTCCTGGGTCCTCTTCAATGTACTTTTTTTGGGGCTCCCGCTCACACAGTGGACTAAAAATGGGACTAGGTAGACTCCATGCTCCTAACTGACCTTTTAAGTACTTCCCTCTGCTTCACAGAACAACCTTTCCTTTTGAGATTTACCCCATTTACCCATTCCAAATTCAATAAATAAAATACAATTCAGAAACTCAGATTCCAATCATATATATCATAAAACAGCATGCTTTAAAGTATACAATTAATAGTAAGAAATATACTTCAACATTCTTGTTATGTGTTAAATTTCTATATATTACAAAAAGGGAAAATTTAAAACTACTAAAAATAGAAGTTTTAGGATACGATGCAAAATATTTGAGCTTTCACACCGGAAGAATTATTACAGAAAAAATATGGAAAAGGTACAATCTATTACAATCCCCCTCATTTTATGCCTCATCTTTCTATTTTCTATGAAGTCCTAGTCATCTCTCTAACACAATTTTTTTGACTATAAGCTACTTCTACTTCTCCATCCCACCTCAGCCACACACAAAGATGGTTATAAACTTGATCTTGCTGTCACTTGGAAATGCACTATCTCCATGTTCTATAATTCCAAAATCCCATTATCTGATCATATTTATTGGTTTTCCACCACTCCCTCTGCCTTCACTTACCCTTTGTCCATATCATGATCTTCAGTCTCTTTACCTACAGTTTCCTACTAGTTCATCTCCCTTGCATTAGCCACTATACTCTTTTCCCCATCTTGACTATTTTGTGAGCCAATTCATGGTCCTCTTTGTTTAACTCTCTATCACCCTTAGCATATCACTAATTATATCCTGCCAAGCCTCAGCCTTGGACCACTTCCACTATCCACCTCCTTCACAACTACCCACATCTACATATGTGCTGCTAAAAGACGATGGAGAAAATCTCATGCAACCATTCTACTACAAATTTATGTAACATAACCTTAACTGGGCTCTCACCTAGAAACTTCAATTTTCACTCTTGCTAGGCAATTCTTCTTTTCACCTGCCTTATTAGCTCTTCCAAACTTTTTCATTCCTCCTCAAACTCCTAAACCTCCATTCTCCAATCCCCTCCTGCTCCCTGCCTCACATTTTATAGAAAAAAAAACTGAGGCCATTCATCATGCACTCCCTCTTCTCCCCTCTTCCTCATCTCACATCACTCATATGCTTCTGCCACTATCTCCTTTCACCCATTTCACATGATAAGGTCCCTTATTCTTTACCAGGGATAATCCATCCACCTGCTGAACTAATCCCATTCTATTCCCAGCTCCTCCAACAAAGGGCAATCTTCTCATTCTCACTCTTTCATTTATTTTCAGTCTCTCCCTATCTATAAAATTCCTGCCCTACTGGATGTAAATGATATTCATGTCTTCCTCACCTTTAAAAACACGTCACTTGGGGAGGAGCCAAGATAGCGGAGTAGAAAGATTCATGTATGCTAGCTCCGAACGCACAGCCCATAAATTTCCTGTAAAAAGAACTCCCCACAAATTCTGGAGCAGTAGAAGCCACGCAGCAATGGAGTGGAGGAGATTTCCATTCCAGAGAGCCCTGAAAAACCGGCACCAAAGGTCCATCGCTCACTGGACAGTGAAGCCCAGCCCTGCCCTGGCCGCGCGGCCCAGAGGGGAGCAGATCCGAGCAGGCTTCAGGGACGGAACCTCCGGTGGCCGCGAAGGTCTCTCCACCCACAGGTGCTACAGGTCAGTGAGAGAGACTTCTGGGCTGGCCAAGAGGGGAGCGGGGTGTCTCCATAAGTCAGGGCCCCTCGGGAAGCAGCAGAAGAGGCAGCAGCGGCCAGGAGCTCCTGAAGCAGACAGGAACTCAGATCCATTACTGAAGATCTCCACATAAACCCCCTGAGGGAACTGAGCCTGGGAGGTGGCCCTGCCCCCACCTGAGCACCAGAACTTAAGCTCACATTGATTAGCAGCTGCACCTGCCACGGAAAGCCCTGAGGCTGGGGAGCAGCATTTGAATCTCAGACCCCAAGCCCTAGCTGGGCAGATCTGGGCAGGGGTGGAGAGGAATCTCAGAAGTCAAGTAACTGGATGGGAAAATGCTCAGAAAAGGGAAAAAAAATAAGACCATAGAAGGTTACTTTCTTGGTGAACAGACGTTTCCTCCTTTCCTTTCTGATGAGGAAGAACAATGCTTACCATCAGGGAAAGACATAGAAGTCAAGGCCTCTGTATCCCGAACATCAGAAATAGATATCCAATGGGCTCAAGCCATGGAAGAGCTCAAAAAGGATTTTGAAAATCAAGTTAGACAGGTGGAGGGAAAACTGGGAAGAGAAATGAGAGAGATGCAAGAAAAGCATGAAAAACAGGTCAATACCTTGCTAAAGGAGACACAAAAAAATGCTGAAGAAAATAACACCTTGAAAAATAGGCTCACTCAATTGGCAAAAGAGGCTCAAAAGGCCAATGAGGAGAAGAACACTTTCAAAAGCAGAATTAGCCAAATGGAAAAAGAGGTTCAAAAGCTCACTGAAGATAATAGTTCTCTCAAAATTAGAATGGAACAGATGGAGGCTAATGACTTTCTGAGAAACCAAGAAATCACAAAACAAAACCAAAAGAATGAAAAAATGGAAGAGAATGTGAAATATCTCATGAGAAAAACAACTGACCTGGAAAATAGATCCAGGAGAGACAATTTAAAAATTATGGGACTACCTGAAAGCCATGATCAAAAAAAGAGCCTAGACATCATCTTCCATGAAATTATCAAGGAAAACTGCCCTGATATTCTAGAACCAGAGGGCAAAATAAGTATTGAAGGAATCCATCGATCACCGCCTGAAAGAGATCCAAAAAGAGAAACTCCTAGGAACACTGTGGCCAAATTCCAAAATTCCCAGGTCAAGGAGAAAATATTGCAAGCAGCTGTAAAGAAACAATTCAAGTATTGTGGAAATAAAATCAGGATAACTCAAGATCTAGCAGCTTCTCCATTAAGGGATCGAAGGGCATGGAAGAGGATATTCCAGAAGTCAAAGGAATTAGGACTAAAACCAAGAATCACCTACCCAGCAAAACTGAGTATAATACTTCAGGGGAAAATATGGTCTTTCAATGAAACAGAGGACTTTCAAGCATTCTTGATGAAAAGACCAGAGCTGAAAAGAAAATCTGACTTTCAAACACAAGAATGAGAAGAAGCATGAAAAAGTAAATAGTAAACAGAAGTCATAAGGGACTTACCAAAGGTGAACTGTTTACATTCCTACATGGAAAGACAATATTTGTAACTCCTAAAACTTTTCAGTATCTGGGTAGTTGGTGGGACTACACACACACACACATATACACACGCACACACATACACATATGCACACACACACAGAAACAGAGAGCACAGAGTGAATTGAATAGGATGGGATCATATCTTAAAAGAAATTAAGGTAAATAGTAAGAGAGAAATGTAGCAGGAGGAGAAAGGGTGAAATGGAATGAGGTAAATTATCTCTCATTCAAGAGGCAAGCAGGAGACTTTTTAGTGGAGGGAAAAAGAGGAGAGCTGAGAAAAAAACATGAAGTTTACTCTCATCATATTCAACTAAAGGAAGGAATAAAATGCACACTCATTTTGGTATGAAAATCTATCTTACAATACAGGAAAGTGGAGGAAAAGGAGATAAGCAGGGTGGGGGGAATGATGGAAGGGAGGGCAATGGGAGGAGGGAGCAATTTGAAGTCAACACTCGGGGAGGGACAGGATCAAAAGACAGAAGGGAAACAATGAGGGGCAGGATAGAATGGAGGGTAATTCAGTTAGTCTTACACAATATGACTATCATGGAAGTCATTTGCAAAACTACACAGATATGGCCTATATTGAATTGTCTGCCTTCCCAAAGGGAATGGGTGGGGAGGGAGGGATGGGGAGAATTTGGAACTCAAAGTTTTAGGAACAACTGTTGAGTATTGTTGTTACTACTAGGAAAGAAGACATACAGTTAATGGGGAATAGAAAGTCATCTGGTCCTTCAGGACAAAAGAGAAGATGGGGACAAGAGAAGGGAGGGATCATAGAAGAGAGGGCAGATTGGTGATAGGGGAAATTAGAATGCTCAGTGTACTGGGGTGGGGAAGGGGACAAATGGGGAGAAAATTTGGAACCCAAAATTTTGTGGAAATGAATATAAAAAGTTAAATAAATAAATTTATATAAAAGTTACCAATGATCTTAGTTTTCAAATCCAATGGCAAAATTTTCCAAATCGTAGTCTCCTTGACCTCTTGATAGCCTCTGACTATGGATCATCTTCTTCTCCTTGATATTCTCTTCTCTCTAGGTTTTTGGGATATGACTCTCCTGATTCTCCTCCTACCTCTCTGACCACTCCTTCTCTGTCTTTTTTGGGGGACCTTCCCAAATACCATGCCGTCCAACCACACATATCCTTCAGGATTCTGTCTGGGGCTCTCTTTTCCCTCTATACTTCTTTACTTGCTGATCTTATCAGATTTCATCTATTTAATTATCATCCTTAAGCTAATGATTCTCAAATTTACCTTCTTTCCCCATTCTCTCTACTGATTTCCAATCTGACTTCAGCTACCTTGTAGACTTCCTCAACTGGATGTCCAGTAGACATCTTAAACTCGATATATTCAAAATGGAATTTATTATCTTACTTCTTAAACCCTCCCCTCCTCCTACCTTTCTAATACTGTAGAGGGCAAAGCCATCCTCCCAGTCCTCAGGCTTACAACCTAGGAGTTATCCTGTACTCCTCACTTTAACTCACTATTACCCTCCATTTCCAATCTTTTCCCAGGGGCCTGTTGATTTCACCTCTACAGCAACATTTCTCAAATATGCCCTCTTCTCTCCTCTGGCACTGTCATTACTCTAAAGTGAACCCTGAAAATAGCCTGCAGGTGGGTCTGCCTGCTTCTAGTGTCTCCTACTCAATTCACCCCCCATTCAACCAAGAAAGTGATTTTCCCAAAGTGCAAGTTCCACCATGTCTATTCAATAAACTTCACTCTTTTCATTATCTCTATTCTCCAGTACTAACTTGCTTTGCATAGATTTGCATGTGGTCTACCTCATAGATTATAAGATTTTTGAGGCCTGGAACTGTCTTTTGAGACCTGGAACTGGCCCTTTTGGTATCCCTGGTGCTTAGTAACATACCTGGCAATTAAGTAGGTGCTTAATAACTGTTTACTGAGCGAATGATTTTCTTGGTAAAACTCCTATGGGTCCCTATGTCTTCCAGAACCAAATACAAAAATCCTCTGTTTGACCCTTCCTATTCTAGAGCCCTCCTTTACTTTGTGAAATGTACTCATCCTCTTCAATCCACTGATACTGGCCTCCCTGCTGTTCCAGGAACGAAATACTGCATCTCCCAGCTCAGGACATTTTCTCTGACTGTCCCCCAGGCCTGGAATGCTCTCCATCCTCAACTCTGCCTGTTAATTTCCTGGTTTCCTTTAAGTTCTAGCTGAAATCACACCTTTCATAACCCCTGTTAGTTCTAGTGCCCAAAACCTCTCCTGATTATATCCTAGTCATCTTGTATATAACTTGTTTATATATATTTGTTTGCTGCGCCCCCCACACCCCCGGTAGACTGTGAGCTCCTTTATGGCAGGAACTGTGTTCTCCCTCTTTTTGAATCCCCAGTGTGTAGCACAGCACTTGTCAAAGGGGTTTAATAGATGTTGTAGCAGGCGTTTAATAAATGCTTATTAGCTGACTGACCATTTAGTAGCCAGGTGACCTTAAGCAAGTCACATCATTCTATCTCCCTTCCCACATCTACAACAGGAAGGGTTTGGACTAGGTGGTACTAAAGGCTGTACTTGTATTTCCAGCATCTAGCTAGGCGGTTCCCAAACTTATTTGGCTTAAGGACCCTTTTCAAAAAAACATTACTTGGCACACCCCTAGAAATCTACAAAGAAAGTTTTCTTTAACATTTTAAAGTGTTTTTTAAAATTTGCATCATTTCAAAAAAAATTTTTTTTAATTACACAAGCTAAATCTAATAATTTACTATAAATTTGTGGGGTTTTTCCTGCATTGAAATTTTGAACATAGTATCCTATTGTAAAAAATCATGGCCAGCAGGAATTCCCACTGATACATAGTGGACTTCCTGACAATGCAGGGCAGCCTCACTTGTCAACACTTGCTTGTTAAGACCTGAACCCTGGACTTAACCACTGATAGGCTATAACTTGTATTTTGTATGCTTATTTGGAAAATAACTTACTCACAAGGACTTTGACTTCATTACACAACAGATGAGACATGTATAAAGTTTTTCAAAATTTTCTTCTCTTCTTTCCTTGTGCTTCCACAGCCCCTTATTCTTATTAAGCTTTCCAAACTGCACCCAAGGCTTCTACCACCAGTCCTGCCCCCAGCCTGGATCCTTCCAGCTTCCCCCAGGAGGTGGCCTCGCCCACTTTGGGATCCTTTGAATCCAGATTCCAGAATCCAGATTTTGGATCATAGTGGGTTCGTAATAAATACTTGATTGGGCTTCCTTTCATGCAAGGATTCTTTACCTAGGGGAAGTAAACAGATTTTTTTGGGGGGGGAGGAGAGATTCCTGTAAATTTGCATGGGAAAGAAATGACATCCTTATTTTCACTAACCAATTATTCAACATTCTTCTTCTGAGAAAGGTTCCCCAGACTTCACCAGATTGCCAAAGGGGTCCAGAACACAAAAAAGGGTTAAGAGCCCTCTGCTTCAAAAGTTCTGAGGTGGAAGAAGGGGCAGGAAGTCGAAGGAAGGCTGCGGGGAAAGATGAGAAAGTAGACAGTTCCCTCTCTGTTTTGAAAAACTGAGCTTGTTCCTGTTGGGTGCATGGGAGATGGACTCTGTCATCTAGTTCAACTTGGTCACCGTAAAGACAAGGAAACTAAGGCCCGGGGGAGGTAAGTGCCCGGTCCAAAGCCGCGCGGCTAGTAAACGACGGAGTGCGAATTCGAACCCAGGGCTCCGGCCTCCAAGGGGCAGCCGGCGCTCTCCACAGCGCACCCTGCGGAGGGGGAAGCGAGGGGGAAGCGCCCCCGCGCCCGCCCCACGCGCTCTCACCTTGCCGTTGGTGGGCGGCTCCTGGATGTAAATGTTGCTCATCCTGGACGGCGGTCGGGGGAGGGGGATTCGGGTCGGGTTCCTCGCAAGGCTCGAGGGCTCTCCGTCCGACCGCCTGCGCTGCACGCGAAGGGAAAGCCCGGCGGGCTGGTCCCGACAGCTCCTAGAGGCGGCCGCCGCTACGGCCTCCGCCGCCGGTCCGCCCCTTCCGACGGCCTAACGAGGCCGCCATACTGCAGCTGGCCCTGAGCACCGCTCTCTGCGGGGGGGGGGATCCTCGACCTTCTCCTGCAGAACTTCTCCGGGAGAGAGCCACGAGAGCCCGCTAATCATCCGCTTAGGTTGATATTCATTTAATTATCTAGCCTCTTAAGAAATTTTCTTTTGTTTTAAATCAAGCTTTGGTTAGCGACTGGCAAGTTCTAAACGCCCCCCCCCCGGTGTACGTATATCAGAAATGGTTTGGACGAACAGCGCTCAGTCTTCTGCCTCCGTCCGGGAACTGCGGCTGAAGCGGCCGCGTTCTGCAGTCTTCCCTGGGACTCCGGCCCGCAGGAGGAGGCTGTGGGGAGAGGTGAAAGCGCGGGCAGCCGGAGTCACCGGAAGCGGCGTCCAGGCAGCGGAGGCTGCGGTGGAGCTGGCAACGGTAGCTGAGGCCCGGAGGCCGCTTCCGCCCGGGCTATGGCCCTGCCAGGTGACCGCCCCGGGTCGGCTGGGGGGGAGGGGGCAGACCTGGAGCCCCGGGAGGCGAGCGGAGCCGGGAGCGAGGGGGAGCAGGAGCTCGGAGCTCCGCGGCCTGGGCGAGGGAGGTGGCGTGTGAGGTCGGGTTTCCGGGGTGGCTGTATATTGTGAGTGTGTATTTATATATACGCATGCAGCGCGCACACACGTATGGCGTGTGGTGTGTGTGACCGTATGAGTGAGTATGTTTATGGGGTGTGTATTTATGTGTGACACATGCATGATGCGTACATGTGAGTGTGTGCCCATGTGTACGAGTGTCCGTGTGTAAACATGGTGCGCTTGTGGTGTGTGGACACATGTGTGGTCCTGTGTACATGAGAGTGTGTACGTATGTGTGCTATAGTGTGTTGTATATATGTGATTGTGTGTGCGGTGTGCATGTGATCAGTAGAGAGAGCACCATGCCTAGCCTCAGACACTCATTAGCTGTGTGGCCCTAGACAGGTCACTTCACCTCTGCTTGCCTTAATCCAGAAAACCCCTTCACGGGTCATGAAGGTTGGGCACAACGCAACACATGTAATTGTGTGATGTATTTGATTATGTTTGTGTGTTATGTTTATATGTATATGAATGTAGCAGGATTGCATGTGATCGTATATGTGTGAGCATGTATTATGTGGGTGAACATATTGCACATGTGTGATTACATATGTGTGCTGTTGATGGCTTGAGAGTGTAGGATACAGACATGTATGCGGTTTGTGTTGTGTACAAGTATATACGTGTGTACACAAATATGTGTTTGTGGTTGTACGTTGTGTCTGTTGTGTCTATGTGTATACACAGGTATACTTATATTTGTATATGCGGTATATACATGTTTATATATGTTTATGAATATGTGTGATTATATTGTATGTGGTGTGCATGTATGAGTGTAAGCTTGTCTGTATGTGTGTGGTATGCATATGTTGTGCAATATATTTCATATGCATGGGTATATGTTTATGTGGTGTACATGCATGTGCGTGTGAATATATAAAGTATACTTGTGGTATGTGTGTGGTATTACATATATGACAGTATTATGGACAGTTTATATGTGGTGTGTTTATAGGTATATATGTTGTGCATTCATGTCTGCATGTGGTATGTATATATGTATACATGGTGTGTGTGCACAGATGTTTGTGGGGGAGAGTAGGAGAGATGGGGGAAGAGTGATATTTTTAAAAGTTTTTGAATAGTAATAATGCCTTTTTTTTTTAAATTAAAGATTAAACTCCAGAGACAGGGTAGTGTAGTGAAAAGTGTCTAGAAACCAAAGCCTAATTTTAATTAATCTAGATGTGACATATTTTCTACATACCACCACCAGAGAGCAAGACACAGTCCCCTTAATTTCTTTGAGCCTCTGTTGACTCCTTTAAAAGAGGTTTACACTAAGTGGTTTTTAAGTACCCTTTCCAGCTCTAAATCCTATGGCCCTAAATGAGGAGTTCTTAACCGTTTTTTCCCCTAGGTCATGGACCCCTTTGGCAGTCAGGTAAAACCTAATGATCCCTCACCTAAATAATGTTTTTAAATAGTGGAAAGAAATACTCAATTTTAATTAGAGGTTACTTTTTAAAAAGAAGTCTTTCTCCCCCATCTAAATTCACAGACTCCTTAAAATCTTTCCATAGACCTCTTGTCTATTTTGTATCCCAAGTTCAGAATCCCTACCCTAAATTGAGCCATGGATAAAGACTGAAAATTTCTCTGAGCCATTTTCCTGAGTGAATACTTGTCCTACCTGCTTTAAAGTGTCATTCCTGGGAATACACTCAAATCAATTCAGTAGGCATGTATTAATCGCCCACTTCGTGGTACAATGCTTGGAGATGGAGTCAGGACCCTCTTAAATTCTCTGCCTCTTTAATACCTGTATAACCTTGGGCACGTCACTTAACATATCTGGACCTCAGTTTGCTCACCTGTAAATTAATAGGGTTAGACTAGATAGTATCGGAGATAACTTTCATTTTTAAATCTATGAACCTATAAACTGCCTCCCCAAATCTATGTTGTCAAGGGATATGGGGAAGTAGAATTTTGGTAAGTCAGGGATCATTCTGCATTCTTGGTACTTAATATTTCTGAAGAAATACACACAAATTATAATATAAAATTATACATGATATGTACATTAGAGATTTATGTAAAATGCTATGTGAGGTCCCAGAGAAAGAGTTGGCATTTTAATTTGAGTTTTAAATAATGGATAGGAATTCAGTAGACAAAAGAATGGTAGGGGAATTCCTTTGGGACTAATGAAAAAGATGCCTAAAGGTACATTCCCAGAATAGCCACTTTGGCCTGAACTAGAGTTGATTAATGAAGGTAGTGATGTCAGACTGGAGGGCACCTTACATGCCAGACAAGAGACTGAACTTTCCCCAGGCAGTAAATTAAGGCGCTATTGTAGATTTTTTAGCAGAAAAGTGATGTGACCTGATTTCCAAATGAGGAATTCAGCAGAGGAAGAAAGGATTCATTGGACAGTAGAAGACTATTACAGTAGTGCACTTGAATAATGATTATTTTCTACATGAGGGGGATGGTAGTGCGGAAGAAAAAGGAGGAGGTATAAAAATGGGAAAAGATCCCACGTACAAAAATATTAATAGCAGTTCTTTATGTGGTAGCCAAGAACTGGAAATTGAGGCAATGCCCATCAATTGGGGAATGGCTGAACAAGTTGTGGTATATGAATGTAATGGAATGCTGTTTTGCTATAAGAAATGACAAACAGTCGGACTTCAGAAAAACCTGGAAAGACTTATATGAACTGATGCTGAGCGAAATGAACAGATCTAGGAGAACTTTATAGACGGTAACAGCCACAGTGTGCAAGGAGACTAAGCCCTTCACAGCAGTGCAAGGACCTAAAACATTCCCAAAGGACTCTTGAGGCAAAATGCCATCCACATCCAGAGAAAGAACTATGGAATGGGGACACAGAATGAAGCAGTCTGTTTTCCCCTGTGTTATGTTTTGGTTTGCTTTGGTTTTTCTCATGGCTTCTCCCATTCGTTTTAATTCTTCTATGCAACATGACTTATGTGAAAATATTTTTAATAAGAATGTATACGTAGAACCTATTGCAAGCCATCTCGGAAGGAGGGTGAGGAAGGGGGAGAAAATTTAAGAGTTATGGAAGTGATTGTAGAAAACTGAAAACAAATAATTTAAAAAAAAGAAAAAGGAGGAGATGGTTTCAGATATTGCAGAGATAAAATTAACTGGGCTTAATGGCCAGTGTGCCAAACAGTAGCATGTACTCTCTGTATGACCATGGGCAAGTCACTAATAGGAGCATAGCTATAATCATCTTTTCAAATGCTGACAACAGTATTGGTGTGTCTCACTTTAAAGGGTTGTTGTGTTTGAAAAGCACTTCTGAACCTTCAAGTATGCACTGTTTGCTTTCTGGGTCACCAAGGGACATGTCATTTAAGCTTGTAAGCTTCATTTTCAGTATCTCTAAAAGGGAAGGGATAACAATGTCTTTCAGACATAACAAAATACTTTCCTTACAAATTTAGTTGCACCTTAAATGATGTAAAACTATTTTTAAAATTATATGAATGCTATTCATGGTTTTGTTATTTTTTTTTTTGTTATTTTTGTTGGAAGGGCAGCTGGGTGGTGCAGTGGATAGAGCACTAGTGCAGGAGTCAGGAGGACCTGAGTTCATCTCTCACCTCAGACACTTGACATTCACTAGCTATGTTACCTTGGGCAAGTCACTTAACCTCAACCACCTCATCCTGGTCATCTCCAGTCATCCTGATGAATATCTTGTCACTGGATTCAAATGGCTCCGGAGGAGAAGTGAGGATGGTGACCTGCACAGCCCTCTCTCATTCAAAACAAAGTCAAGTGCAAGTCTTCATTATTTTTCTGATGGCATGATCTGCTTCGGCAGCAAGGGACAAACACACACACATTGTTATTGGAAACCAAATGGACATGAGATGCGAAAGAGAGTTAAAGACAACAGCAAGTTTTCAAACATGGAAGACTGGGTAAAATAAGGGTAGGTTGGTTGGTTGGTTCTTGTCCTTCGTTTTCAAAGAGGACCAAAATGACATCACCATGATAAAGTGAAATTTCAGTGTGTTGTCCAACTGTGGCTGATCAGACCAATATGAGCTCAAGCTGGGCACAGATAGTCCCTATGAGTATTTAGGGTGGATATTCCGAATATGAACATCCTAACTTTACTTTGTGCTGTCTCAATTCTGCTTTGCTCATAGAGTACAGCATCCTTTCTGATGTGGGCACACCATGCTCAGTGGTCTTTTGCCAGTGTCTCCCATGTTGCAAATCCAAATGCAATGTTCCAAATCCAAAGTTCCTGAGAGAGACCTTGAGAGTGTCCTTGTATTACTTCTTCTGACCACCATGTGGTGATCACCTGCCCCATGTGAGTTCTCCATAAAATAGTCTTTTTGGCAAGTGTATATTTTGCATTTGAACAATGCGGCCAGCCCATCAGAGTTGTGCTCTCTGAAGCATAGTTTGAATGCTTGGCAGTTCAGCTTGAGCAAGGACTTCAGTCCTTATCCTTCCAGGTGATCCTTAGCATCTTCCTAAGATAGTTCACATGGAAGTGATTCAGTTTCCTGGCATGGCACTGGTAATGTCCATGTTTCACAGGCATACAACAATGAGGTCAGCACAGCAGCTCTGTAGACCTTCATTTTGATAGTCAATCTAATACTACTCTCCCAAACATTTTTTCGGAGCCTCCCAAACACTGAGCTAGCTCTAGCAGTGCATGCATCAATCTCATTGTCAATGTGTACATCCCTGGAAAGTACACTACCAAGGTAAGTGAGCTTATCCACAGCCTTCAAAAGTTCTCCATTTGTTGTAACCGTTGGTTCCACATATGGATGGTGTGATGGTGGCTGATGGAGCACCTATGTTTGCTTGGTTTTAATTATTAGGCCAAAATCCATACTTCATTGCATCTCAGCTTCAGAGACTGCATTGAGTGCATAATCATCTGCAAACAGAAAATCATGCACCAACACTCCCTCTATACTTGGGTCTTGGCTTGTAGCCTTTTCAAATTGAAGAACTTACCATCAGTACAGTAGTCATCGTCATTGAAAGCATTTGACAACATGACTGAAAACATCATGCTAAAAAACATGGGAGCAAGCACACAGCCCTTTTTCACTCCATTGGTAACTGGGAAAGCACGAGAGCTTTGTCTGCTATCCAGAACCTGGGCAAACATGCCATCATGAAGCTGACATACAATATTGATGAACTTCTCCAGGCAACCAAATTTTGACATAATTTTCCATAATCCCTCATAGCTAACAGTGTGAGTGATGGTACCACTGGTAGAAATAGGTCAGGAGGCTGTGCTTCAGGGGGAAAGATAAACTTGATTTTGTATATTAGGTGGAGGTGCTAGTAGATTATTGAAGATTCCTGGCAGGCAAGAAAAAAATTCAGTCTAGAGAAAAAGAGATCATAGGCTTAGAGATAGTGTATGAGGCAAGAGGAATAGTCAAATGTGAATGGATCATTATTAGTGTGACTCAGGGTAGCTTTTATGTTGTTAGTGGTATTATTTTAAGTAATGAGACTGTGGTATTAAAATCTACCCAAGTATTTACAGTCAGTCTTGCACCTCAAGCTGCTATACCAGAGTGATATAGTGGAAAAAAAAAAAAACTGAATTAGGAGTACAAAGTCTTAAGTTCAAGTCTTCACTCTCCCATTTCTGCTTTGTAATCATAGACATATTTAATGTGTCCGAATCACAGATAGTAAATGGCAGACCTAGGATCCATTATGGTATGGTGGAAAAAGCCCTGGCTTTGTAGTCAAAAACTCAAGGTTAAATCCCATCTTTCATGTTCCTTAATTGAACTCAACTGCCAAGTTACTGAATTTTGGTTTTATCATTTCAAACTCTGGCATTAAAAAGGGAAGCAAATTCTCAAAATTCTGTGTTTTCTAATTTCAGTAATACAACAACTCAGAAATCATATTGCCTAGAAAGAGGCAGTAACATGACATCAAAGGAAGAATTTCAGTGTTTCTCTTGTAAAATGTAAATGGTATTCTCTTAGTAGAAGGCATCATATGACCTACAAAAAAGAGCTACTCTTTGTGTCACTGATAGTAGATCCAGCTCTATGCATAATCACTAGCTTTAATTCCACAAATATTTATGTAGTGACTGTTATATGCAGGACAAAAAGTAAAGTCTGTCCTCAAGGAACTTTTCTGTTCTACTGGTGTATGTCAGGTATGTAGACAAACAAACCATAAAGTAATTTGAGGAGCAAGAGACCATTAATAAATGAAGGAAATTAGTAAAGGCTTCACAAAGGAGGTGGCACCTGAGCAAAACCTTGAAAGACAGTTAACAATAATAATTATCCAGGGTGTCACTTAGATGAAAGTCAGAGATGAGGAAGGTTTGCATGAAAGCAAGAATTGGAATGGTGAATTTAAGAAAAGCTAGCAGTATGCTTTTTTTCTCTCACCTGCTTAAAAACCCCATTTCATGGCGACCCCACAAGCTAAAGCTAAGCATAATATAGTATTCATATACTCATTTAAATTTATGGTTTCATCAGTTTTGAAGTTCATTCCAACAATGCAACCCAGCTCTATCTTCCCATCCTATACAGCTCTTATCTACATCCTCCTTTACATTCACAGAAGGCCTTTCTACATTCTCCTGACATTCCACTAGAATACTTTGGCTATCTAGTTACCCCTCACCCTTGCAATATTAGTACAACATTACTCTTAATAATACATAATATCGTGATAACATCTTTTATTCCTTTTATTCTTCAGAGTTCATCATTGTTTTTGTATGTTGTAACCTGCTCATTCCCACCTGCTTAGACTATATGACATTGATTCATTTTTAATTCTTTAGAAAATTGTTTGAGTATCTCACTGCCACACCAATAAAATGTCAATATTACCAGCCATTTATCTTATTCTGCTTCTCTCTGCTTTATGAGATGATTGCTCATAATCTTTTATCATCCTCTGCAAAATTTTACAAACAAACTTACATTCTAACTCAATTTTAGCTTTGGCCAGCCTTCTCATTTCATTTGGCAAGTAAGTCTGGTGTTTAACAATAAAGCTACTTTTTGAGCCCTTTTGGTCTCTTTGTTGTGATAATTTCTGTTTTCTATTTTTAATCATCAATTTATTGTTTAAATAGTTCAGGTTTTGTCCTTTCAATTATGCACCATGTCTTTTCCCCTTAATGTTTTTTTTTTAATTAACTGTGATACTAAAAGCTAACTCAATGATAACTCACATTGATATCAAAACTTTTCTTGTCTATTAAAATATAATATATTCAGTTTTCAGTGTTATTATTGATTGTTCACTGTGAACAGTAACTACCAATATTTCTTGGATAATGTGTTCTTGTTTTAAAAAGCAGAAGGCTTCTTCATAAACTAAAAAATCTTTGACATCTCTCATGCATTCTTCATGAATCATACTTTCCCATATATTTTTCCCTTTATTGCCTTTTCATATCTTTGCATTGAAGTCACTAAGAGTCATTGATTTAAGTGGCAGGGTTTTAACAAGTTCGTTGTAGAATTTCTCTGTATCTTAATCCTTAGTACCTAATGGTATATGAAGTGCAGTTATTCTTGTGTTGATATTTTTGGAAATACTTGTCATTAATATACTACATAGTGATCAAATATCCCATGAAATAATGTTTCTAGGTGCCTTCTGCTGTATGATAAAACCCATTCCATCAATTCCTTTTGTGGCTTCTCCTAGGAGTATCTGTGAGCCATCTGTTTAATTTCAACTTCCTTCTTCTGAGTACACTTATAGCAAGAATGTCAAGATAGAAGTAAGTGATTTGGCTCCTCAGGTAACACACAGACTCTGTCCTCCAAGAGCCTAAAGCATGATGCTAAATACTAAACACAAACAAAATACTCCTATTGTTCAGATAACATTAGCATGGACACCTTTATTTAGGACTTGCTTTCTGTTCATCTAAAATATCTGTTCTCAAATTGGAGTTTTAGGGGAGGAATTGAATAGATGAGAAGTTTGAGAGGAAAAGTAGACTTTCCCAGCTTTACTTGCTTTCATATTTTCAGAATGGCTTTATTATTTTCTTTGACATAAGTCCCCAAAATATCAAAGAGCCCAATCTATAAAATGTAAGGACAAAGATGTATCCCTGTGCTAAATATATGTATGTATGTACGTATTTATATACTTTTTTAAAAATCAGTTCCATATCTCTGCTGCCCTTTATATGTGCTAGTAATTGAAAATTATCTGTAATTCCAGGTCAAGACTACAAGATGATGAAACTGAAATTCAGTTAAAATACTTTGTGTGATAGACAGTATCCCTTTTCATTCAAAAGTTGGCTATTCATTTTAGACAAAGATTCACCTCTGGAACATAAACAGTTGTATTCAGTACTTACTAAAAGTAAGAAAAAGGTTAAAATGAGTGATTTTGTGTCCTTAGTCATGAATGTTGTCAGTTGGTAATAGAATTATAAATGCCAAGGAATACTATTTTGTGTCCATCATATTTTTTACAGTCTTTTGTGGGTAGCAGTAATTGTGCATTAGTGCAGTTTTTCCCAGTGTTACTCAGCATCAATAATTTACATAGATACATTTGCCATTAAACTTGATTTATTTGGAGCTTTTAAAAATTTTTATGTAATATACAACTTTTCAAACTGCAAAGAGCTTATAGATTTTATTCAATTTGTGTGGTTCCATTTTTGTCATAGGCAAAGCTCATGTTATTTACCTTGTATGACTGTGGTTAAGAAATATATATATGTTCGATTATTTGAAATTCTAATCTTATGCAGATTGTAATACATGTCAAACTAGAGTGATCGTTGTAGACAGAAGATGTCAACAGCAGTATCTTAAGTGGGTAAATCTTTGTTTCCCAGACAGTATAAGAATTAGCTTGTGTTTATAAGTTTGTTGTTGTGACCCTATTTGAGGTTTTCTTGGCAAAGATACTGGGGTAGTAGTTTGTCATGTCCTTTTCCAGCTCATTTTACAGATGAGAAAACTGAGACAAACAGGGTTAAGTGACTTGCTAGGAAGTGTCTGAGGTCAGATTTGAACTCAGGTCTTTCTGACTCCAGGCTTTCTAACTCCACTCTATCCAGTGTGCTGCCTCATTTACAAGTTAGGTTAAAGGATTTCTCTTTACCCTTTCTCCTTTTTTATCTGTGAAATAAATGGATTCCATAGTAATTTATATATGTCAGAATATCATTAACCACATAGAACACATCTTGTCTAGAATGTAATAGTACATTTTAGTGAGGTGCTTGAGGCTTAGAAAGAGTAAGTGATTTGCCCATAGTATCCAACCAGTTAATGTTTGAAGCAAAACTTGACCCTAGCTGTGGCTGATTCTACTATGCCACACTGCTTGTCTATGTGTATGTATATGTGTTTTGAGATAAAAGCATTGTTTTTACCTTTTTCATTTTAAGACATTCTTGGGTTTTTTACATATTTTTATGTCTCCTAAAATATGTCTAATTTTATTTCAGGTGGCAACAAAGACAACATCAGAGCTGGATGTAAAAAATGTGGCTATCGTAAGTACTACATACTGTAATAAGACTTCATATTATAATATTTCACATTGCAGCTTTTAGAAGTCTTATGGTATAGCTCTGTTTTGTTTTCTTTTTAGTATCTTGGAATATGGCAAAAAGCCCAAAGTCCCAAAAAACATTTATAGGTTCAAAGGTTCAACTATTGGAACGAAAATAATTCACCATTTCTGCCTGCTGTGAATCAGTGAGAAATCTTATGACTATATAGGAATTCAATAAACAGGATTCTAGTACTTAGTTATAGAATATAATTTCATGGAAACTGTGTTTCAAAACATGCATTTTTATTTAAATGATAAATGCATTTTATATGCATTTCCTTACCTCTTAGCTTTACTGTAGGAATAGATAAAACTAAGCCCAGCAATTCAATAAATAGGTAGGGTTTATTGCCATTGACTGATCAACTGCTATCTAAATTTTTACATTTTTATCTATATTCTAAACCATCTCCTTGACATGAGTCCTTTTGTTACTGTAGTTTATAAATCATTGCTAATTTGCTTGTATCGTTCATCAAGTTTTGACTAAACACCTGGCATTTGCAGGGCCCTTTACTTGAAAACTGTCTTTGTTTTCAAAATTGCATTTAATTTTCTAGCTTGCGTACTAATATATTCACTTATCACAGATAGGTTAGGTATTGAAAGTTTTCTATAGACATTAAGACCATTAACATGTTCATAAAGTCACCAAAAAGTTTTTCACTCTTTTTTCAGAAAATAAAATGGCAGTTTGAGCAGCATGGTAGTGTGTTAGGAAAAGCAGCAATTTTGAAGCCAGATATCTGGAATTCCATTCAGTTGGGGAATGGCTAAATAAGTTATGGTTCATGAATATAATTGAGTACCACTGTGCTATAAGAAATGATAAATACTGTAACTACAAAGAACAGGAAGAGTCTTATATGAACTGATCCAAAATGAAATAAGAGTTGTCAGCAAAAATGTATAAACACCTATGGCATTATACTATAAGCACTGGAGAGACAAAGACAAAAATCGTCCCCCTTTTAGGGAGCTAATGGCCAAATTTAGCATCAAAGAAGAGGTTACTCACCTCCTTCTTTATAAATTTAAGGTATTATTATTGTAGAATACTTCACATAATGTTAGTATATTTATTTTTCAGTATGTTAATTTTGCTGAGCTATTTATTTTTGTATTTTATTTATTTTTAGAGATTTCTATCTGGGAGGGGGAAGAGGAATTCATTGGGAAATATAGGGGATCTAAAATCAAAAGAAGAAAAATTGTTTTAAAAAAATTTTTTTAGTTCTGTTCCCAGCTCTGACACTACCTATGGGTTTCCGAGCAAACTAATTAACTTATCTGAACTTCATTTTCTTCAGCTCACAGCACTATATAAATGAGTTATTATTATCCAATAGATGTTGTTTAGTATATGTGGTAATAAGAAAATTTTCCATTGTTTTTACCTTCAAGTAATCTCTTCACAATTATTTATGATTTAGACCTTTGAAGTGATTAACTCATGTTTGTTTATTTCTACTATATCCTATATGGAGTGTTTCAGTAAAATTTGATAGTATCCCGGTTGAAAAAATGTTAACAGTAAGTAACTCACAAGTGGTAATGGCCTACTCATTCAGGCAATGTAACCTATAGGCATGACATCCCCTTTCTGTATCTCTAGACTGCCCTGGTGCCGGGGAGTTTCTTAGAGTGGGAAGTGGGACTGACCACAGTCAGTGTCCATGCTGTTACAACTTGGACTCTCTCAAGTAGGTCCTGGGGCTCATAGTCATGTTGTGCATTGATTCATTGCTACCACTTCCTACTTTAGCTCCTGAGCTCCCACCAGTGTGTTTCCCATTTATGCAAATCAATCAGTCACAATGACCCCATTGACTCTTAAGAATGAAAATGATAAGACAAGAGCAATCTTGACAAGATTAATAATAAGACAATAATAGGAAGAAGAAGAAGACAGGAGCAAATCATGACATTTTTCTTACTAAAAGACAAAAGCAGTAATCATCTTAACCATTACTTAATTGAAGGCAAGAGTAAGAATAATCAAAATAACAGTCTACCTATAAATCTCGAGTCATATTCTTTGGAACTGTTTGTGGAGAGAGTGGAAACACATGTAAAGAAGCCTGTCTGGGGCACACCACTGAGGAAACACGTGTGCCCAGAGCAGCTCGGACCTTGATGTGCTTGGTCTCTTTAGAGCGCAGCATCACCTCCCAGGGATAACTGCTTTTGTTCTGTCCGTTCCCTTTCTTGTCCTCACAGCTATCTTGTTAGGTGAAGCTACTTCTCTAGTCATCTTGGACCACTGAAGCAATTACAGACTGTTAGGATTCAGCCTCCCTTGGAAGGGAACTAAGATATTGCTAACTTCTTTCAGTGACAAATAGCTTCCATAAGGGAGTCTCTGAGGAGTTTCTCTGATAGCAAGAGAGCCATATGGCCTCTCCTCCACCAGTTCTGCAAACAGCAGGGGATTCTTTTTTATCTGGTTAGCTCTTAGTAAAGTCACTCTTCTCACAGCAAAACAGATGCAAGACTCTTTCTGCTTGTTTATCATTAGCATGTCAGAGAGGCCCCTAATTTGCAACACCGATAAACCTTTGAGTTTTCCTCTCTTTCATACATTAATAGTAATAGAAGGTAGTTTTTCTTTTTGCCAAATAATCAGCTCTCAGCAAAGCAGTGTCTCCTTCCCATATGTACCAGCACAGTAAGTACAGTTCCTGCATGTCAGTTTTTCAACTCCTAATAGTTCTTGTGCCTGTCTTTCATTAGTATCTCCTTTTAACCATCTCTTGATACTCTGACCCTGATTGCCTCAGCTTCTTCCTGCCTCAGATCCTTTTTTTTATTTAAAGCTTTGAGTTCCTTCCCTGAGATGGTAAGCAATCAGTTATATGTTATACATTTGCGCTTATGTAAAACATTTCCATGTTAGTCATTTTTTACAAGGAGACTCGAATAGAAGAAAAACGATAAAAGAAAGTGAAAAATATAGCATGCTTCAGTCTATTCAAACAATATCAGATCTTTCTCTGGAAGTAGATAGTATGTTTCATCATTAGTCATTTATACTTGTCTTAGATCCTTGTATTGCTGAGAATAACTAAGTCATTCACAGTTCTTCATCAAATAATATTGCTGTTACTGTGTACAATATGCTCCTGGTTCTGTTCACTGTACATCAATTCGTGGAAGTCTTTCAAGGTTTTTCTGGAATCATTCTGCTTGTCATTTCTTATAACACAGTAATATTCCATTGCAATTACATACCACAGCTTGTTTAGCCATTCCTGAATTGATGGACATTCCTTCAATTTCCATTTCTTAGCCACCACAGAAAAGTTGCTATAAATATTTCTGTACAAATAGTTTCTTTTCCCTTTTTTTAGATGTCTTTCGGGTAGAGACCAAGCAGTGGTCTTTAGCCGGATCAAAGGATATGAACAGTTTTATAGCCCTTTGGGTATAGTTTTTTCTTTTTGTTTTTATTAAATTATTTTGTTTTATTAAATTATTTTATTTGTTTTCAGTGTTCTACAATCACTTCCATATATCTTAGATTGTTTTCCCCTCCCTCACTTTCTTTCCCCACCTCCCTCCCCACTCTCTCCCTGAGACAGTGTACAGTCTCATATAGATTCTACACATACATTCCTGTTAAATAAATTTTCACCTTAGTCATGTTGCATAGAAGAACTAAAATGAATGGGAGAAACCATAAAACAAAACATAATACAAAAGAAAATGGTTCACTTCATTCTGTGATCCAGTTCCATAGTTCTTTCTGTGGATATGGAAGGCGTTTTGCCTAGAGTCCATTGGGAATTTTTTAGGTCCTTGCATTGCAGTGACAAGAAAAAAATCTTTGCACACTGTGGTACACTGTGTGTACAAAGTTCTCCTGATTTCATCAGTTCCTATAAGTCCTTCCAGGTCTCTCTGAAGTCTTCCTGTTCATCATTTCTTATAGCACAATAGTATTCCATTACATTCATATACCACAGTTTGTTCAACCATTCCCCAATTGATGGGCATGCTGTTGATTTCCAGTTTTTGGGCACCACAAAGAGAGCTGCTATAAATATTTGTGTACATGTGGGACCCTTTCCCATTTCTTTGATCTCTTTGGGATACAGTCCCAGAAGCCATATAGCTGGGTCAAAGGGTATGCATATTGTTGTTGCCCTTTGAGCATAGTTCCAAATTGCTCTCCAGAATGATTGGATCAGCTCATAGCTCCACCAGCAATGAATTAGTGTTCCAACTTGCCCACATCTTCTCGAACATTTATCATCTTCCTGTTTTGTCATGTTAGCCAATCTGATAGGTGTGATGTGGTACCTCAGAGTTGTTTTGATTTGCATCAGTGATTCAGAGCATTTTTTCATATGACTATAGATAGCTTTAATTTATTCCTCTGAAAACTGCCTGTTCCTTTGACCATTTATCAATTGGGGAATGACTTGTATTCTTGTACATTTGACTCAGGTCTCTATATATTTTAGAACTGAGGCCATTATCACAGACACTGGTTGCAAAAATTCATTCTCAGTTTTCTGCTTCCCTCCTAATCTTGGTTGCATTGGGTTTGTTTGTGCAAAACCTTTTCAATTTAATGTAATAAAATTATCTATTTTGCACTTCATAATCTTCTCCATCTCTCATTTGGTCAAAAATTTCTCCATTCTCTATAAATCAGACAAATACACTATTCCTTGCTCCCCTAATTTATTTATAGTATCAATCTTTATACCTAGATCATGTATCCATTTGAACTTTATTCTTATGTGCAGTCTCAGGCATTGGTCTATACCCAGTTTCCGCCACACTGTTATCTAGTTTTCCCAGCAATTTTTGTCAGTGAGTTCTTATCCCAGAAGCTGGAGTTCTTGAGTTTATCAAACAGTACATTACTATATTCATTGACTACAGTGTCTTCAATACCTAACATATTCCTCTGTTTCTTAGTCAATACCAACTGGTTTTGATGACTGCTGCTTTATAATACAATTTGAGATCTGGTAGGGCTAGGCCACCTTCCCTAGTATTTCTTTTCATTAGTCCCCTTGATATTCTGGACCTTTTGTTCTTCCAGATGAATTTAGATATTATTTTTTCCAGCTCTAGAAAGTAATTATCTGGTGGTTTGATTGGTATGGCTCTGAATAAGTAAATTAATTTAGGTAGAATTACCATTTTTATTATATTGGCTCGGCCTACCCATGAGCAACTAATATTTTTCCATTTACTTAGATCTGACTTTATTTGTGCGAAAAGTGTTTTGTAATTGTGTTCATGTAGTCCCTGGGTTTGTTTTGGCAGGTACTCTCAGATATTTTATAGTGTCTATCGTAACTTTAAATGGGATTTCTCTTTCTATCTCTTGCTGTTGGGCTTTGTTAGTAACATATAGAAATGCAGAAGATTTGTGTGGATTTTTTTTTGTAACCTGCAACTTTGCCATTGTTTATTATTTCAAGTAGTTTTTTACTTGATTTTCTAAGTATATCATGGTATCATTTGCAAAGAGTGATAACGTAGTTTCTTCTTTGCCCATTCTACCTTCAATTACTTTTTCTTCTCTTATTGCTACAGCTAACATTTCTAGTACCACATTGAATAACAGTGGTGATAACGGACATCCTTGTTTCATCCCTGATTTTATTGGAAATGCATCTAACGTATTTCCATTGCATGTAATGCTTGCTGATGGTTTTAGGTAGATACTGCTTATATTTTTATGGAAAGTTCTATTTATTCCTATGCTCTGCAGTGTTTTCAATAGGAATAGGTGTTGTATTTTGTCAAAAGCTTTTTCTGCATCTATTGAGACAAACATGTGGTTTCTGTTAGTTTTGTTGTTGGTATGATTGATAATGCTGATAGTTTTCCTAATATTGAACCAGCCCTGCATTCCTGGTATAAATCCTACCTGATCATAATGTATTATTCTTGTGATAAGTTGATACATTCTTTTTGCTAATATCATATTTAAAATTTTTGCTTCCGTATTCATTAGAGAAATTGGTCTATAATTTTCTTTCCATGTTCTGTTTCCTCGTTTAGGTATAAGAACCATATTTGTATCATAAAAAGAATTTGATAGGACTCCTTCTTCCCTAATTTTCCCAAATGGTCTATATAGTATTGGAATTAACTGCTCCCTAAATGTTTGGTAGAATTCACTTACAAATCCATCTGGCCCTGGAAATTTTTTCCTAGGGAGTTCATTGATGGCTTGTTCAATTCCTTTTTCTGAGATAGGGTTATTTAAGTATTCAACTTGCTCTTCTGTTAATCTGGACAATTTATATTTTTTAAAATAATTGTCCATCTCATTTAGATTGTCAAATTTATGGGCATACAGTTGGGTAAAGCAATTTCTAATTATTGTTTTAATTTCCTTCTCATTGGAAGTGAGTTCACCCTTTTCATTTTTGATACTGGTAATTTGATTTTCTTCCTTTTTTTTAATCAAACTGACCAAAGGTTTATCAATTTTATTGTTTTTTTTCACAAAACTAACTCTTAATTTTATTCATTAGTTCAATAGTTTTCTTAATTTCAATTTTATTAATCTCTCCTTTGATTTTCAGTATTTCCAATTTGGTATATTTACTCGGGGATTTTCAGTTTGTTTTTTTTCTAGCTTTCTCAGCTGCAAGCCCAATTCATCAGTCCCCTATTTCTCTATTTTAGTTATGAAGGCATTCAAAGATATAAAACTTCCCCTAAGAACTACTTTTGTAATATCCCATAAAATTTGGTAGGTTGTCTCATTGTTGTCGTTCTCTTGAATGAAGTTATTGATTGTTTCTATGATTTGTTGTTTAACCCACTGATTCTTTAGGATTAGATTACTCAGTTTCCAATTAATTTTTGGTATATCTATCCATAGCCTTTGACTACATATAATTTTTGTTGCTTTATGATCCAAGAAGGATGCATTGACTGTCTCTGCCTTTCTGCACTGGATTGTGAGGTTTTTATGCCCTAGTACATGGTCAGTTTTTGTATATGTGCCATGTATCACTGAGAAAAAAGTGTATTCCTTTCTATCCCCATTCAGTTTTCTCCAGAGATCTGTCGTATCTACCTTATCCAGAGTTCTGTTCACCTCCTTAACTTCTTTGTTGTTTATTTTGAGGTTGTATTTATCAAGTTCAGAGAGGGGGGAGGTTGAGGTCCCCCACTTGTATAGTTTCGTTGTCTGTTTCTTCTTGTAACTCCCCCAACTTCTCCTCTAAGAATTTGGATGCTATACCACTTGGAGCATATATGTTTAGTAATGAAATTCCTTCGTTGTCAGTGGTGCCTTTTAATAGGATATATTTTCCTTCCTTATCTCTTTTGATTAGATCTATTTCTGCTTTTGCTTTGTCTGAAATTAGGATGTCTACCTCTGCTTTTTTTACATCAGCTGAAGCACAATATATTCTGTTCCAACCTTTTACCTTTACCCTGTGTGTATACCCCCATTTCTGATGTGTTTCTTGTAAACAACATGTTGTTAGATTAAGGTTTTTAATCCATTTTATGGGAGAGTTCATCCCATTCAGATTCACAGTTATGATTACTATCTGTGTCTTTCCCTCCATCCATCCATCCCCTTTCCCACATTTATGCTTTTAGCTCTCCCTTCTCCTTTCCCTTTCACAATAGGGTTTTAATTTTTGACCACCACCTCCCTAAGTCTTCCCTCCCTTGTTTCTGCCCCCTCCCTTTTACTCCCTTTTTCTCTTACTACTTCTTCTGTCCCTTTTAGCCTCCCCTCCCTTTTCTTTCCCCTTTTCCTCATTATATTTCTATACTTAATTGAGTTTGTTGTTCCCTTCTTGAACCAAATCAGATAAGAGTAAATGTCAGACAATGCTCTCTTCCTCCCTTCTTTCCTTCTACCGTAATATATTTCTGTGCCTCTTCCTGTGATGTAATTTATCTTTTTCTGCCTCCTTCTTTTTATATCTCCCGTTATAATCCCTTTGCACCCTTAAATCACATTTTTATCATTACATCGTTTACCTTATACCTTCTCCCTCTATCTATGTATACCCCTTTTATATATCCTAATAAATATACAATTCTCAAGATTAACAAGTATCATCTTCTCTTATAAGGATGTAAGCAGTTTGCCCATATTGAATGACAAGTTGTTGTTTTTTTTTTCCCCTCCTCTTTTCCTTTTTATGCCTCTCTTGAGACCTGTGCTTGAAGATCGAATTTTCTATTGATCTTTGGGCTTTTTCATCTGGAAGGTCTGAAAATCCCTTATTTTTATGAATGTTCATCTCCTTGCCTGAAATGTTATGCTCAACTTTGCTGGCTAATTGATCGTTGGTTGTAGTCCCTAAGATCTTTTGCCTTATGGAATATCATATTCCAATTCCTTCAGTCCTTTAATGTAGAAGCTGCCAGATCCTCTGTGATACTGACTGTAGCTCCTCAATATTTGTTTCTTTCTGGCTGCCTGCAGTATTTTCTCCTTCCTTCACTTGATTGTTCTGGAATTTGGCAGCAATATTCCTTGGTGTTTTTAGTTTATGATCCCTTTGAGGAGGTAAAAGGTGGATTCTTCCGATGACTGTTTTGCCCTCTGGATCTAGGACTTCTGGGCAGTTTTCCTTGACAATTTCTTGGAAGATAATTTCCAGGTTCTTTTTTTCTTCATAGCTTTCTGGTAGATCAATAATTCTTTGATTTTTCTGTCCTGGATCTATTTTCCGCGTCAGTTGTTTTTCCAATTAGATATTTTACATTTTCTTCTATCTTTTCATTCTTTAGATTCTGTTTGACTGGTTCTTGATGTCTCATAGAGTCATTAGCTTCTACTTGCCCGATTCTAATTTTTATAAAATTGTTTTCTTCAGTTAACTTTTGCATCCCCTTTTCCATGTGTCCAATTATTCCTTTTAAGGAGTTATTTTCTCCAGTTTAGTACTTCCTTTTCCATTTGTCCAATTTCCCAGTTAGGTTTTGTTCTTCTTTTTCCATTTGTCCAGTTTTCCTTTTTAAGGAGCTGTTCTCTTTAATAAATTCTTTTTTTCATATTTTTTAAAATTATTGGCCAGTTTTTCTTCTATTTCTCTAATTTGGTTTTTAAAATACTTTCTGAGCTGTTCCAAGAATGCTCTTTGGTTTGAAACCAGTTCATATTCCCTTCTGAAGTTTCAGATGGGATTATAATGCTGACTTCTTTGGTATTCGTGTTTTGGTTCTTGTCCCCACAGAAAGATTCTATGGTCTTTTCTTTTCTGCTTTGCTTCTTACACATGATGATCACCCTTTTCCAGGCTTTTAAAGTAGACCTCTGTTTCTGGGGAACATGGGGCTCTGTCTCACAGTTCTTGTGCCTTGAACTTGAAGCTTTGTATGTTGTGGCCTCTGGTTCTTTCAACTGGGAGCTAAAATGCTGCAGCTTATTTGGTGTTGAGCTGGTGGTGTTTGAAAGCAGAGACCAGGTGAAGTCTTTCTGGGTTTCCCCAGAGTTACCCTGAAGCTAGCTGCATTGTGTGTTGGGGCGGGGTTGTCTGGCCACAGGGGGGTCTCCTCGCTGAGCTCAAGGATAGGCAAGCTCAGCCGTTGGTGAACCCATCTGCACTAGTATCTTCCCTATTCCCCTGGGGTGCTGAGGCATGCTTGGGGTCCTGGTGTTGGCGGTTGTAGGCTCTAGCCCCCTAGGGCTCAGGATCTCCTCTTGGTTTGCTGAGGTGGAGTTGTCTGGGACAGCTCTGGTACTGAACTTGTCCCCTTCAAGAGGGACCTCCTTAGAGATTTTCCTAGCCTTGTTGGCTAAGAGATTGTTTACCCCTTCCCCTGATCCCACTGTTCCAGGATTTTTCCAGGGGAAATATTCTCTCGGCTCTTCAAGGTCAACAAGGGGAGAGAGATAGCAATTACCAATCATTCTGCCATTTTGGTTGCCCTCCTTTGGGTATAGTTCTGAATTGCTTTCCGGAATGGTTGGATCAGTTCACAACTCCACCAACTGTGCATTAGTGTCCCAGTTTTCCCACATCCCCTCCAACATTCAATATTTTCCTCTTAGCCAATGTGATAGGTGTGAGGTGGTACCTCCGAGTTGTTTTAGTTTATATTTCTCTAATGAATGGTGATTTAGAGCATATTTTTCCTTCGACTATAGCTACTTAAATTTCTTTGTCTGAAAACTGCTCTTTCAGGTAGTGATTGGTGGATTCTTTCAATTTCTCTTTTGTTTTCTGGTTATAATATGTCAAGGCAGTTTTCTTAATTCTTGAAACATGTTGTCCAGCCTCTTTTTTTTTTAATCATGGATTTAAAGTAGTCCAATAATTCTTATATTACCTCTCCTGGATCTTTTGTCTAGGTCAGTTTTTTTCCTAATGAAAATTTCGTATTTTCTTTTTTCTAACATTTTTGATTTTTTTTTTGGTATCTTAATGTCTCTTAGAGTCATTTGCTACCACTTGCTCAATTCTAATTTTTAAGGAATTATTTTCTTCAGTGAGCTTTTGTACTTCCTTTTCCATTTGACCAGTTCTGCTTTTTTAGGGAATTATGTATCAGTAAATTTTTGTGTGATTTTTCATATCCTGCTGACTCTTTTCATGATTCTCTGGCATTAGTCTTGTGTCTTTTCCCAGTTTTTTTCTCCTTCATCAATTTGCTTTTTTAAGGTCCTTTTTAACCTCTAATAGCAATTCTCTTTGGACTTGAGACCAAATTCCATTTTTTTGAGTCTTCACAGGTAGCCATTTTGACAATACTATTCCCTTCTGTGTCTATGCCTTGATCCTCCCTGTCACTATCATACCTTTCTCTATAGTCAAGTTCTTTTTTTAGCTTTTGCTCATTTTTTGGCCTTTTTTTGTGATGGTTTTGTATGTGAGAGTTGGGCTCTGGTCTTCTATTCTCCCAAGCTTTTTGTGCTGCTGCTCAGGGTCTTACTACTGGCTTTCATTGGGTTTCAGAATTTAGCTTCTTATTTTTGCTGGAGAGTTTGTTACTCTTTTTGTTTGTGGAACTTTCCTGGGTGTGCGGTTTGGCTGCTGGGCTGCCTTACGGGTGAAACCTTTCTACTGGGTTGCTTTTGTAACAGACTCTTTCTGGTGGCTGGCCTTGGAGGAGAGATCTTGTTGCCGGGCCCTGCTGAGCTTGCTATGGAAAACAGGACTTTTCTATTATCAGGCCCTAGAAGAGTAATCTTATTGCTGGTAGGCCCCAGGGACAGGGCTTTACCTTTGGTCAGCAGTGGGGTCAAGACCTTGCTGGTGGCTTTTGCTGAGGGTGGGACTGCTGCAGTGAGGGACCTTCCTGAGTACACAGACTGCTCACTTGCCTAGGGGGCTGCTGGTTTGCAGGAGGGTGAGGCCTTGCTGATGGATTGTCACAGGCTTGGAACCTTGCTGCAAACCCCTTATGCTGAGCATGGCTGTTGCTTCTGCTGCTGCTGCTTTTGGACCTTGCTTCCCTCCTACCCCAGTAAGACATCTTTCCAACCACACCAGTATGCTTCTTCCCTGCTCCTAAATCAATTCAGAGGTAGTTTTCTAGTTGTTTGGAAGGAAATTTGGGAAGGCTTCAGAGGGTTTCATTTTCACTCTGTCATCTTGTCACCCAAAATCCTCTCCTGATACTTTTTATAACCTATGTTTCCTGTGTCCTCCTACTCTTCTCCTAATAGCTCAATTAGGTAATGATCCATGCCTAACATAGATATGAAACTCAAAAATTCCACCTCTCAGGTATCACCCTCAAATCATCTCATAGTCTTCAAAAAGTTACTTATTTGCAGTTTTTCAGTTATAACCTTCAAAACTGAAAATAATCACAAGCAAATGAGCTTATGAACTACAGTACCCTGCAACTGTTATTTCGACTATCTGTCTTCAGATGGGTCCTATGATGTTCTCTCCTCAAGTTCTAAGAACAGTTTTTATCCTCAAGTTTAGCTGAGAGGATGTGTTTACTTTTAAGCTGATTTTCTTAGTTTTCCTTACATAGATGTTCTTTTTTTCTCCCCCTTTCATCAAGCAAAATGTCTGCATATTAAACAGGCAGAATCATACAAATAGATTCTGATATTCAGTTCCCTTCCTTTCATATTATTGTTTTAAGTTCTAAACTTCTGATAATCAGAAGCTTTTGTTATTATTGTTGCCTAGCTACCAGCATAGCATGCTGAACCTTTCTTATTGTTAGGTTTCCATCTTTACAGATGTTACTGATAAAGCCCTTTTCAGTGAACAAGTGTTTTTTAATGTGGACTACATTTTTTAAAAAACAATCAGTCAGCTCATTATTTCTGGACAATAACCTTTTTCTTTTGTTTATAGTAGTAACAGAAAGGGCTTTGTAAATCCATTTATTTTGCTTTCATCCCTAAAATGTGGGTGTCCTTGTATTGATCATAAAGGAAATTTATTTCTTTAGCTGTAAAAATAAATAGAAAGCAGTACATACTAAGCAATTTATCTTTAAAGTATTTAATGCTTCATTGAAGATATTTGTAGTAATTATAGAATTATTCAGTAATATATTTCATTGTCTGAAATAAATTGACTTTTCAAGTTAAGGATGAGAGCTGTACTTCTAAATAAATATTTTCTCTATCTAGCAGAATTGTTAATGATAATTGAATCCTAAAGACTAGATCATATTTATCATGAATTTTTCATTTATAAAATATTCATGTATTGCTTCAAGATTTACAAATACTTTTAAAACTTCTTTTTAAATTAATAAAAATCTATTTTTTCTCCCTCTCGCTCCATATTGAGGGGGGAAAAGAAGAAAAACTTCTTTTAACAACTGTGCATAGACAAGCAAAACAAATTCCCTCCATGGCCATGCTTAAAAAATGTATGTCTTATTCTATACTCTGAGCCCATCTCCTCTATTAGGAGGTGAGTAGCTTGCTTCATTATGAGTCCTTTGGAGTTATTGCAGTGATCTGAGTCCTAAACAATTTTCAATTTATTTTTACAGGGTTGCTAATTGTATAACTTGTTCTCCTGACTTAACTTTTCATCAGTTCCTAGAAATCTTCATTTCTTATGGTTCATAATATTCCATTGTATTCATTTACCACAATTTTTTCAGTCATTCCCCAATTTACAAGTATCCCTCCCTTAGTTTCCAGTTCTCTGTTACTGCGAAAGTGCTGCTACTATAAATATTTCAGTACATATATGGTTCCTTTTCTTCTTTCTTTGATCTCTTCAGGAAATAAGCCTAGTAGTGGTGTTACTAGGTCAAAAAGTATGTACATTTTAGTAAAATGGGGGCACAGTTTCAAATTGTTTCCAGAATGACTGGACCATTCACAACCCAACCAGTAGTACATTAAGGTTCCTATATTCCTGCAACTGTTCCGTTGGTTGTCTTTTTTCTTTTTTGTTAACTTGTCCAAGTCTGATGGGTGTGAAGTGCAACCTCAGAGATGCTTTCATTCAAATTTATCTAATTCTTATCAATTTAAAGTGTTTTTTTTTAAAAATAGATAGATAGGGGAGGAGCCAAGATGGCGGAGTAGAAAGACTCCCATATGCTAGCTCCAAACCCACAGCCCATAAATTTCCTGTAAAAAGAACTCCCCACAAATTCTGGATCAGTGCAAGCCATGCAGAAACACAGGAGAGGAGATTTCTGTTCCAGAGAGCCCTAGAAAGACCCCCAGGGGTCTGTTGCGCACTGGACAGTGGAGCCCACCCCTGTGCTGACCTGGCCGCACGGCCCCAGAGGAGCGGACCCGAGCAGGCTTCAGAGATGGACTCTCCAGCAGCTGCGAAGGTCCCTCCGCCCACAGGCACTACAGGTCAGTGAGAGAGATGTCTGGGCTTGCCAAGAGGGGAGCGGGGTGTCTCTGTCACCCTGGCCCCCTCGGGAGGCAGCGGCAGAGGGAGTATCAGAGGCAGCAGCGGTGGCCCGGGACTCCCAGAGTAGCAGGCAGGAGCTCAGGGCCATTACTGAAGGTCTCCGCATAAACGCCCTGAGGGAACTGAGCCTAGGAGGCAGCCCTGCCCCCACCTGAGCACCAGAACTTAAGCTAACATTGAATAGCAGCTGCACCTGCCACGGAAAGCCCTGAGGCTGGGGAGCAGCATTTGAATCTCAGACCCCAAGCACTAGCTGAGTAGATCTAGGCAGGGGTGGAGAGGAATCTCAGAAGTCAAGTAACTGGCTGGGAAAATGCCCAGAAAAGAGAAGAAAAATAAGACCATAGAAAGCTACTTTCTTGGGGGACAGATGTTCCCGCCTTTCATTTCTGATGACAAGGAACAATTCTTATCATCAGAGAAAGATGTGGAGTTGGGGCCTCTGTATCCCAGACATCCCAGGTGGATGTCTGATGGGCTCAAGCCATGGAAGAGCTCAAAAAGGATTTTGAAAATCAAGTTAGACAGGTGGAGAAAAGAACTGGGAAGAGAAATGAGAGAGATGCAAGAAAAGCATGAAAAACGGGTCAATACCTTGCTAAAGGAGACACAAAAAAAATGCTGAAGAAAATAACACCTTGAAAAATAGGTTCACTCAATTGGCAAAAGAGGTTCAAAAAGCCAATGAGGAGAAGAATGCTTTCAAAAGCAGAATTAGCCAAATGGAAAAAGAGGTTCAAAAGAGCTCACTGAAGATAATAGTTCTCTCAAAATTAGAATGGAACAGATGGAGGCTAATGACTTTCTGAGAAACCAAGAAATCACCAAACAAAACCAAAAGAATGAAAAAATGGAAGAAAATGTGAAATATCTCAATGGAAAAACAACTGACCTGGAAAATAGATCCAGGAGAGACAATTTAAAAATTATGGGACTACCTGAAAGCTATGATCAAAAAAAGAGCCTAGACATCATCTTTCATGAAATTCTCAAGGAAAACTGCCCTGATATTCTAGAACCAAAGGGCAAAATAAGTATTGAAGGAATCCATCGATCACCGCCTGAAAGAGATCCAAAAAGAGAAACTCCTAGGAACATTGTGGCCAAATTCCAGAATTCCCAGGTCAAGGAGAAAATATTGCAAGCAGCAAGAAAGGAACAATTCCAGTATTGTGGAAATACAATCAGGGTAACACAAGATCTAGCAGCTTCTACATTAAGGGATCAAAGGGCGTGAAACAGGATATTCCAGAAGTCAAAGGAACTAGGACTCAAACCAAGAATCACCTACCCAGCAAAACTGAGTATAATACTTCAGGGGAAAATATGGTCTTTCAATGAAACAGAGGACTTTCAAGCATTCTTGATGAAAAGACCAGAGCTGAAAAGAAAATTTGACTTTCAAACACAAGAATGAGAAGAAGCATGAAAAAGTAAACAGCAAACAGAAGTCATAAGGGACTTACCAAAGGTGAACTGTTTACATTCCTACATGGAAAGACAGTATTTGTAACTCTTAAAACTTTTCAGTATCTGGGTAGTTGGTGGGACCACACACACACATGCATGCACATACAGAGACAGAGAGCACAGAGTGAATTGAATAGAATGGGACCATATCTTAAAAGAAATTAAAGTAAATGGTGAGAGAGAAATGTAGTGGGAGGAGAAAGGGTGAAATGGAATGGGGTAAATTATCTCTCATTCCAGAGGCAAGCAGGAGACTTTTTAGTGGAGGGAAAAAGAGGAGAGCTGAGAAAAAAACATGAAGTTTACCCTCATCACATTCGACTAAAGGAAGGAATAAAATGCACACTCATTTTGGTATGAAAACCTATCTTACAGTACAGGAAAGTGGGGGAGAAGGAGATAAGCAGGGTGGGGGGGATGATGGGAAGGAGGGCAATGGGAGGAGGGAGCAATTTGAAGTCAACCCTTGTGGAGGGACAGGATCAAAAGACAAAATAGAAACAATGGGGGGCAGGATAGGATGGAGGGAAATGCACTTAGTCTTACACAACACGACTATTATGGAAGTCATTTGCAAAACTACACAGATATGGCCTGTATTGAATTGCCTGTCTTCCCAAAGGGAATGGGTGGGGAGGGAGGGATGGGGAGAATTTGGAATTCAAAGTTTTAGGAACTACTGTTGAGTATTGTTCTTGCTACTAAGAAATAAGAAATACAGTTAATGAGGAATAGAAAGTCATCTGGCCCTTCAGGACAAAAGAGAAGATGGGGACAAGAGAAGGGAGGGATGATAGAAGAGAGGGCAGATTGGTGATAGGGAAAATTAGAATGCTCAGTGTATTGGGGGAGGGGATAAAAGGGGAGAAAATTTGGAACCCAAAATTTTGTGAAAATGAATGTAAAAAGTTAAATAAATAAATTTATATTTAAAAAAATTAAGAATAGATAGATAATTTTGATCCTAAAAAATCTGCCTGTTCAAGAGGCAGAGCCAAGGTGGCAGAATAACGATATGAACTCACTGAACACTTCCAAATTCCCCATCAAACAACTTTGAAATGATGTGTCAAATTAGGTTTTAGAATGGCAGAACCAATAAAAGTTTGGGATGAAAAGATTTTCTAGCCCAAAACAGTTTAGGAGATTGGCAAGGAAGGTCTGTCTCACTAGAGTGGTGGTCAGTCCTGGAAAGCCATTCAATGCAGGCCATGCCCCAGCCAGGCAGCAGCAGGCTTGTAGCAGCAACTTTGGGAGCTCTCAACCCACACACAGTAAGGGAGTCAGATAGCTGATTAGAAAGAGATTATAGGGGACCTTTTCTTGGTGCTGGGAGCAGAATCCTATTGCAATTGCCCATACAGAGTTCTGGACTACAGTTCCAGGGCGAAGAAGAACCCTAGTTCCCAAACTTGTGGTGTGATGTGGGAACAGAGGCCTAGTCACGGGTATAAGACAGAGAAAAGTGCTTGCAGGTCCAAGGCAGAAAGGAGCACTGATGCTTGTGGCCATAGGAGAGCAGAGCCCTAAGTTAAATTTCCAGGGCCATAAATAGTGAAAGGACTTGTGACTACAGGGGAGCAGGTGTCCTGGTCACAGTTCCAGGGCAGAGAACAGTTCCAGGAGAGGAGTGACCAAACTTCTCTTTAGATCATACCACCTTAGAAGATACAAAAACTTACAGACGCCCAGAACTAACTCTGAAAACAGCAGCATAAAATCCCTGAAGACTGTTATGGTGTCCTCTCAACCCTGGGAGCAGATTCCAGCTTTAACTTAAAGTTAAAAGTCAAGGAATAGTCTGGAAAAATTATAAAACAATTAAAAAAAACTGACCACAGAAAATTACTGTGGTGACAGGGAAGAGCAAGACACTCACTCAGAAGAAGACAACTAAGTCAAAACAACTACATATAAAGCTTCAAAGAAAAATGTCACAGTTTCAGATTGGTTAAAGTCCCAAAAATAAATTCTTAGAAGAGCTCAAAAAGGATTTTAAAAATCAAATAAGAGGTAGCGAAAAAATTGGGAAAAGAACTAAGAGTGATGTAAGATAATAAAAGAGTCAGCAGATTGGTAAAGGAGGCACAAATAATATTTAAGAGAACAAAATCTTAAAAAACAGAATTGGCCAAATGATAAAAGAGACACAAAAATCCACCGAAGATAAATCCTTAATTAAAAAGCCAAATTGGCCAAATGGAAAAAGAGAACAATGCTTCAGTAAAATAGAGAAAGAACAGATCAGTGAATTGAACATGCAACTAAAAAAAAAATTAGACAAAGAACATTAAAAATCCCCTATTAAGTACCAAATTTGAAGTCCTAAAAATCAATAAAATTAAAAGTAAGGAAACCATTGAATTAACAAATAAAATTAGGAGCTGGGTTTGGGAGGGAAGAATAAAATACATAAACCAAAATTTGATTAAAAAAAAAAAGGAAACCAAATTGCCAGTATCAAAAATGAAAAGAGTGAATTCACCATCAAAATAGAGAATACTAAAGCAATCATTAGGAGTTATTTTGTCCAATTTTAAACCAACAAATCTGACAATCCAAGTGAAATAAATTAGTATTTACAAAAATACAAATTGCCCAGATTAACTGAGGAGAAAATGCAACACTTAAATAATCATTTCTTAGAAAAAGAAATTAAACAGGTTATCAATAATCTTCTTAAGAAAAAATCCTCAGGACTATATGGATCCACATGAATTCTACTGAACATTTAAAGAGCTATTAATTCCAATGTTTTATAAACAATTTGGAAAAATAGTCAAAGAAGGAATCCTACCAAATTCCTTTTATGGTACACAAATGATGATGATACCTAGACCAGGAAGAGTCAAAACAGTGAAAGAAAACAAAAGACTAATAACTTTCCTAATGAATATTGGTGCAAAAACTTTGAATAAAATAGGAGCAAGATGATTACAACAGTATCTCTAGGTGGGATTTATAACAGGAATGCAGGACTGGTTCAGTATTAGGAAAACTATCGGTATAGTTTACCATATCAGTGAGAAAAAAATCGTATGGTTATCTCAGTAGATGCAGAAAAAGCTTATGAAAAAATACAATACTCATTACAAAAATATTAAAACATACAAATAAATGGAGCTTTCCCCAAAATAATATATAGTATCTGTCAAAAACCATCAGCAAGCATTATTTGTAATGGGCATAAACTAGAAGTCTTTCCAAAACAATCGGGGGTGAAGCAAGGTTATGTCCATTATCACCACTATTCATTATAGTGCTAGAAATGCTAGCTGTAGCAATAAAACAAGAAAAAGAATTTGAAGTAATTAGGATAAGCAATGAGGAAGCAAAACTGTCACTCTTTGCGGATATGAAGGTATACTTACAAAATCCAAAGAATCAACTCAAAAATTAGTGAATATAACTAGCAGCTACAGCAAAGTTAGGGGATAGAAAATAAATCCAATAAATCATCAGTATTTCTACTAACAAAGGTCAGCAGCAAGAAATAGAGAAATACAATATATAAATACTTGGGAATCTTTCCTGGCAAGACAAACCCAGGATCTATTTGAATACAATTACAAAACACTTTTCATACAAATAAAGTCAAATTTAAACAATTGGAAAAAGTATTAATTGCTTATGGGTAGACCCAAGCCAATATAATAAAAATTAAAATTCCACCTAAATTAATTTGCTTTTTCAATGCCATACCACTCAAACTACCCAAAAATTGCTTTATAGAGTGAGAAAAAATCATAAAATTCATTTGGTAGAAGAAAAGGTCAGAAATATCAAGAGTGAATGAAAAAGAATATGAAGATGATTTAGCAGCAATAGTTCTCAAACTGTTTTACAGAGCAGTAATCATCACAACAATCCAGTACTGGCTAAGAAATAGCATTGTGGGCAAATTCTAGAGTAGCAGAAGCCACAAAATGACAGATTGAAACAGATTTCTAGCCCAAGATATCCTGGAAGGCTCACAGGAAAGGTCTGTCATACCAGGCTCAGAGCAAAGCACAGCCCAGCCTGGGCCCCGCTGCACAGAAAAGACTGGTGCAGGCTTCAGGGTGTGGAATCACAGGTAGCAACTGTAGTTCCCAAATTTCTCAACCCAAAAATACCAAAGACAACTTCGAAGGTCAGTAAGAAAACTCTTTTCATCTGGGTGAGAGGGAAGGGAGGTCAAGCCCCAGCCCTGGCCCCAGGGTAGCCATGTTCACTTTTGGAGCACTTGGCCTAAAGACCCTTGGGGAATTGAGAAACTTATCTGGGTCTCAGTCCTGAGTGGCAGTCCTGGGGCAAGGAGGAACACTGGCACTGGCATGGTGGAACTGGTGATGGCTGTGGAGAGGGAACCCTACTCGCAGTTCCAGGGCTGAAAAGAGTGCTAATGGTTTCTCACAGACCAGACCACAGGCCAGAAAAGGAGTAAAATCCTCTCCCCTGATTGTGCCACCTTGGAAGCACTGAGAATTTACAGGTCCCTAGAGATATCTCAGAGAACAGCTGCACAAAACCTCTGAAGCCTGGATTAGTATACCCTATACTTGACAAAGGAGTCAAAAGTCAAATAATTGACTGGGGAAATGCCCAATAAAGGGAAAAATATAAGACTGTAGAAAGTTACATTCTTGTTGCAAAGGTTTTCTCTTCCATCATTTTGGATGAGGAAGAACAAAGCATACCATTAGAGGAAGAGATCAAAGTCAAGGCTTCTCCATCCAAAACCTCCCAAAAAAATATGCAATGGTTTCAGGCCATGGAAGAGCCCAAAAAGTATTTTGAAAATCAAGTAAGAGAGGTGGGGAGAAAATTGGGAAGAGAAATGAGAGCAATGCAAGAAAATCATGAAAAGCGAGTCAACAGCTTGCTAAAGGAGAACCAAAAAAATGGTGAAGAAATAACAGCCTTAAAAATAGACTAACTTAAATGGCAAAAGAGGTCCAAAAAGCCAATGAGGAGAACAATGCCTTGAAAAGCAGAATTGGCCAAATGGAAAAGGAGCTTCAAAAGGTCATTGAAGAAAATCGTTCTTTAAAAATTATAATGGAGCAGATGGAAGCTAATGACTTTATGAGAAACCAAGAAATCAAAACCAAAAGAATGAAAAAAATAGCATACAGTGTGAGATATCTCATTGACAAAACAACTGACCTGGAAAATAGATCTAGGAGAGATCATTTAAAAATTATTAGCCTACCTGAAAACCATGATTTAAAAATGGGAAAACTGCCCAGGTATTCTAGAACCAGAGGGTAAAATAGAAATGGAAAGAATTCACTGATCACCTCCTGAAAGAGATCCAAAAAAAAACTCCTAGGAATATTGTAGCCAAATTCCAGAGTTCCCAGCCCAAGGAGAAAACATTACAAGTAGCCAGAAAGAAACATTTCAAGTATTGTGAAAATACAGTCAGAATAACACAGAATTTAGCAGCTTCTATGCTAAGGGATTGGAATATGATATTCAAGAGATCAAAGGAGATAGGATTAAAACAAAGAACCACCTTTCCAGCAAAACTGAGTGTAATACTTCAGGGGAAAAAATGGAATTTCAGTGAAATAGAGGACTTCCATGCGTTCTTGTTGAAAAGACCAGAGCTGAATAGAAAATTTGACTTTCAAATACAAGAATCAAGAGAAACATGAAAAGGTAAACAGGAAAGAGAAGCCTTAAGGAACTCATTAAAGTTGAACTGTTTACATTCCTACATGAAAAGATGTTATTTGTAACTCATGAGATGTTTTTCAGTGTTAGTTAGAGGGAATATATGTAGGTGTGTATGGGTACATATGTATGTGTTTCTTATATATGTGTAGGTATGTATATATACATGAGTGTATGTGTGTATGTATATATGTGTACCTATGGCACAGAGTGAGCTGAATATGAAGGGAGAATACCTAAAATAAAAATAAAATTTACTGTCAAATGGAATGTACTAGGAGTAAGAGAAAGGGAGAAGTAGAATGTAGCAAATCATCATACATAAGAGGGAAGAAAGAGTTTTTACATTCGAGGGGAAGAGGGGGGAGATGAAAGGAAATAATTGAGCCTTAACTTTCATGGAATTTTACTTAAGGAGGGAATAACATATACTTAGTTGGATATGGAAATCTATTTTACCCTTCAGGAAGGCAAGGGGGAAAGGAATAGGAGAGGGAAGGTAATAGAAGGGACAGCAAATTGGGGAAAGGGATAATCAGAATCAAACACTATTGTGGGAGCACAGGTCAAGGGAGAAAATGGAATAAATGGAGGGCAGAATAGGACAGAGGGAAATGTGGTTAGTCTTTTACAACAATTATTATGGACATACTTTGCATTTTTGCACATGTATATTCACAATATATTGAATTGCTTGTTTTCTCAATGAGGGTGGGTGAGGAGGAGGCAGGGAGAGAATACGAAACTCAGAGCTTTGATAATGAATGTTAAAAATTGTTTTAGCATGCAACTGGAAATTAAGATATACAGGCAATGGAGTATAGAAATCTATTATTCCCTACAAAAAAATAGAGGGGAAGGGAGATAGAAGAAGGGTGGGTAATAGAAGGGAGGACAGATTGGAGGAAGGGGTGGATGGGGTGCATGCTGTCCTGGGGTGGGGAGAGATGCGGAGAAATTTTTGAATTCAAATTTTTGTGGAAGTGAGTGTTGAGAAATGAAAACTAAAGAAATGTATTTTTTTTTAAAAGAAATAGAGTTGTAGATCAATGGACTAGATTAAGTGTATAACACAAGTAGTAAATGACCATAGTAATCTAGTGTTTGACAAACCCAAAGACCTATGCTTTGGGGACAAAAATTCACAATTTGACCAAAGAAAAAACTAAGAAAACTGGAAAGCAGTTTGGCCAGAACTGGTTATAGACCAATACCTCATGCTGTATGCCACAATAAGGTCAAAATGGGCACATGATTTAAACATAAAGCATGATGTTATAAGCAAATTAGGGGAGTGTGGAAAATTTTATCCTTCATTCTATGGAAAGAGAGAAGAATTTGTGATCTAACAAGACAGAGAATATTACAGGATGTAAAATGAATAATTTTGACTATATTAAATTTAAAAGATTTCACACAAACAAAAGAGGTGTAGCCAAGAACAGAAGGAAAATGTGAAACTGGGGAAAAAATTTACCTCACATTTCTCTGACAGTAGCCTCATTTCTCAAATATATAGCAAACTGGGGGGGAGGGGATGGGGGCAGAGCTAAGATAGTGGAGTAGAAAGATGCACATACACTAACTCTTCCCCTCAGTCCATAAAATACCTGTAAGGAAGAACTCTCAACAAATTCTAGAACAGCAGAAGCCACAGAACAACAGAGTGGAGGAGATTTCTAGCCCAGAGTGACTTGAAAGACTGATGGGAAAACTGTCCCATCAGACCTGGAGTAGAGCCCAGCCCAGCCTTAGCCACGTGGCACTGGGAGGAGGAGAACTGAGCAGGCTTCAGGGATGGAGTCTCCAGAGGCAGCACACATCCCTCAACCCACAGGTGCTAAAGGTCAGTGAGAGGGTTTTTTCAGCTGTCTGAGAAGGGAGCAAGGTTTCCCCATAGCTTGGGCCTCCTCAGGTGGCACCAGTAGAGGCAAAGGTGGATAGGGGCTCCCAGGGCCAGCAGTAGTCCACATCCATTGTTGAAGGTCTCATCATAAGATCCCTCAGGAAACAGCCCTGTGTGGTCTCCCTGCCCCACCTGAACACTTGAACTTAATCTTACACTGAATAGTTGCCCTGCCCCTGCCTAAAGCCCCTAAAGGATAGCAGCAGCTCATCTGAATCTCAGCCCCCAGTGCTGGCTTGGTGAAACTGGAGGTGAGGTGGTTGTGGAGAGGAAACTCAGAAGTCAAGTAACTGGCTGGGAAAATGCCCAAAAATTGGAAAAAAAAAAATAAGGCCATAGAAGGTTACTTTTTGGGGAACAGATGTCTCACCCTGTCCTTTCAGATGAGGAAGAACACAGCATACCATCAGAGGAAGTCAAGGCCCCTGCCTCCAGGGCCTCCAAAGGGGACTTAAATTGGGCTCAGGCAATAGAAGAGCTTGAAAAATGAGTTGGCAGCTAACTAAAGGAGAACCAAAAAAATACTGAGGAAAATAACAGCTTTCAAAAGAGGCTAACTCATTTGGAAAAAGAAGTCCAAAAAGCCAATGAGGAGAAGGAGGCTTTAAAAAGCAGAGTTAGCTAAATGGAGGAGAAGGTTCAAAAGCTCACTGAACAAAATAATTCATTGAAAGAGTTGAGTTCAGGGAAATGAATGACTGAGATAAACCAGGCAGTTAGAAAAAAACCAAAAGTTTGAAAAAATAGAAGGTAATATGAAACATCTCATTGGAAAAACAACTGACCTGGAAAATAGATCCAGGAGAGACAATTTAAAAATTATAGGACTACCTGAAAGCCATGATCAAAAAAAGAGCCTAGACATTATCTTCCATGAAATTATCAAGGAAAACTGCCCTAGTATTCTAGAACCAGAGGGCAAAATATTGAAAGAATCCACTGATCACCTCCTGAAAGAGACCCAAACAGAGAAACTCCTAGGAATATTGTGGCCAAATTTCAGAGTTCCCAGATCAAGGAGAAAATACTGCAAGCAGCTAGAAAGAAACAATTTGAGTACTGTGGAAATACAATCAGGATAACACAGGATCTGGCAACTTCGACATTAAGGGATCCAAGGGTTTGGAATGGGATATTCCAGAGGTCAGAGGAACTGTAATTGAAACCAAGAATCACCTACCCAGCAAATCTGAGTGTAATACTTCAAGGGAATAAATGGTCATTCAGCGATATAGAGGACTTTCAATCATTCATATTGAGGAAAAGACCAGATCTGTATAGAAAATTTGACTTCCCAAGACAAAAATCAAGAGAAGCATGAAAAGGTAAACAGGAAAGAAAAATCATAAAACACTTTCTAAAGCTGAACTGTTTACATTACTACATGGAAAAAAATATTTATAACTCTTGAATCTTTTGTCAGTATTTGGGTAGATGAAGAGATTGTACACGCACATACATGCACACACAAATATAGACAGTACAGTGTGTGTTGAATCAAAAGAGAGGATATCCACACAAAAAATAAATAAAATAAAAATTGAGGGATGAGGAAGATACAGGGAGGAGAAAGGGAGAAATGGAATACGGCAGGTTGTAACTCATAGAAGTGTTAGGAAGGATCTTGTTCAGTGGAGGAGATGTGGGAGAGGGGAAAGGTGAAGCTAATCTCTAATCCGAGTATTGCCGAAGGAGGCAATAACATGCTCACTAGATTTGAAATGAAAAATCTATCTTGCACTGCAGGAAAGTGGAGGAGGAGGTGACAGGTGGGGTGAGGGGAATGATAGAAGGGAGGGCAGGTGGGAGAAGGGAGTTACTGGAAATAAACACTTTCGAGAAGGTACAAGGTCAATTGAGGGGGAAAAAATTAGGGGGGGATAGAGTAGGATGGAGGGAAATGTACTTGGTATTACACAACATGATATTGTGGAGGTCTTTTGCAAAATGATACATAATTAGTCTGTATTGGGTTGCTTGCCTTCTCAATGGGGTTTGGGGAGAGGGGACAAGGTAGAGAAGTTGGAATTCAAGGTATTGGCAACGAATGTTGAGTGTTTTTGTTGTATGTAATCAGGAAATAGGAAGTGCAAGGAATGGGGTATAGAGATTTCTCTTGCCCTACAAGAAAGGAGAGAGAATGGGGATGGGGGAAGGGTGGGGTGTGATAGAAGGGAGGGTACATTGAGGGAAGGAGTAATCAGAATGCAGGGTATTGGGAATCAGGGAGAGGGGAGTGATGGGGAGAAAAATTGGACATATTACAAAGTGAGGTAAAAGCAATTAGTATTAAAACAATTGACTGAATTAATTACTGAGAATAAATCAATGACATCTTTACTTTGGGGAAAAGAATTTTAGTCTAAATTTCCTAGAGGAAGGTAACCTTGGGTAAAATTTGGCATTGATGCAAAAGTTAAGGTTTTAATGGTAAATTTGATTTTTATGATCCCCATTTAATCAGGAACTAGAACATGTATAGAAAGGCATGTAAGCCACTTAAGACTGGCCTCAAAAGATGTTCCTTAGACAAAGTGAAATTATAATCATATTTGAAACCTGGTTATTGGGACTTGCTATGGGACTATTAAGTGACTGTTCCTCTGAGTCTAACTCATGGATAGCAAGAAAGGCGGTCTGAGCCTCCAATCCATGATGCCAATAAGCCTGTGAGATGCTGGTATGAACTGCAAAAGATGATCTCATGGGAGGGTGGGAGAGCAGCTGTTCAGCCTGGGCTGAGACTTCCCACTGACACCTGGCAGACTAAGCCTGACTGAATGCAAGTGGACAATCTACTCCTGCTTGGAATTGACATGAAGTTGGGAAGATACTGTTTCCTTGCAATGTCCCTACTCTTGGTAGCAATTTCCTATAGTCAAAAGGTTTGTAAGCTTAATACCAGATCTATTAAATTATAGATTATTGGTAGGGGAACATCCGAGGTTGTCTAAAATTAAGCTATTAGGTTTAAGACTTTACACCAACAACAACAAGTTAGGGTCCTTTAATTCTTAATAATACTGTGGAGACAATTGGGTCAAGAGCTTGTGAAGTTAGCAACATAAATATTATTTGTGTCTCAGTTGGTTAATGTTTAAAAAAAATTTCTTTTGTGGTCTATATTGTAAATATATATAGTGAACTGGGTCAGATTTATAATAATACAAGTTGTTCTCCAGTTGATGAATGGTCAAGGGATACGAACAGGCAGTTTTCAGAAGAGGAAATCAAACTATCTATAGTCATGAAAAAAATAACTTGACTGAGGAAGTTCAAATTAAAACAACTCTCAGGTACCACCTCACACCTATCAGATTGACTAATATGACAGAAAAGGAAAATGATGGAGGAGCCAAGATGGTGGAGTAGAAAGACTCACGTATGCTAGCTCCGAATCCACAGCCCATAAATTTCCTGTAAGAAGAACTCCCCAGAAATTCTGGATCACTGCAAGGTGTGCAGAAACACAGTGGAAGAGATTTCCGTTCCAGAGAGCCCTGGAGAGCGGTCCCCAGGGGTCCATCACACCGCGGAAAGCAGAGCCCACCCCAGCGCTGCCCTGGCCACGGCCCCAGAGGAGCAGATCCGAGCAGGCTTCAGGGACGGAATCTCCAGCGGCCGGGAAGGTCCCTCCGCCCACAGATGCTACAGGTCAGTGAGAGAGACGTCTGGGCTGGCCGAGAGGGAAACGGGGTATCTCTGTGGCTCGGGCCTCCTTGGGAGGCAGTGGCAGAGGGAGCAGCAGAGGCAGCAGTGGCGGCCTGGGACTCCCAGAGCAGCAGGCAGAAGTTCAGGTCTCTGCATAAACCCCCTGAGGGAGCTGAGCCTGGGAGGTGGCCCTGTCCCCACGTGCCCCATTACTGAAGGTCTCTGCATAAAGCCTCTGAGGGAACTGAACCTGGGAGGCGGCCCTGCCCCCACTCGAGCACCAGAATTTAAGCTCACATTGAATAGCAGCCGTTCCCGCCGCAGATAGCCCTGAGACTGGAAAGCAGCATTTGAATCTCAGACCCAAGCACTAGCTGGGCAGATCTAGGCAGGGGTGGAGAGCAATCTCAGAAGTCAGGTAACTGGCTGGGAAAATGCCCAGAAAAAGGAAGCAGAATAAGACCATAGAGAGCTGCTTTATTGGGGAAGAGATGTTCCTTCCCCGCTTCATTTCTGATGATGAAGTACAATGCCTGCCATCGGAGAAAGACATGGAGGTCAGGGCCTCTCTATCCCAGACATCCCAGGTGGATGTCCGGTGGGCTCAGGCCATGGAAGAGCTCAAAAAGGATTTTGAAAATCAAGTTAGACAGGTGGAGGAAAAACTGGGAAGAGAAATGAGAGAGATACAAGAAAAGCATGAAAAACGGGTCAATACCTTGGTAAAGGAGATGCAAAAAAATGCTGAAGAAAATAACACCTTGAAAAATAGGCTCACTCAATTGGCAGAAGAGGTTCAAAAAGCCAATGGGGAGAAGAATGCTTTCAAAAGCAAAATTAGCCAAATGGCAATAGAGGTTCAAAAGCTCACTGAAGAAAATAGTTCTCTCAAGATTAGAATGGAACAGATGGAGTCTAATGACTTTCTGAGAAACCAAGAAATCATAAAACAAAACCAAAAGAATGAAAAAAGGGAAGAGAATGTGAAATATCTCATTGGAAAAACAACTGACCTGGAAAATAGATCCAGGAGAGACAATTTAAAAATTATGGGACTACCTGAAAGTCATGATCAAAAAAAGAGCCTAGACACCATCTTTCATGAAATTCTCAAGGAAAACTGCCCTGTTATTCTAGAACCAAAGGGCAAAATAAGTATTGAAGGAATCCATCGATCACCACCTGAAAGAGATCCAAAAGGAGAAACTCCTAGGAACATTATGGCCAAATTCCAGAGTTCCCAGTTCAAGGAGAAAATATTGCAAGCAGCTAGAAAGAAACAATTCTAGTATTGTGGAAATAAAATCAGGATAACACAAGATCTAGCAGCTTTTACATTAAGGGATCAAAGGGCGTGAAACAGGATATTCCAGAAGTCAAAGGAACTAGGACTCAAACCAAGAATCACCTACCCAGAAAAACTGAGTATAATACTTCAGGAGAAAATATGGTCTTTCAATGAAATAGAGGACTTTCAAGCATTCTTGATGAAAAGACCAGAGCTGAAAAGAAAATTTGACTTTGAAACACAAGAATGAGAAGAAGCATGAAATAGTAAACATCAAAGGGAAGTCATAAGGGACTTACCAAAAGTGAACTGTTTACATTCCTACATGGAAAGACAATATTTGTAACTCTTAAAAGGTTTCAGTATCTGGGTAGTTGGTGGGACCACACACAGATGTACACACACACGCACACACACATGTACATGCGTGCACATACACACATACAAGCATGCACACACAGAGAGCACAGAGTGAATTGAATAGGATGGGACCATATCTTAAATTAAGGTAAATGGTGAGAGGGAAATGTAGTGGGAGAAGAAAGGGTGAAATGGAATGGGGTTAATTATATCTCATTCAAGAGGCAAGCAGGAAACTTTTTAGTGGAGGGAAAAAGAGGAGAGCTGAGAAAAAAACATGAAGTTTACCCTTATCACATTCGACTAAAGGAAGGAGTAAAATGCACACTCATTTTGGTATGAAAACCTATCTTATAATACAGAAAAATGAGGAAGAAGGAGATAAGCAGCGAGGGAGGGATGATGAAAGGGAGGGCAATGGAAGAAGGGAGCAATTTGAGGTCAACACTCTTGGGGAGGGACAGGATCAAAAGACAGAATAGAAACAATGTGGGGCAGGATAGGATGGAGGGTAATTCAGTTAGTCTTATACAACACGACTATTATTGAAGTCATTTGCAAAACTACACAGATATGGCCTATATTGAATTGTCTGCCTTCCCAAAGGGAATGGGTGGGACGGGAGGGAAGGGGAGAATTTGGAACTCAAAGTTTTAGGAACAACTGTTGATTATTGTTGTTGCTACTAGGAAATAAGAAATACAGTTAATTGGCAATAGAAAGTCATCTGGCCCTACAGGACAAAAGAGAAGATGGGGACAAGAGAAGGGAGGGATGATAGAAGAGAGGGCAGATTGGTGATAGGGAAAATTAGAATGCTTGGTGTATTGGGGTGGGGGGAGGGGACAAATGGGGAGAAAATTTGGAACCCAAAATTTTGTGAAAATGAATGCCAAAAGTTAAATAAATAAATTTTTTTAAAAAAAAGAAAAGGAAAATGAGAAAAGTTGGGGGCATGTGGAAAAATTGGGACACTAATAGACTGTTTGTGGAGTGGTGGACTGATAAACCATTCTGGAGAGCAATTTGGAACTATGCTCAAACTGCTATAAAACTTTGTACCCTTTGACCCAGCAATACCACTGTTTGTCTCCGAAACAGGTCAAAGAAAAAGGAAAATGACTTATGTGTACGAAAAGTTTGATAGCAACTCTTTTTGTGGTGGCAAAGAATTAGAAATTGAGGGGACGCCTCCCAGTTAGGGAATGACTGAACAAGTTATGTTACATCATTGTGATGAAATACTATTGTGCTATAAGAAATGATGAGCAGGATGCTCTCAGAAATACCTGGGAAGACTCATATGAACTGATGAAAAGTGAAGTGATCAGAACGAGGAGAATGTTGTAACAAGCAATATTGTATAATGACAAGTTTTGAATGACTTAGGTATTCTTAGTAATACAATGATCCAAGACAGTTCCAAAGGACTTTTCATGAAAAATACTGTCCACCTCCAGAGAAAGAACTGATGGAGTCTTAATGCTGATTGAAGTATACTTTTTTCCTTTATTTTTCTTGTGTTTTTTTTATCTGTGTTTTCTTTTGTAACATAGCTAATTTGGAAATGTTTTACATGACTGTACATATATAATCTATGTGAAGTTGCTTGACTTCTCAAGAAATGGGGAGGGGATCAAAGTAGGGAAAGAATTTGGAACTCAGAATTTAAAAAATCATGTTTAAATTGTTTTTACATGTAATTGAGGAAAAAACAGATTTTTAGAAATTTACATATTCATATTCTTTGACCGTTTATCAGCTATGGAATGGCTCTTAAGAGATTTAAATCAGTTCATTATATGTTTTGAAAAAGAGACTCTTACCAGTGAAGCTTCTTGCAAAGATTTTTTTCCCCAGTTACCTGTTTCTGTAAAGTACTCTTTTTGCCAGAATTCTCTAAGATGTGTAGTACCAGTATTATTATTACTATTAATTATTATTGCCATTTTACATGCGAGGAAATCTTCTCACAGAGGTTAAGTGAAGTGCCTTCCTGGTCACACAGCTAGTACTTGTGGAGCCAGGATTCAACCTCAAGTCTCCTGACTCAAAGTTGATTGCTGTTTCCCCTGTAACATACTGTTTCAGCTTCAATATTAAAAATTACTTATGTAGAAATGACAATGAACCAGTTTGCTTTCCATGGACTAAAAAAGCCTTTTGAGCCTAGGAGGTCAGGTATGTGATCCATATTGCTTTTTTATTTCATTCTTGATTGCTTTTCATAGAAATTTCTGTTTCTGGAGGGTTTGGGGGGAGACTGAGTATTTTTGCTGTGATCATATCATTAGTATTTGTTTTCTTATTGATCCAGATGAAATGACTCATCATCAAAAAATATTTATTCCTTGATAACTGTAAACATAAATGTATTAACTAGTGAGAGGAAGGCATTTAAAAAAAGTATACAGTGCTTATGCTACCATTTGACTATTAATGTCTGGTAAGATACAAAGTAGCATGATTATGCATACTCCCCAACCACTTAGGTAATAGCATATATTTAAGTCACTTGCCCTCAAACTGTTAGTACTTTATGAACCTCTGAAATAAATTTGTCTGATGTTTAAATGAAATCATCCTTTTAAAAATTTTGAGTTTATTTCCTTCTTATAAAAAGTGTTTTCTTTAAGTGCTGGCTTCCTTTTTATGTCTTTCGTAGACGCTCCACTTTGAACAGATTAGAAGGTAAAATAACTAAATGTAGTAATTCTTTTTCCAGCTGTTCCTTGCACAATTACAATTCTCTTTCTTTTTCTCTTTATATACTCTAATTGTTTTGCCAGGTATAAAAGACTCTCAGTGGGGTAAGCTGTTAGTGTTCCAGTGCAACCGTGTTAGATTATATATTGGCTAGATTATATATTACATTTGAGTTGTCTGCAAATGATATTTTTAAAATTTGTAATAACATGATGAATGCCATATGATCACATAAAGCCAAATTCTCCCAGCTTCCAAAAAAGTATTAGAATTACCATAAAATACATCTTTTTTCATCATATAAGGTAGCCTATTACATTAATAATAGAAATGCTTTCTAATAAAAGTGATGGACTTTTTTTCTTTTCAACAATTAAAAAAATTTTAAGCTTTAGGAAAATGTCCTAAGAATAACAATATATACCATTATTTGTTCAATCAACCAGTCAATAAATATTTATTTAGTGCCTACTATATGTCAGGCACAATGTTAAGTGCTAGGGATACAAAGAAAGCAAAAGACAATCAGGGAGCTTACATCACTTTAACGGTTGTTAAAATGATGAAATTCCTGAAATTAAGAACATCAGTTGGTGTTAATAGTAGTCTATTTCTGCTTATAAATAACCTGTTTCGGAGTTCTGCAGGAAAAAAACCTATTAAACAATCCTTGATGACTTTGAAGAATTAATTCGTTTTATGTGTATAGGCAGTGTGATTTTTCTGACTCACCACAATTTAAGGTTCCATTATTTAGTCATTTTACTTTTTAAATTTTTATTATTTTATAATTTTAATTAATTTTAGCTTATATTTTATATTTTAATAATTTAATATTTTAATTGTTATATTTATAGTTAAATGATTATTTTAATATTACTGCTTGAAGTAAGTGTGTATAACCAGGATCAATGCTTGTAGTTTCTGTTCACATAGGAATCAGCTGTTTTTACCTCTGTGTCTGTACTGAAAAAGATGAGCTACTACAACTTTATTTCTAGTTCTTACTTATTTCTTGACTTCTCTTTACTTCCTAATATGTGAAACACTTATTCCAGTTCCATAAGCTCCCTTCTTTCTATATATAGTCCTATCATGGGCCTATATCCTTTTCCCATTCCTTTCATTTTCAGGTAGTCTAGTAATTTTTAAATTATCTCTCTTGGATCCATTTTCTAGGTCAGTTGTTTTTCCAGTGAAAGATTTCACATTGTCTTCTATTTTTTCATGCTTTTGATTTTGTTTTATAATTTCTTGATTTCTCATAAAGTCATTAGCTTCCATTTGCTCCATTCTAATTTTGAAGGAATTATTTTCTTCAGTGAGCTTTTGGACCTCTTTTTCCATTTGGCCCATCCTGCCTTTTAAGGCATTCTTCTCATAGGCTTTTTGGACCTCTTTTGCCATTTCGGTTAGTCTAATTTTAAAGGTATTATTTTCTTCAGCATTTTAGGGGGTTTCCTTTAGCATGCTGTTGACTCCTTCTTCATGTTTTTCTCGCATCATTCTTATTTATCTTTCCAGTTTTTCCTCTAGTTCTCGTAACTTGATTTTCAAAATCTTTTTTGAGCTCTTCCATGGCCTGTGACCATTTCATATTTTTCTTGGGGGCTTTGGATGAAGGAGCTTTGGCTTTGTTGTCTTCTCTGGTTGTATGCTTTGATCTTCATTCTCACCAATGATGTAAGAAAATGCCTCTTCACTGAAAAAGTAAGACTCTGTAATCTGTTTCTTTTTCCCCCATTTGCTCATTTTTCCAGCCAATTACTTGACTTTTGAGCTCTTTGTTAAATGGAGGGCTCCAGAAGCAGCCTTAGCTTCAGCAGTGGCTGCTGCTGCCCTGGGGATAGTGTGAGGGGAAGAGGGGGTGGCTGGGACTGGACCACACTCCCCTTCTCAGCCAGGTGAGAGACCCTTCTCACTGACCTTCGAGGCTGTCTTTACTGTTTGTGGGTTAAGAAGCCTGGAAACCACTACCACTACAGCCACCACTGATTCAGTCCCCTAAGGCCTGCTTCGGATGTATTTGGGCCAGTGTGGCCCACACTGAACTGTATTCCACTCTCAACCTGGTGCCATAGACCTTTCCTGTCAACTTTCCAGATTGTCTGGAGCTGGAAATTTGCTTCAGTCTGTCATTTTGTGGCTTCTGCTGCTCTAGAATTTGTTTAGAGTTGTTTTTTATAGTCTTTTTTGAGGGGTTTTGGGAGAGAGCTGTAGCAGGTCTCTGCTTCTACTCCTCTGTCTTAGTTCCTACTTTGCATCCCTTTTATTTTCATAGGAGGGTGTGTCCAAGGCTCCTGTTTATTTATTGTGTTCACCAATGTGGTCTACTTGCAAGTATATACTGTACCATAATCTCAGTTATTCCTTGCCTGGGCAAATATAATTTTTATAACAAACAAATTCATTTGTCTCATAAAGGAAGTAGGTAACTCTTACAGGTCAAAGCACGTGGTATTCTTCTTTTATTTCAATGAATAGATTATTTGCTACAGATGCACCATACAAGCTTTGGCATAGTGAATCAAGATTAAGTAGTATGTTCACATCTTAGAGGCTGCTGATCAAAAAGCTCTCTTAATGATTTTAATAGACCAGTGAATGTGAACAGAATATAAAAAAAAGTTTGACATTCAGAAATCAAAGAGCCTTTGCACATAGAAGAAGAAAAATTATGTTTAGCACAGAAGAAAAATGTTTTTAAAAGAAGAAATGTTATGTAAACTAGAATGTCAACCAAAGAAAAAAGTATCCTTCTTCTCTCCTAGTGTCCTGGTAATGTAGAAGTAGCACTAGAGCAAAAGTAAGATTCTAATATCATCTACCTGTAGCTAGATCAGCCTGGACAAATCACTCTGTAACCCTATTTGCTTTGTAAGCTTAAATTAGATAATCTGTGTAAAAATATTTTGTCAAATACTGAAGAACTTTAATGTGGTACAGCCTCTAGTCTTGTAAAAATTAAGACATTCTCATCCTGTGTTATTAAAATTATGGTTTACCCTTATTTCATTGAATAGTTTTAATTCTCAAACATAAAATAATCTGATGTTTCCATTTCTACATCTTATCATTTAATTTTTTTTTGTTTTATTTAGCTGGTCACCTGACTTTTGAATGCCGCAATTTTCTCCGAGTAGACCCCAAAAGAGACATAGTTTTAGATGTCAGCAGCACAAGTAGTGAAGACAGCGAGGAAGATGCTGAGGAACCCAATAAATTACAGGCTTTACCAGAGAAAAGTAAGCAAAACATTTTAGGGATCATACTAAGAAGCCTTTCTAATGCTTTCAAGTACTCTGTTTAATTTTGTGCATAATTTGTCATAATATTAAAGTCTACTCCTAGAAAAAAGAGACAATGAAGGGAATATCTGTAACTACTAGCCTATATACCTACTTTCCCAACTCTGCAAAGTCTTTGTAGGAATAACTTACACTTTCATCTATAGTGTCTTTGATGAAGGGAGTGGAACCATCAGGCTTTCACACGTAGTTTATAGCAGAACATGTCTTGATAGTCATAGTTGACTAAAAGGTGAAGAGATGATTTCACTATGCTTATTATTTGGTGACTATAAAAAAGTATTTAATTCAAAAAAACAAGATGGCACCTTAAAGACACTCTTCCAGCAAAGTGTCTATCTTGCATTTATCTTGCATTAAAATCATGCAAGATTCCTAAAGAGATAATATGATAAAAATAATTTTGCTTATCTACTTATTAATATTGAGTGATTCATAAAACATAAAACATGGAGATATATGATGACCAAATGCATCCCTTGAGTGCAGAGTCTAAGCTGAAGAAGGATTCCTTAAGAGTTGGGGAGGCCTTCCAGATATTTTTGTTTTTGGATGACATTATACTAATTACATTAAGCCCCAGAACACTACAGAGACTCTGAAATGAGATCTATAATCTCTCAAAAGAGTTTGGCCTAACTATCTACTTGGGAAAAACCACGTGGGTATAGAATGCCTATCGTCTAAGGTGCATTATCTATTTGGATGGGCAAGGCATACAAGTCTTATAAGTCTGTGTGTATTGTGGACACTGTGTATACAGTGACTGAGGCACACAGTGGATAGTCAGACAGTCCCATGACTAGATGTTGGGCTGGATTGCTTCTGGGAAATTGCACCATGTCTTTATGGCTCCAAGCTTCTCTAAAACAATCACCATCTTCATAACATTAGCGTTCTTGTAGTGAAACAAGTTGTGTGTGATCCAAAGGGCAGTGGAGAGGTGTGTGGTGGGCATGAGTAAGAGCCAACATATGATAGCTGTACGGAAGAAACAGAATAAATGATATCAGAAAGATTTATGACCAGTAAAGGAAAGCTTCCTGGCACACTAGACCCTTCTCCTCACCCTCATCCCCATAAAGCAGACCTGCACAGCATACAGCCCATGCACCACTTGTGGTCCACCAAAGAATTTCAGGCGCCTGCAAAAATCTAAAGGATATGAATACAGACCTGAACAGCATAGTCCCCATGGTCTGCTGTGGCAGAGATCTCATGGGCAAAGATGTAAAGCCACTGATGGGTTGGAAGGTAATGTGGTACAGTGGGAAGGGCATGGGATCAAGAGTCAAAGCACCTGGGTTTATGTCAAGTCAATAGTCATTTATATACTTACTACATACCAGGCACTGAGCTAAACATTGTGAATACAGATACAATTGATAGAAAGGCAGTCCCTGCTCTCAGTGAGCTTATGTTCTAATTGAGGGAAGACAGCACTTAAAAGGAAGCTAAAAAGTAAGAGGGAGAAGAGTCAGGAGTGTAGCCTGGAAAAGAAAATATGTAACCTGGACATTTTCCTCAAAATGGAGATCTTGAGAGGCACTAACCAATTAGAGAAAGGGTTGCAGGGGCAGAGAGTACTTCCAGTAGAAGAAGTTCAGGAGTAGACTGAACTTCCAGAGTGATGAGACTTAGGAGTAGAGCATGGAGAGCAATGAAGGGATGACTTGCCTGCATGCTTTCCTTTAAATGTGGATTCTAGAAGGAGTCAGCCATAGGAGGGAGCCACAACATAGTTCCAGTTTGATAAGTGTGGTGGAATGTACTTCCAGTGTGAATAGGCTTCTATCACCTGGTATTGAAAGTCCAGGGAGTCAGGAATGGAGCCCAGAGAGGATTTACTGCTTCCCATTTGCCTGTGTGACCATGAGCAAGTCACTTAATCTCTGTAGGCCTCCATTTCTTTAGCTGTAAAACGAGTTGGACTTTATGAGCCATGTGCCAGTAATAGGAGTACTCATGTCAATGAAATCTCACACTCATTGAAAAAACTCAGTACAGTGAGTGGATGTCTCCTTGCTTTTATATACAGTAACTACTAAACTCTATACTTTTTTTGTACATATTACGTAGACACGCACAACATACACATACCCTTTCAGCTCCAATGCTTAGTGCCTGGCATGTAGTAGATGCTGAATAAATACTACTTGACTGACTGACTACTAAGCTTGCAAACAGATATGTTGCAAGCAGAATACACTTGGCAAATTAATAAGGAAAGCAGAATACTTGTCCCTAAGAAAACAAAACTAAAAAAAACTCTTCTTATCCCAGGATCTTCTAATTGGAACATATCTTCAGATACCACCTTCTTTAAGAAGGCTTTGCTGAGTTCTTGCCCCAAGCCCAACTATTAAACCTGTTCTCTCTTAAATTACTTTGTATTATATATACTCTTCATATTTATCCTTATATATTATACGTTCTCTCTTCCTCTACTCCCCTCCGGAATATAAATTCCTTGTGGTCAAGAACTAGCTTTCTTTTGGTGTTTTTGTATCCACAGCATCTACTGTGCCATGCACATCACATAACACTTAATAAATATCTGTTGAATTTAATTTAATGGAATAATCTTCACAGATCTTTTTATAAATGTCCATCATAAACACTTCAAGACAAGATTACCAGGTATCCCATTAAATGATGTTTCTTGTTGCCATTGTACTTTCAATAAAACCATTTCTTCCAACTTCTTTATTTGCTCCTCTAGGACTGGGTGACCTTGAGCGAGTTATTTGATTTCCTGGAACCTCAGTTTTGTCTTTTGTGAATGACAGAGTTGGACTGGATAGTATCTGAGATCCCTGCTAGCTCTAAATATATAATCCTGTTACCTGTGAGCCATCCTTTCACTTAGCTGTACTTTCTTTTTTTGTTTTCTGGTTTGATTTATAACTGTCAGTATTATGATTCATTTCCTCTAGCAGTGTGTCTAGTCACTTGTATTGAGCAAGGTGCTTTCATTTAAGCTAATATTTAGCAGCCATCTTAAACCTATATGATTCTTAATAACTTTGCCCCTTTTCCTGCAATTTTTCCTAAGAAAGTTGCCATAGCAAAGGAATTCATCATCTATTCGCTAGTCTCCTTAGCTCAGCTATTCCTCAGGAAACATACATAGTTTGTTGCCAGGATGATCTCCAACATGATAAAGAGCTTGTGTAGTTGGACTGCTCAACAAACAATTGAACAAATATTAAATACCAACTATGTGCAAAGCATTGTTCTAGATGCTGGAGATGCAAAGGTAGTTTAGGTTTGGTACTGGAACAAGATGAAGCCCTTGTAGTCCACTAACAGTTAACTTTTATAAGGAGCCAAAGGAGTGGAAGGGTATTCAGCAAAGATAATTAGTCTATAGATAATCAGATAACACGTTGATTCAGGTGATTGAAGCTTCCTCACGTTCATCATACTATTCTTTCAGCATCTGGAACTCCTTGTAGCCATTTGTACTTGGGCAACCAGCAAGCCACATCAGCAACCTAAGTCACTCCCCTTAGCCAATCAAATGTCAAGAAGAATTTCAGTACCTCTTAAGGAAAAGAACTGCCCTGACCTGCACTTTCTTAGGAAAGCTAGCCCAGACTACATGGCAGAGTCCTAGGAAATATTGCTTCTATTACAGATGTTAACTCAATTCTGTACTCAATAGAAAAGGAATCTTAAAATGAGATTTCAAATTTTGATTCTAAGCAAAAATTAGAAAAATCTATTATAGACACCTGAGAAAGCCAAGACATTTATCTTATTTAGGCACTAAATAAGATAGGTTTGTGTGTTAGGAAGTTGTGTCAGAAAAAATTATAAGCTAAGGAGAAATAATGAGAATATAGCAGTACAGAATGATAGGAATTTTAAAGTGAAATCTGTGGCTTTGGGGTTTATTTATATTTCTTTCTCCAAGAGTAAAAAAACTGACTGTAATGGAATATATTACATTGGGTAAAAATAATCGCCATTGTGCTGCTTAGAAAAATATTTTCCTTCTTTTTCAATTTGTTGAGTTATTGAAAATGAGAGAACTAAATGGAGGGTCAGCTGAGGATAAGTATCTAAAAGTTAGTTTTCTTAAAGTTATCTTACCCTATCAGATAAAGTCAGAGATAGTCTACCAAATAGTATTTGGAGAAGTTCATACAACCAAAATCATGGTTACCATTTGCCAACCAGAACAACTAAAGACTCAGTTCTGAGCAGCATTCACAACCCTTCTCTGTTCATGATCTTGTTTTAAATTTTATTTTAATTCATAGTTTAAGTTCAGGATGACTGATTTACTCAGTTTCATCCAACTTAAAGTAAGTGATAAGATGCCCAGTAAATTCTATTACCAAAACATTTCAAATAAACTGAATTTTTTCTCCATCACAAAAAAACAAACCTAAAGTTAACTAAATATAAATATAAATTGAAGGTAAAACAGAGAACCTAGCTTCTGCCTGAATGTTAGGAATTTTCCTAACTGGGTGCTCAGAATGATTGTGACTGAATTCATAACTTTTCGTCTAAAATAAACTTCTTAAAGAGGGAATCACATGGACCTTAGAGGCTGTTATATTGTCCCCTACACTTAGACTCTGAAAGGAACTTCAGAGATCATCTAACTAACCCCCTTATTTTACATGTAAAATTGTTGGGGCCAAGAGATTAAGTGTCACACAATTTGTGGCAGAATTAGCAATAGAACCCAAGTCGTTTGACTTGTAGTTTATTGTCCTTTTTATTACATATTGTCCCTTTCACCATTTTACATTATCAAGTTAATGACAGATGTTAAAGCCAGTTGAAACATTTATTAATCACCTCCACTACACAAGACTCTATACGAGGTGCTTCTGATATAAAGACAAAAATGAAACTATCCATCCTTGAAAGGAACTTAGATTTTTCTCGAAGAGAAGGGTCACAACTTATATGGGAATAAACATATTCCAACTGGAAAGAATAGGAAGATTTAGTGGAGGAAGTATGCCTGAACTAAACCTTGGAAGAAAAGAAGGATACTAAAAAGCAACCATAAAGAGGAAATAACATTCCAAGCTTTGAGGACAGCTTGTGGAAATGCAGCTTGACATTTGATGAAATGTCAAGTTCAGGAAATTGTTCCAGTTTGGCTGGATAGCATCTGTGAAGGAAAATAATGTTAAATAAGAATGGAAAGATAGATTGTAGCCAGATAGCACAGTCTTAAATACCATGCTGGAGAGTTTGTCTATAATCCTAGTGGCAATAAGGAGCTGTGGATGTACGAGACTGTGAATGCCACATAGACAGGGATCATGTTTTCGCTAAACTTAATGTGCCACCAGCTTACCTCAGTGTTCTGTACACAGTAGGTACATGATAAGTGTTGATTGAATGAACCCAGCCTCTAACCGTAACTACTTCATAATGTAAAAGTTATACTTCATTATTATCCTGACAAACCTAATCAATGAATTAATATTTATTATGCACCAACTCTGTACCAGACACTTTTATGCACAAAGATATAAATAAAAGAGTCCTTGCCCTCAGTAGGTTTACATCCTCTTGAACATGCACATACATAAGAAGATTTTAAAATGTATACAAACAACACATTAGTTGGTGGGGGCCATAGCACCAGAGAAATCAGAAATCAAGAAAGGCCTCATGCAGAAAGTCGTACTTGAGCTGAACTTGGAAAGAATCTAGGTGTTCTCTGAGGTAAGAGTTATGAGAGATTGCATCCTAGGCATGAGAAACAGACAGCCTAGACAATATCACACTGGCAAGAGAAAGACTTAGAGTAGGGCATTATGGAATGTAGAATTTGAAGAAGAGTAATATGTAATAAGGCTGGAAATGTAGAAAGGAGCCTTGTTATGAAGGTCTTTAAATGCTAAACAGAGAAGATTCTATTTGATCCTTGAGACAGTGGGGAACCCTTGGATGACATGATCAGCCCTAGGATTTAGGAATATCACTTTTATACCTGTATGGAAGATGGATGGCAGAGGGAAGACTGAGGTCAGGAGGGCAGTTAAGAAGTTATAGAAATGGCCCTAGAAAGAGGTGATGAGAGTCTAAACTGGGTTAGTAGCTGTGTGAGTAGAGAAAAGGGACACATATGAGAGAAGTGGTATGGATAAGATGTTCTAAAAAGACTTTTTTTAAAGTCTTAAAAAAAGGCTTTTAAAAAAGCCTTCTCAATGGAAGTAGACAAGTTTGAAAGAAGGAAGAGCTTTGGGGTATAATAGTGAATTCTGTTGTGGACATATTTAGTTTAAGATTTCTCGGGTCAGTCGGTTTGAAATGTCCATTATAGCATACTAATGCAAGACCAAAGTTCAAGCAAGAGAATAGGGCCAAATATGGAAATTCAGGAGTTATCTACATAGAGTTGATAGACCCATGGGAGCTAATGTGAGGTCATCAAGAAAGAGTTTAGAGAAAGAAGAGAAGTTACAGAACCAAACCATGGGGTATATCACATGAATATCTTTATGAAGTCTCATAAAGGAGACTGAAGAGTTCTTCCTTAGCAACTTCTGTCCCTGCATCTTGCCTCAAGGTTACCCAGGTTCAGAACTAAAGCTAATTCTTTATTCTCACTTGTGCCCCCATATCCAGTCAGGTACCAAGTCCTTTCATTTCTGTCTTCTCAAGATCTTTTACATCCATTTCCTCTTCTTTACTCACACCACAGCTACCTTAATTCAGGCCCTCATCACCTCTTGCCTGCTTCCTAATTGGTATCTTTACCCTCTCCAGTCCATTCTCTACACAGTTGCTAAATTGATACTCCTAGAGTACTTGTATGATTATGTCACACATCCTGCTCACCTTTCTCTCTCTCTGTCACACACACACACACACACACACACACACACTCAGAAAGTTTCATTAGCTCCTCATATCCTTTAGCAGGATATAAAAACTCATCTCTTTGGCATTTAAAATCCTTGACAATGTAGTTCCAACCTATCTTTTCAGGCTGACTATTAATTGGTCCCCCTATTCATTCAGTGATTCAGCCAAACCAACTTACTTGCTGTTTCTCTAAATAAGACAGTCTGTTTCTCACTCTATGGCTGTTTTTGAATTTTTCCCCTTACCTGAAAAGGTCTTTGCCTTCACTTCTATCCCTTAGAATTTCTTTTTCCCTTCAGAACTCAGTTCAAATACCGTATCCTTCAGTAGATCAGGAAAAGAATCCTTGTTGATTCCCCCTACTTGTTTTGCATCCCTCTCATCACTGTATTTATTATAGATGCACTCTGCATTCACTCATCTGTTAGTACACTGTATTTCCCATCACCACTTGAAAATTGTAAGCTTCTTAGGAGCAAGGACTATCCTTATGTGTATATATTCATTCTTAATCCTAGCCCATTCTGTGAGATGCACTCACAGAACCATCTAAAACACTTCATTTTTCCTCACTTCATATGCATCTTAAGGTGTATCATTGATTCTGCCTCCACAACATCTTCCCTCTGTCCCTCTTCCTCCACTCACATGCAGCTACTCTGGTTTAGGCCTGAGCTCATCACTGCTCACCTGGACTATTACAGTGGCAGCCTCCTATTTGGTCTCTTAGACTCAGTTCTCTCCCCTTCCATTCCATTCTCCACATAATTACCAAAATGATAATAGTAAAGAATATGTCCAAACATGTTGCACCTCTGGCCATAAACTGAGGGTTCCCTAATTTTTCTGAAATCAAATGCAGACTCCCTTTTTTAGCATTTCAAGCTTTTCTAACCTGGCTCTAGGCTCATTGTATACATTGTTCTTTGTTCCACTTCAGATGGTCTTTGTTCCAGTCACACTGGCTTTGCTGATATTCCTCACACGTGACATCCTACCTCCTGTGTGCTTTTGCGTAAGCCATTCCCCACTTATCTTTCCCCCCCATCCCCATCTACCTTTTAACATTCCTAGCTTCCTTCAGAACTAGCTCCAGTGCTTCCCTCCCTGTGATGCCGTTACCAATACTGCCAGTGCCTTGCTCCCCCAAATTGCCTTGCTTTTACTTTATATACTGATATGTGCATATTTCCTCTGATAGATGATGTAAACTCCTTGAGGGTAGGGACTATTTCATTTTTATATTTGTATCCCATTTCTACCACATGGTAGAAACCTATTAAATACTTGTTGTTTGAATTCTTATTTGATAGATTTTACAAACAATTTCTTTCCTTTTTTCCACTATATTTATTTTTCTCTACCAGGTATGAAAAATCTCCTCATTTAAAATGCTATTAATATGTCTTAGATTAATGTGTGGTATGATGACTTGATCTTTTTATTTCCACAGATACAAACGAAGAAGAAGAAAAGAAAAAACAAAAAAGAAAAAACAAAGAGAAACTTAAATTGAAAAAAAAAAGAAAAAGGTAATCTTTAATCTTATAAATAAAACAGAAAAATAATAGTATACATATCTTTCAGGACCTTTGTCACTGTTGAGCCCTATGTGAATTTTTACTGTTAATTATTTGGGGCATTTAATAGGCTATATGACTTATTACCAATTTCCATTATTTAAGTGATACAAAAGACATTATTGAGGATTCATGTTTTACACTCCTTATCCCAACCTCCACTCCTTTCCCCCCTCAGAAAAAAAAGTTATAGATTTAGAAGTGAAAGGATTTTTAAAAGATCATCGAATCCACCCCAGTAATTTTTATTTGAGGAACTCAACATCCAGAGAGCTAATGACTTGCCCAAGGTCATAAAAGTAGTAAAGAACAGAGCTGGTATCCACTTACTCAGAATCTAGCACCCTCTCTGGTGCACCACTCCTTAGAGTTTATGTAAAAACAAGACAAGAATTACATAGGCTGAGATGATGGAAAGGTGGTTTTCTGCTTGAATATGTACCTACATCAGTGAAATAATCTATTGTGTCTACATTGTGTTAGGCACATAGTGCTAGGTATTGGGGATACAAAGAAAGACAGTAGACAGTTCTTGCTCTCATGGAGCTCACAATCTAATGAGGGAGACAGTATGCAAAAAACTATGTACAAGCAAGCTATATTCAGGATAAGTTGGAAATAATCAATAGCAGGAAGGCACTAGCATTAAAGGGAATTAAAAAAGACTTCCTGTAGAAGAGAGAATTTTAGTTTGGACTTAAGGAAGATGAACCCAGGAGGCAGAGGAGAGAGTATTCCAAACATGAGGAATATAGTGAAAATGCCCAGAGCCTGAAAATGGGAGTATATTGTATAAGGAGCAGCATGGAGACCAGTGAAACTGAATGGCAAAGAACAGGGTAGGGGAGGAAGAGAGAGGGACTTTATAGGGTGAAGAAGACTGGAAGTTAGGAAGGGATCAGATTGTGAAGGGTTTTGAATGCCAAGCAAGATTTTATATATAATACTAGAGGTAATTGAGAGTTTGTTGAAAGGGAAGGTAAGATGACAGGGAGGTAGGGAGGTGACATGTGCTTTAGGAAGATTAATCTGACAGCTAAGTGGAGGATGTACTGAAGTTGGGGAGAGACTTGAGGGAAAGAGACCAACCAGTAAGCTATTGGAATAATCTAGGCCAGAGGTTATGAGGGCCTGCAGTGATAGTACTGTTAGAGGAAAGAAGGGGGTATATGTAAGAAAGGACACAAAGATGACAATGAAAGAAGTTGGCCACTGATTGGAGGAGGAGAGAGTGTGAGAAATTAATGAGGACAGCTAGGTTGTAAGCTAGGTTGTTGGTTACTGAGAGAACGGTAGTATTCTCCAGGGTAATAGGGAAGTTTGAGAGGGGAGGAAGTTTTGAGTAGGTGAAATGAGTTCTGCTTTGAGCTTGTTGAGTTTAAGATATCTTCAGGCCTTCCACTTAGAGATGACAGGCAGTTAGAGATATGAGTGGAGATCAGATAAGTTAGGGTTGGATGAGTAGATCTGAGAATCATCAGTGTAGAGATAATCATTGAAACTACAGAAGCTGATGAGATTGCCAAGTGAAATAGTATAGTGGGAGAAGAGAAGAGGGGAAAGGGCAGAGCCTTAGGAGACATCTTCTTTTAGCAGGAGTGACCTGGACCAAGATTCAGCTAAGGAAACTCAAAAGAAACACTCAGACAAGAAGAGAACTAGGATAGATTAGTGTCACAGAAACTTAGAGAGAAGAGAGTATCTAGAGGAGAAAAGAGGATGATAACAGTATCAAAGGCTGGAGAGGAATTGAGGAAAACGAGGAGTGGGGAAAGGCCAACCATCAATGTAAAGTATTAATCAATGGGATTGATTTTACTTAATGTTACTGGCCTCCTAGAAAGTGACCTTTCTTCCTTAACTGTTTAAAATAATCTCATTCATAATAGAGTAAAAGTGATCTTGTATATATTTTAAAAGAGGTTTTGTCGTGTTTCATACATTTAATCCATTATTTCAGCTGTAGATTCTAACATACAGAGAGCCTCATGAACTTTAAGAATTATATTTATATTTTTTATAAATCCACAAATCTTGACACTGCAGATTTTTTATAAAAACTTTCATCACAAACAAAGCTAATATAAAATTAGAACTCAGAATTACGAACTAATATATGTTAGGACTTTGAGTAATCACTTACTCACCATCTAAGGCCCTTTTCAGGTCTAGATCTATGAGTCTGCTTCTGTACCAACACAAAAAAAATGTATTTGCAAAATATCTAGCAGTAAAATTTTATACTCCTTGGTAGGGAAGGAGCCAATAAAAGAGATATTATAAAGAATGAGCAACGTTTAATGATTAATGAGCTTTTGAAAGTTATAGAGAAGCAGTAATCAAAAGTGAACGAATTAGCATATGATAGAAAGAAGAACTGAGGGCAAAGGACAGAACTTGGGAGCAGTCACAGAGACAGAGAAAGGAATAGAAGTTGGAGAAGGAGAAAAAAGTCAAAGGCAACAGAAGAACTAGGTTAATAGACTGTCACAGGAATAGATCATTTCAAAGAGAAGGTGGCCATTAGGATAAAAAACTGCAGACATTTAGGAGAATGAGAAGGAAGAATATTATTGGTTGTTTGAGGAGGGAGCAGAACCAGATGGAAATGTAGAGAGATTTATGGAGAGAAGAGTAGGTAGGTGATGGTAAAAATAATAGTTATAATAAGGAATCAAAGATCGAATGTTGTTAGTAAAGAGAAGAAAGGGAATAGGATGGTAGCTAGAGAAGACACAAGGATCAAAGTAGTAGAGATCTGAAAATATTTGGAGATAGAAGGGAAAGGAACCAGTAGAGCACAATTGAAAATGCTGTAGATAAAAGGGATAAATGAGCTAACAGTGTCCCAGAAGAGAGATGTAAGGGGATGAGATTATGGTCCAGAATTGACCATTTACTGTCCTTTGCTTTTTCTTCCCATACTGTTATTGCAGCAGAAGCGGTATAAAGTGAGTGAGAATGCCAAAGTTCATCTACTGCAGAAGTATTAAAGTCCCACAAAACTCCCTGGTGCAGCAGGAAACATTGAAATGTAACTGGGAAATGTTTAACAGAATAAATAAAAATACAAAAGATTATGTTAATTTGTGATTTTCTAAGTCAAAATGCAGGCAGCAGGGATGCTCTTCCACTTGAGTGTGATAGTAGTGATCTCAAATACAAAGGACCAGTACACACCCCCAGCCAAAAAATAATACTATTAATAATGTTGTTTAGATCTAGAAGACATTCTGGGATATCAAACATTGTGCAAATAAAATACCTAGGTAGGACTGTCAAAACATAAAAGTATGTTTTTCTGTATAGAAACAATTGCTGTCTTTCTTATGCAGGTTTCAGTTTCTAGGTACCTCTCAAACTGGAATCCTAAAAGTTTGTCCATCTCTGGGCTACATTAAAACAGAGAGGGCTTAGAACTTGTTCCTTAGAGAACAGTGTTTTCTTTATATATCTAGGTTTTGGGGTTTGGGTTGTTTTTTATTGAGTTATTTGCAAGTTTTCCATTTTTGTTCCATGTTTTGCTATAGTTCATTAACTTATTGATATTCATGTCTGGATGTGGGTGTACATGAGAGAGTTTTGTTGCAGTCTTGTCTCTTGTCATTTGAGAGCCAGGGAAAGGTAGCATGTTGCATAACTTTATATACAGTTTTGAAGCCTTGGTTTTGATGTAAGATTATAAAGTTCAGGAAACTTGCTCTGATTGTTATTTTCTACTAATTTGAAAATATTGGTAAACAGAAAAAATAAAGCAAGGGGTTCTTTCTTTACATAAGTGGGCTGTTCTGCAGACCTCTACTTAACGCTATTTTTACATGATGTTAATTTGCCCGCAGATATGAGGAAGAGGGAGTCAGGAAGGAGTTCCATGTCCAGCACACAGTTCAAGGAAAGGTGGGGACTGGGGACAGAGAAGTGAGAGCAGGAGGAACTTGCAAGGCCAGGGCCAGCCACATGGGCACCTGGCTGGAACCGTAAGGAAGAGCACACAGGGGACAGACATATGGGACCAGCCAAGGATACAGACAGGAAAGGATGGGTGACACGTGGGAGCTGAGGACAGACATGCAGGGGCCAGACACTCAGGCGGGTGGGCAGAGCAGGGCAGAAGTCTCCTCTTTCTGCACTGGAGATTCCAGACCAAAGTGGCAGTGGCAATGGTGGTCTATCCACACATCTGTTATTAGGCTTTCACTGTGAAGGTTTTGATTTGTTTCACAATGTTTTATGTTAAGTTAAATTTGCATAAAGTCTTAACTGCCTGTGCAGAGTATTTAAGCAGGTAATGAAAATTGTATTGGAATGTGTTTGCTGTTCTGCATCACCCCTAGCCAAAAAGAACCATACTTTTATTTAGCTTAAGGGAAATTGTTAACAAATGTATCATTTATTTTCATCTTTGAGCCATCCTTATTCATGTAAAATTACAGCCATTCATGTAATTCCATTAATGAGCCAATCTCGAATCCAAAAAGATCTGAGTTCAAGTTTTACTTGCCTCTCACACAAACTAGCTATGTGATCCCGGGCAAGACCTTTAATTTCTTAATGCTTTAGACAACTCTCTTACATCATAATTTGCAGAGAAGAGGCTGAACAGCCTCTGTAAGAGAAAGTTCCCTCACACAGGAGTTCCGTAAACCAGAGATCTCAGACAATGCTCCCAAGGGGTGCATCTCAGACCAGATTAAAATGTAATGGTGAAAATTTAACAAAATAAATAAAAAATGCAATTAAATATAGATAATATTAATATGTAGTTTTCTATGTGCATCCACAGAAGCCTTAATTACAGTTTAGCATCCCCTGTTTCTATTTGAGTTTGACAACATAGCCTTAGACCAGTGAAATCAAGTCCAGTCCCCATGTCTGACACTATCCCCCTGTCTCTTAGGGAAATACACTAATTTTGTAGTGAGTTTATTTTTGTGCAAATGAATTGGATATAAATATGTAATGATAAATGACAATTTCTGCTTAAATTAAGCTTTTTAAGTTTTTATATCATAAAGTTACTTATAGAATGAAAGATGAAAATTACAGTTAAATGATTTTACCTCATTAGGATTAAAATATGTTGATGAAGTGGAGCTGAGAAGTTTATATTTTGTCACTTTCTCTAAAATATAAATTCTTGTTCAAGTTTCTCTGTCAGTCATTGATTTGATAACCTATACTTACGTTATCCATAGGTCTTATTCATCTAGTTCTACTGAAGAAGACACTTCAAAACAAAAGAAACAGAAATCCCAGAAGAAAGAAAAGAAAAGGGAGAAAAAAAGCAAAACAAAAAAAGGGAAACATCACAAAAAGGAGAAAAAAAAACAAAAAAAGGAAAAATATTCTTCATCTTCTGATAGTTCAGACTCCTCTAGTAGTAACTGAGACATCCACCCTGTCTGCTGACACTTTATGTTTTAAGAGATTTGAACTTGCTTCAGTAATTATGCTTAATTATAGTAAACTCATACCTTCCCGGCAAGCATTCCTCCATGTACAAGGCCAACACTGCTCTTGAACTACCCGGGTTGTGACTATGAAGTAATAAGGATTATCATAAGGTTTAGGAGTCAGTCTTGTTAAAGACATATCTCATTCATTCTTCTTAATATGTTTGTTCTTTGCTGTTAGCATAGCTTTAGAAATTTATTGTAATGTGTCATCACAATCGACAAAAAACTATCTGTACAAGTAGCCTACCTGACAGTGGATGCTATTACCAAATGTCTGTCCACCTTTCCAGGGAGCAAATCTAGGAAGTGTAATGTTTCCTCGGGAAGCAGATCTCTCCAGATATTTAACATCTTACCACAAACGCTGCAAAATCAAGTAGCCTTATATTCTGTTATGTAAGTAATAGTATGCTGTTTTTATAAGAGTAGGCTTTTTGAATGTTAGGGACAACACTCCTTTTTTTTTTTCTTTAAATAAATGAATTGTACAGAAAAGTATTAAATGCAAAAGCTTTGTTCTACATTTTACTCATGTAAAAACAGTTTAACAGCTACCCAATGTGAGTTTTTCCCCCTAGTAGTTGTAGTATTTTCTTTTCTCTTTAAAGACCAGTTCATTTTGAGTATTTATTCCTAGCATTACTGCTCTGCTTAAGACTTAAATATAATATTCTATTGATCAGTATTTATAGCAGTAACAGCTGTGTTTTGTAAGTGTGCCATATTGGCATATGTAAAAGTGATACCTCAGATATCAACATTTGTATTCTAGGGGAAGATGGAACCTTCATCAGGGTTGGTTTTTTTATCAGATGGAATATCAAAATTATATGAAGCTTGTTTCTATTAGAGTAGTGCAAGAATTTTTAAAATTCTAAATAATATACTGTATTTTGTCAAATAATTTTTAAATGCTTTTGAAACATTTGATATTAATTCTTATGCTTTCTTAAGTGATCACTTAGGGCAAGAGAAGGGATTTGATTTTTATTTTGTCATAAACTTTAGCAGATGCATAAAATAGTTTTAATTAAGTTGTCAATGAAGAAAAACTGAAGATCTTTACCCTGCCATCTGTTTAGAAAATTAAGAGCTATGAAGTGTTAAAAATAATTTATATTCATTGGATTGAACCTTACTTTTTTTTAAATATAAATTATATGTTTGAGCATTCTCAACTATAGACTAGCAGACTTAGATAACCTATCCTAGATTTTTTTTTTCTTTAATAATGGCCAACATTCTTTGTGGTTATGATCAATAAATTAAAGATTTGTCACATTGCATCAGCATTTGAAATGCCAACTTATTGGCCTTTTGCCAACTAGCCTCATATCCTGAGCTCATGACTAACTTCCTGGAGCTGTCTCACTTGAGAGTTCTGACCTCAGATGAGTTCAGTCTACAATACTGGAGAGGAAAAGATCTTTGTTAGAGAGAGTATCTGATTGTGCCCTTTTCATTCACGTTGTCTGAACGGAAGTGACTTTTGACCTTTCTTAACCTTTTTTATTTGAAGATATTTTTACCTTATATCTGTGCCCTTAATTTCCATGATGCACACCCTTATATGTGTTTCTTCCAGTTTGGTGGCCATGGAGACCTTCACACCTTCAGCTTCTCCTGTGTTACTGACAATCCATGTCAGTTTGTTGTACAACCTCCATTCCTATGAATTAGTCATTCCTCCCCTCACTGAGACATTCAGTTTTTAAAATAGTTCAGACAGTCCTTAAAAAAGACTAGCCAAGATGACAAAGTAAATTGGAAGTATTACAGCACAATTTCCGTCCACAAAGACCTAGAAAATGCATATTAATGCCTGATTGGGATTTTTCTAGTCCAGGTTCATGTTAAGGGACAGAGGACTATGGCATTGGGATGGGATATCGCCAGTTAAACACTTTGCAGAGGAATGTGGGGAGTGAAATGGGGCTCAAGACTGTTCACAAGGGCAAGAAGAGGTCCTAGATCCATCTGTGCAGGGAGTAGGAACAGATGCCAACTGGTAGGTCTAGGTGGACCCTAAAAGTAGGTCACAGATCCATTGCAGTCTGAAGAGACCTCTACCTAGGCATGGCTAACCAGGGCAGAGAGTGAAGCCCAGGTGAGAAACTGTGTTCTGGTTAAGGTGCAGGAACATAAGTGAGTAGCAGTCATAGGGCTCTGACCCTGGGAGTGGAGCAAGATCTCAGACCTAGTCTTCACCCAAGGTTGAACAGTGAAAGGTGCTCAGACTAAGAGAGTATCTGTAGTTCTGTTGCTTTGAACTTAGTGTCTTTTAGCTACTGATGATTGTGTTTAGTAGCAGTCTGCTGGAGCTCCAACTAAAGACAAGCCCACCATTGTGTTACTCGGACCCAAAACTGGGTCAGCCCCTTGTAAAGTCAAGAAAGCAACAGTCAGGTCTCACTATCATTTTGGGAGCACTGCAAACTGACAGGTTCCCAGCCTGAGCTGCCTGTGGGGCCCTTGAAGAATGCAACATTCGTTGCCTGATGAAAACAGAAATAAGACCCAAAAGAATATGAAATAACCAAGCACCAGACATTCCCTCCGAAAGGATACGGAGCCTGACCCTCATGCAAAGTCCATTTTGGGAAGTAAGACTGGAAAAATGAGTGAACAAAAAGAATCCTATCATTACAAAATTATTTCAGTGACTAGAATGCCCAAAACCAAAAGAGAATGACTCCAAAACAAGTACCCCAAAGAAAAACAGTTTGTGCATACGGTCAATTAGAATTCCCAAAAGAAATTCTGTAACAACTAAAAAAAGTTGAAAATTACTTTATAAATGAAAGTGCTAAATGAGAAAATTGGAAAGAAATGAGACCTTTAAATGAATGATTTGGAAAAAATTAACCCAAACATTACAAAAATCCTACCAAAGATAGCAAAATTGGAATGCACCAAAAAAAGTTAATGACTCCATGCGACAACAAATATTGAAACAAAATCAAAAGACTCAAAGAAAAATGTAAGATACCTCTTATTAAGAACAACGGCTTGAAAACCTCAAGGAGAGATAATTTAGGAAGCATGTGAACTTCCTCAAAGCCATCAACATATTTCAAAAAAGTACAAGGGGAAAATACTCATATCTCTTAGATATGTGTGTTCGTCCCTTGTTGCCGAAGACCATGCCATCAGAAATAATGACATGACTTGCATTTGACTTTGTTTTGAGTGAAGGAGGGCTATGCAGGTCCCCAGCCTCACTTCTCCTCCAGAGCCATCTGAATCCAGTGACCAAATATTCATCAAGATGAGGCACTTAGGGTTAAGTGATTTGCCCAAGGTCACACAGCTAGTGAGTGTCAAGTGTTTGAAGTGAGATTTGACTCCTGCACTGGTGCTGTATCCATTGCACCACCTAGCTGCCCTTGATATGGATAAAAATGATGCACTGATAGAAATGGATAGACAGATATGATAAGGAGACAGATATGGATAGAGATAGCAAGATAGCTAAATACGGAAAAGCAGGGGCAAAGTGGAAAAAGAAAGAATGCAAAAATCACCTCCTAAAAGAAACCCTAAAATGATTGACACAAGTATCAGAAAAGAAAGAATTCAAGGCACCACAGGTTGACACATATTTCAGTATGACCATCATAAAAAGGGGCAGAGTTTGGGATATGGTATTCCAAAAGACAATATATAGGCTATAATTATAACCAAGAATAATTTACCCAGCAAAACTATTATCCTGCAATGGAGATGAGAAGGGGCAGGAATAGACCTTTAATGAAATAGAACATTCCCAATGAAAATACCAGAGGTTAGTGAAAACTTTGAGTTACAAACATAGGAGTTGAGAAAAATAAATCCAAATGGGCAAGGTTGAAATGTTTACATTCTAATAAAGGGAGGTGACATAACTGACCCTCAAAACCTCAGTGTCAGGGTTCACAGAGGGAATAGAAGAAGACAAAGGGCCTGGGAGTTTTATTGTTTTTGATGATTGTAAAAGAAGGAAGGGAAGGGGAAAGGAAAGGCAATGGGAAAAGGGAAAGGTGGTGAGAAATGATTTCATGTAATCAGTGTGTGCAAGCGTAGCAGCAAGCACCCTGACACAGCCAGGTTCTGAGATCAGCTTTATTAAAAGAAAAGCAACTTTTGAAGGGTCAACAATCTAATTACATTCACCAACATAAAATACAAGCAGAGAAATAAAGACCAATAGACAGGGCTTCTAACTGACCATAAGCAATGCATACATCACAGATCAACAGACAGATCCAACTGTCTGACCATTACATACATACATACATACATACACATACCAGAGAGAGACGCACCAACATCTGGGTTTTCAAAAGGGAGGGAAGGAAGACTCCCTAATGGCTACCCGGAGAATCTGGGCACATAAACCTTCTTCCAAGCCTCCAAAGCAAAACCTCATCACAGAGTATATATACACTTTGCAGAGCCAGAGGGCATCGTGACCCTCATGAACCAGTGCCTCATTAATTAACAAAAGATATGGGCCTTCCTACAAAACAAGTCTCACCTAATCAAGCTTCCCTTATAGGCTTTACCTGAAATCTCTTAAGGCAGGGTGTAGCTCTTTAACTTGAATTACAGCAAGTAGAAGAATATAGTTTGTTCAAAGAAGCAAGAGTGGAGGGAGTGCATCAAGCACAAAAGTCACTTTCATCTAAATTGGTCAAAGGGAAGAAGATGCACACAACTGGGTGTAAAATACAGTTCACTGGAGAAGGAGAAGGAATGAGAGGGAGGTAGTATTCACAGGCAAAACAATTAACTGGAGGTTAGATCACACAAGTTTTAAAGGGAAAGAAATGTGTATCCAGCTCTCAGAGATACTTGAATTTTTCTTATTTTACTCTTGCCTGAAATTTCTAAAATTATAAACTGAATGTAAGTTGCTACACATAAAAGTACAGACTCATCACATTGAATTTCTGGCATCGTTGATATTTATAATAATTATCTTAGAGCAAAGGAGAAAATGTACCCAATTATTGACATGGTTACCTCAAACCCTACCGCACTCCAAATGCAGTTTCTTTATCTTCCATTGTTACATTAAATAAAGGAACAATTTAGACTGACTTTCTAATAAATGGTCATGTATTGATCAAAATTTATATATAGAACAACAATAATAAAGGCTTAGTCAGGTCAACTAAAAGTATGTATAACACCTAATACCTCTTCTTTCCCACTCCATATTGTTGTTGTTAGGTTGTGTCCAACTCATCATGATCCCCTTTGGGGTTTTCTTGTCAAAGACGCTGGAGTGGTTTGCCCTTCTCCAGTTTATTTTACAGATGAGGAAATTCAGACAAACAAGGTTAAGTGACTTGCCCAGGATCATACAGCTAGTAAGTGTCTGAGGCCAGATATGATCTCAGGAAGATGAGTCTTCCTGACTCCAGGTCTGGCTCTCTATCCATTGTTCCACATAGCTGCCCACAGCTTTTTTTAGATGCTCCATAGAGCTTTTAGTTAATTATTCCTAAGTCTGTGCTTTATCAATTTATTTATTTTATCAATATGCAGTCCTTTACCCAGTTTCAAATATAACTTCTGATTAATTTTCTTCTATAGTGAAGTCATGACTTTAGAAATTGAATACCCAGTCAAGAGCAATACAAATTGTCACTTTATTTCTACTTTTACCAGTTTATTATAACATAAAGTGAACAAATGTTATTCTTCTGCAGTGTGGTGTGGCAGAAAGTGCATTGAAAAGAGTGCCAGAAGACCTAGGTTCTGCTAGTTTTGTGACTTAGAGCAAATCACTTCATCTCACTGATCTTCAGTTTCGTATCAATAAAGTGTAGGGGGTTGGAGTTTGCAGTCCATTCTATCTCCAAAATATTAACTCATTTAATAGAATGTAAATCAAAATTATATACTCTTTCTAATAAGCTACTATCATTCAGTAATAGCAGAAAATTCTGAAGATTACACAAATATGACATCAGCAAAATGCATTTTATCCAATAAGGAGACAGTTTAGTATTCAATTAGAGCCACTTTGCAAATGTGTACAAACACATAGACACACACACAAATTCACCTTCCTCTAGACAGAAAAAGACGTGGTCTTTTAAAAGGGGAACACCCCAAGATTAACTCTTAAGGTAAATAATTTGCTTCTGGACAGGCAGACGCTGTCTACGCAACTCCTTCCTTCCTTTTCTCCCATCCCACCTGTTGGCTAAGAAGTCTCACTGGTTCTCCTTATCCTTTACACATTTCCATCACATAGAAATTCCATGATCTCAGATCTATTTGTGAATCAAAAGGTTTCAATAACTGGGAATGAACAAATCAAATATATGTGCATACTTAATTCAACAAATACAACCCATAAGTCATTGTAAAAATTTACATCATTTAACAAAAAATCAAAGGTACATGTAGGAAATTTGCCCACAAAAAAATAATTTAAAAAAAATCACAATATATTTGATTCCAATTTAGAAGGAGAAATTGCTCTAACTAAACAACATAGAGGTTGTATGCCATAGCAGATTCTGCTTGCTTACTTTTGTTTTCTCATTTTTACCTTTTTCTCTTCTAAGACTTTTGTCTTATTACTAAATAATGAAAACAGAAACCTAATTGAAAACTATATAACGACTTAAACAGATAAAAGCAACAAAACATATTGAGTACCAAGGCTATGTGAAAAATTGGAATTAAACAGTTGTGCTTTATTTGACATGGAATCTTAGGCACATCAGTGTTCAAAATGACTTATTGACTCAAGTCACCAGATCTTTAAGTTTTGTCCTGATAATCTATGTAACATAGTTACTACATATAAAACCATACCAGTATCTGAACTAACCTGTCCCTCAATCCAAATATCCATCAGAGGCAATATCTGACTGTAACTGTTAAGATAACCACCTTTCTGGATTATTATCCTAAATGCTTAAAAAATCAATTCACAATGTATCCACAGCAGTATTATAAATAACTGCCATAAATTTTCACCCTTCACAAAAATGAATACCAAGTCCTTTGTACTCTACATTCCACACAAAATGTCATTCTTATAATGGAAATTTTCAACTTTCAGACTTTCATGAACTATTAAAAAAATTTAAATTTTAAACTGAAACAGATTTGAACTATTTCTTTGAACTTTACATGTAGTTCAGTGCATTTATTTTAACTATAACTTTAGCTTATGAGCTATTGTATTAATAGCCTATAAGATTTGCCCAGGTTTTTTATTAGGAATTTTGGCAGAGTCTGATAAATGATGCTCACCTAGCTCTGGGTTTTGCCTATGCAGAGTAGTGAATCTTTCCTTTTGTAAACTGAGTCTTGGCAAAAAGGTCAAAATAAAAGTCTGCCTCACTTAAGAGAGTAAATATATTCAAGTAAAATTTACTATAAATTGAATCCTATTACCCCATTTATTTCCATTATAAGTTCACAACTGGACATACTGAGATCACCATTCTGAAGCAAAATCTTTGAAATTGCACAATTAAGGAAAAAATAGATAATATTATGATGATACTTTAACAACTTTGTTAACAATATTCCAAATATTAACTAACATACTTTACTAAAAAACAAATCACAAAATAGAAATATCTGTACTAACTTATGTTCTGTTGCCTACAGAGTACAATTACAGAACTATTTAATGAGAAGCAATAGAAATAATTTGTTGTACCAAATAAGGATCAGAGAGCCTGCCAAGGAAAGTATTTCAGAGGCCTGCTAGCCTAATATGTCTCATTTTACAGGTAAGGAAACTGAGGTGGAGGATGGTTATAAGTGACTCGGCAAAGAGACAGATAGCAAGCACCAAAGATGTGGAACCCATCTCCTGTGACTCTAGAAGTAGTCCTCTCTCCACTGAATAACATGAAACTCCTATTACTTACCACAGAGACCCTTGGAATTGGATCAAGGAAACACAGGACTTTTTGCACATGAACCAGTATTAGTATATGGGTCTTTTTCTTGTAATGGAAAAATGCGTAAGGAAGAAAAGCTTGATAAACATAGGTGGTCTGAGGATCAAGGGACTGAAACCAGGAAATATGGTGTGTTTATCTCACCCCATGTAATTATATACAAAGTGCTATTTTTTATTAAAAAATCCAAGACTATTAAACTGAATTATCAAACACTTATAACATGGCATAAACTTTCTTATGCCTTTTTCAAATGCTGTAGTAGACTAATAGATATTTTCTTCCGTGTGTGGAAATTTAACTATTTCTACCAAAGTACTTCATTAACCTAGTTCCCTGTTGTGCAGTTAGTGCCACGTCCTTGAGTAAGACATTTGAGTCATGAAAATTTCGGTTGCTCAAAAACCAACTAGATTATTTGGGAAATGTGATGCAGGTGTGTGTGTGTATGTGTGTCTGTGTCTGTCTGTGTGTGTGTATGCATATGTGTGTGTGAATTTATGTCACTGTTATATTGATGAAAAATTACATTTGAAATTGCAAAGATACCCAAAATACATACTGTTGTCACTGTCATCCTTGCACCAGATTTCTAAAATGCAGTATTTTTAGCAAATGAGCAATGTTGATTTGTCATATCCATCAGCTTTTCTTGAATGACTTCATCTGCATCACATGATGTTTCATTTGTTGAATTTGAAACTGCACTTGAATTAGTAGCTTTGGCTTTTCTACTTGAGTTACCTGTAAACAAATACACAAAACACAATTAAATAACCATAGGGAAATTATTATATAAAGTTAGGGTTTTTTTTTTCCAAATTTGAATGGTGGAATAATTTTTCCTGGAGGAGCAGCATTTTATAAAGTAAAAACATCATGCAAGAAATCACTGTCTATGCTGTGAATGAGATATAATTTATTCTTTCTTCAAGGCAAAAAAATATGATGGAAGTGAAAAGATACAGTGGCACAGCAGCATAGGTTGCTTCTCTTGGAGTCAGGAAGATTTGAGTTCAACTGCAGCCTCACAAAGACACTGGAGTGGTTTGCCATTTGCTTTTCTAACTCATTTTACAGATGAGGAAACTGAGGCCAACAGGATTAAGTGACTTGCCCAGGGTCACACACATAGTAAGTGTCTGAGGTCAGATTTAAATTCATGAAGATGAGTCTTCTTGATTCCAGGTCAGCACTCTATTCACTGAGCCACATAGTTGCCCTATATGATCGCATATAGGAGTTTTAAGCTGCAGATTTTTTTTTATTTTAACATGATTAAGGAGACATGAAAATGTCTACATTTTATGATAGGATATTGTTTGTATCTTCCACCATCCTCCCACCTGATATTATGCAAATGAGTTTATAAGCTAAACCATTGTTACTCTGGCTGCCATGTTTCCATGCTTGGTGAGGAGATCAAGTGCTTGGTAGAAGACATAATTTCTGTATTCTTTTGACCAGTGTGGTAGAAGCAATATCTACCATTTAGACTAGGCTAGTTTTCCCTTAAAAGGTATTAAAAGCCAGCTTTGAGGTTACTTGACTTAGAAAGTTGAGACTAAGGCTCTCGTCATTGAGTATTCCTTAAGCTTCAGTAGTGCTCCAGCAGGGCCAAAACAGAAGTAGGACTGCTCCACTTAACTGAATCAATGCTATGACCTTGCTGAATATCCTTTCCCTGCTATTGTTACGTGATGTTCCTTGTGTTAACTGTTAGATGATTTACAGACATCTCATCTTGTTTTAGTTTCAAAGATGAAGCACCAGACCAGCCTGAATTAGACCTAAACTATATATAATAGTTTCTTTATTGTATTATACATATATATTATTATATTGTGAGTATTTTGCATGTGAATATTATAACTTCTGTGGTACACAGTTGAGGAGAAAATTTATATTGCTTTATAGTTTGTTTTGTTTCTGTGTTAATTAATTAATTTATCAAGGAGGTTGCTGCTGCTGGTGCTGTTTGTTCTTCATTCTCAAAGAGGACCATGACATCAAAGAGGTGAAGCCATGACATGCAAGTGAACTGGATTTAAGGGAGGGAAGGCTGTGCAAAGTCACTTTCACTACAGAGCCATCTGGCTCCAGTAATTTAAAAATAGATATACAGCTTTATTTGAAAGGTCAAGAAAACAAAATATAATTGAGTGCTGTTTTGGGCCTAGTGAAGTTTTCTTAAATTTTAATAGGCATCTGAAACACTTTGAAAGAAAATGAATATCTGTATTTTATTTGCTTTAAATAGTGTGCCTCAGAAATCAGCAATTTATTAGGTCTCCTATATTGCTAATCCTGACATGTTTAGAGTCATGTTTCCTTTGACGTTCAAAAAAGTCATGCTTTGCCCAATCATATTCAACTTTCTAATAGATAAAAGCTATTAGCTATTCTCTAACTCAGTTAATTTGGATATTCTCTGTAAATTATCTATAATTCAACTACTTTGATTTCTATTGTATTTATTCTAGAAGTAACTAAAATAATTTATTATTTAATCTGCCTTCTTCCCAATGAGCTCTATAGGTCTGCAAAATAGTGTTCTAATGCTATGGCATTGGATTTTCTCTTTCTTTTGAAAATACTGAGGTCCCCTGTGGCTCATTCCTAATACCTGGTTGCTAGATTCTTTTAAATCTGAGGGAGAGGACACAACTTATTAGACCTGTTTTTTAGGTATAATTTGTTGATTAGGTCTTATTAGAGAAATTTCCCTAATTTTTCAGACTATGAGGGAAAATTCTGATTTTAAATACCAAACTGACCTGATTTGGTTAGTCAATCAACAGTAATAGTGTTTGCAATCTTTGTCAAAATATTGCAAAAGGTCCTTCTGTTTATACCCCATCAATAAGTTATACTAGGTGCACATAAGGTAAAAAAATTTTTTTTACAATCTGGAGCATGGTAATAGTGGACATTATTCAAAACTTACTGCTTTCCCTCCAGGAATACATGAGGAGAGAAGGAAATAGAACTAATGAGGAAAAGATTATGAACCTCAGTTCTGTCTTTTCTTTAGATAGAAAGCTAATTGCTTAATCTGTAAGCTAAAAATAATACTACCTGCTCTTTTCTTGGTCATAATGATATTGCATGGATGTATTCTGAGGCCAAGAGGCACTAGCTGGCGCAGTGGATAGAGCCCTGAACCAGAAATCAGAAAGTCTTTAAAAGCAGACACTTAGTAGTTGGGCCAATCACTTAATCTCTGCCTGCCTCAGTTTTCTTATCTGTAAATGGGAGTAATAATAGAAGCGACCTTCCATGGTTGTTGAGAAGATAAAATGATATTTATAAAGTTCTTTGTTAACTTTATAAATATAAATGCTAGCTATTGTTATGACTATTATATCATTATCATTATTAATAAAGATACATGTGATGCACTTGATTGGTTACACATGAATAATCACGTGCTTATTTCCCTCTTTTTCTTTCCATTCTGGGGATTGCCTAGAACCAACATTTCCATTTCTTCTTTTTCATTGGGCTCTTTTATATCTGGTATTCATATATTAATCTCAGCCTTCTTTCAATCTTTTTTTTTTTACCTTTTGACTGTTTTTTTTTTAATTGTGCATGTTTAAATTCAGTTCAGTAAGTAAGCTGGCAACATCTTTCGACTTGTCATCATCAGAAATGTGACCAGTGTTCTCCTTTAAATTGCTATGACTTCTTTCATCTTTTTCCTGATTACATTCACTTTTAGAGTCATTCTTCAAGAAGCATATATATATATATAACCTTAAAACCCTTCCTACTCAATATCCTCTCAACAAAATTTTCATTTCATTGGGACTAAAGACATCTTACAAGTCTTATTCCTTTGTCATCAGGCAAAACTAGAGCTAAATTTTCTTTCATCATCTGCTCACTGAAATACTCCTCTGACTCTTCTATAAGGGAAAGGGGTTGTACATCTCATTTGTCATGATGTCACACCACCATGCCTAGAAGGAGGTGTCTCATCTGAGATTTGAAGCCACTGCAAGCCACAAAAAAACCCCTGCAGGAAAGGGAGAAGTGGGGAGAGGGAGAAGAGGAAGGGAATTTCTCTCTTCTTATGCCACAAACATCAATCATCCAGCTTTGAATCAGAATAAAAGACACTGCATCCGGCAAGTAGAGCTATACTTCAGCTAGATGCAGATAAAGAATGAGCCCTGAAGGAGAAAGCATCTTCCAGGAGAGTAACTCCTCGCAGATGAAAAGAGTTATTTCATAGTAAGAAGTAAACTTTGGGAGAGCAACTGGATACCCTGCCCTGCAAAGGCACTACACCAAGGAGAGCTGCATAAGGACTCCGCAAGGCAGGCAAGAAATCCCAGGTCCTGCAATACCAGTTGTGAATAGCCTTTGCCACACGTATATCCTATATGGGTGCCATACTACCATTATGAGTTTGAGCCTACTCTTACAATAAACTCTGTGTGTATTCATGGGAGAGTACCCCAGTTTTTTCCCAAATTTATTAATTTGTTTTCAGTTTTCAAAAATCACTTCCATAAGTTCCAAATTTTCTCCCCTTCCCTCCCCAAGATGGCATGCAATCTTATATAGGTTCTACACATGCATTCCTATTAAATAGGAATTAATTAGTCACGTTGCATAGAAGAATTAAAATGAATGGGAGAAACCATGAAAAAAAAACCAAAACATAACAAAGGAGAAAATAGTCTGCTTCATTCTGAGTTTCCACTCCATAGTTCTTTCTCTGGATGGGTATGGCATTTTGCATCATGAGTCCTTTGGAAATGTTTTAGGTCCTTGCATTGCTGTGAAGGAGTAAGTCTATTAAAACCAATTCTCTCACACTGCAGCTGTTAGGATGTACAATGTTCTCCTGGCTCTGCTCACACTTCACTTAGCATCAGTTCATATAAGTCTTTTCAAGTTTTTCTGAAGTCTGCCTGTTCATCATTTCTAATAGCACAATAGTATTCCATTACATTCATATACCACAACTTGTTCAGCCATTCCCCAGTTGGTGGGCATCTCCCTGATTTCCACTTCTTGGCCACCACAAAAAAGAGTGACTACAAGTGTTTTCGTACATGTGGGTCCTTTCCCCATTTTTGTGATGTCTTTGGGGTACAGCCCTAGAAGCAGTTTTGCTGGATCAAAGGGAATGCGCATTTTTATAACTCTTTGGGCATAGTTCCAAATTGCTCCAAATTGAGAATGGTTGGATCAGCTCACAGCTCCACCCACAATGAATTAGTGTTTCAACTCTCCCATATCTTCTCCAATATTTATAATTTTTCTGTTTTGTCGTGTTAGCCAGTCTGATAGGTGTGATGTGGCACCTCAGTTTTGATTGCATCTCTCCAATCAATAGTGATTTAGAGCATTTTTCATATGACTATAGATACCTTTAATTTCTTCCTCTGAAAACTGACTGTTCATATCCCTTGACCATTTATCAGTTGAGGAATGGCTTCTATTACTGTAAATTTGACTCCATTCTCTGTATATTTAGAAATGAAGCCTTTATCACAGGCTTTAGTTGTAAAAATTCTTTTCCAGTTTTCAGTTTCCCTCCTAATCTTGGTTTTATTAGCTTTGTTTGTGCAAAAACTTTTTAATTTGACGTAATCAAATTGTTATCCATTTTGCATTTCACAATGTGTCCTCTATCTCAATTGGTCATAAATCCCTCCATTTTCCATAAATCTTACAAATAAATTCTCCCTTGCTCCCCAAGTTTATTTATAGCATCAACCTTTATTCCCAGACCATGTACCCATTTGGACTTTATTTTAGTAAATGGTGTCAGGCATTTACCATGTATGCCCAGTTTCTGCCACACTATTTTTCAGTTTTCCCAGCAGTTTTTGTCAAACCAGTAAGTTCTTATCACAGAAGCCATGGTCCTTGGGTTTATCAAACAGTTGGACTCTTGGAGGCTAGGTCAATGGAATACAAGTTTTAGTTGGTCCTATCAACCTGGGAAAGCCACCCTACAATGTTATCTTAGGACCAACCCAGTTAAGTTCATTATCAGATTAGTGATCAGTTTATTATTTGGAAATAGTGTGGAAGAAGAGAAATGTCTGGTTAAAGTAACTCACAAAAATATCCTCTAAAGCAGGGAAAGGTTGCAACCTTAATAGAGGGAGTACTCGCAGCTATGAAATCACAGATTTTATAAAATCTCCTCACATCCTTCTATCTTCGTTCACATCATCCTGAATCTCTATATAACTTTCAGTTAGTAATTTAGCTACCTCCCTTCATTTTTTATGGGAAATCTCTAAATTCCTATTAGTACTAAGATTGTTTCCATCAGAGATAAATATATTTATTTATAATAAATATATATAATATATTATATAAATTAAATATAATAATTTATTTATTATAATAGGTTCTTGGATATTATGAAGATTATTATATTTTGTATCATATTTTTTCACAGTGAATCCAAATATATATACATACATACACATACACACACACACACACACACACACACACACCTTGGACAGTGAACCAGATTCATTATATTGGAGGAAGAAGATGAAATGGATTGCATGTGGAAAGTTTCATAGGACTTTCAAAGATCACAAGATACCGTTGGACACAAAATCCATCTTTTTAATTTTCATGTTCATCAAGTCCATTTTCAATTTTTGATTTTCAATTGCTTATTTAAGCAATTCAGGGTTCAATAGTTTTAATTGCACTCCATACTTTTTCTTCGTTCTTCTTGGGTTTTTTTTAATCTCATCTTAGTTCTAACAAATCATAGATAGTTAACTCAGAGATAACTCCCAAAATAGGAATTACTCTTTAATGAATAACAGACTTGACAACAACACCAACTATAATGATTTTATTTGGATGATTAACTAATGTGAACATAACCCATGGAATAAAAACCATTTGTATAACATTCTGTTCGTTGGGGAAGTTTCAAACTCAGTGTACTTGCATAAGGGGCAGAGTTGGTGAGAACATGGGATAAATTCTAGTCTTCTGTCTTCCAGCTTTGAGAGAGAAGATGTCACTTCACACTCTCTTCATAAATTAATTGCCATAACAAGGAAAATGAAAAGTCCTAAAAAGTCGCAGTTAGCAAATATCGGACTTCCAAATGGGGAAAGGCCAATGTCAAAGACAGCACCAGGTTGCACTAGAAATTCATCTGTAAAATGTTACAAAGAAGGATAGTAGATAAAGTAGAACAAGTGGAGCTTAATTCTGGTTTAAAGCAAAGAAGGCACAGCCAAGATGACAGAATAGAAAAGCACCCAGTTAAGTTAAATTCTCCCAATTTTCCTTCCAACTCTAAAATAACACTTCAAATTAAATTCTACAGTAGCTGAACCAAGAAAAGTTTGGAAGAAACAATTTTTCAGCCCAAAACAATTTAGAAGGTTAGTAGGAATAGTACAGGCAGTTAAGGTCACAACTTGGGGTAACTGCATTGATGGCAGCAGCAGATTCCAGAGGTCTCAGCCCATAGATGGCATAGGGTGGGAGTGGGTCAGACAGCTGGTCCATAAAAAGGTTTCAGGGGAACCTTTGCTGGTGCTAGGCTCAATACTGTGTTGCATTGCCCACATGTAGTTCAAATTTGTAGTCTCAGGGCCAAAAGAAGCAGTATCATTTGTAGTACAATGGAACTAGGGCCATGGCTCCAGAGATAAGAGAAATGCTTATAGTTACTCACAGGACACTTGAGATCTTGATCTCAATTCCAAGACAGAGGTGAGCACTAGCAATGGTGACTGCAGAAGAGCAGGAGACATTGTCAGAGTCCAAGGCTAGAAGGGCAGCTAGTGCTGGTGGCTACAAGGAAATAAGGTCCCTTCCTGGGTAAAGACAAGATTGGAGGAGCAATGACCACACATCTCCTGAAATCATGCCACCTTAGAAGCACTGAAAATCTACATACCCTAGAACTAGCTCCAAAAACAGCAGCAAGAAAGGCCTGAGATTTGGGACTGTGCTTCCTTCACTGCTGGAGCAGAGCCCAACTTTAACATAAAGTTCAAAGTCAAGAAACAGGCTTGAGAAATGAGCCAAAAACAAATATAAAGAACCTGACTATAACAAGTTATTATGGTGACAGGAAAGACTAAGACACAAACCTAAAAGAAGACAATGATGTCAAAGCAGCTACAAGCAAAGCCTCAAAAAAATGTGAACTGTATACATACCTGACAAGAATTACTAGAAGAGCTCACAAATGATTTTTAAAAATCAAATAAAAAAGGCAGAAGAAAAATAAAGTCAGAACTAAACAATTGGAGAGTTATTAATTGCTCACAGGTAGACCAAGATCAATATAATGAAAATGACAATTCTGCCTAAATAAATTCACTTATTCAGTGGCATACCAATCAAATTACCAAAAAAGATTTAATAGAGTTAAAAAAATTATAACAAAATTTATCTGGAAGAACAAAAGGTCAAGACTATCAAGAGAATCGGTGAGGGGAAAAAATGTGAAGGAAGGTGGCTTAGCAGTACCAGATCTCAAACTGTAATACAAAGTGGTAATCATCAAAACAATCTGATACTAGCTAAGAAATAGAGTGGGGGATCAGTGGAATAGATTAGGTACATAATACATAGTAGTATATGACCATAGTAATCTAGTGTTTGACAAACACAAAGATGCAAGATTTAGGGACAAATCACTATTTGAGAAAAATTTCTGGGAGAACTAGAAAGCAGTTCAGTGGAGACTGGGTATAGAACAACATTTCACACCATATACCAAGAAAAGGTCAAAATAGGTACATGATTTAGACATAAAAGGTGATATTAAAAGCAAATTAAGGGAACATGGAATATTTTACCCATTGGATTTATAGATAAAGCATAATTTGTAATCAAACAGGAGATAGAATCACAGGATGTAAAATGGATAATTTTGATTGCATTAAATTCAAAAGTATTTGCACAAACAAAATCAATGTAGCCAAGAATACAAGGGAAGGAGACAACTGGAAAGAATTCTAAAAAAAGTATGTCTGACAACACCCTCATTTGTCAAATATATAAAATCATTCTCCATTTGATCAATGGTCAAAGGATATAAACATGCAGTTTACAGAACAATCAAAACTACCTATAGTCTTATGAAAAAAAATACTCTAGATCACTTTTGGTTAGAGAAATGCAAAGTGAAATAACTCTGAGGTACCGCCTCACACCTATTAGATTGACTAATATGATAGAAAAGGAAAATAACAAATGTTAGAGGTGGTGTTGAAAAATCTGGACACTAATGTACTGTTGGTGGAGTTGTGAACTTATTCCATTATTTTGGAGAGCAATTTGGAACTACGCCCAAGCTCTATAAAACTGTGCATATCCTTTGACCAAATACAGATCTACTACTAGGTGTAAACCACAAAGGCATTTTTTAAAAATGAAAAGGATCTATATGTACAAAAATACTGATAGCATCTCTTTTTATGGAGGCAAAGAATTGGAAGTTGAGGGGATTTCCATTGATTGAGAAATGACTGAACAAGTTGTGGTATATAAATATAATGGGATACTTATTGTGCTATAAGAAATGATAAGCAGGCAGATTTCAGAAAAAGTCTTCAGAGAAGACTTACACGAACTAATGTAAAGTGAAAGGAGAAGAACCAGGAGAGCATTGTATATAGTGAGAGCATAATGATCAATTGTGAATGACTTAGCTATTCTCAGCAATACAATAATCCAAGACAATTCTGAAGAACCAGTGAGGATGCTATTCCATTCCACAGAAAGAACTGGTGGTGCATGAATGCAGATTTAAACACAGTTTTAAAACTTTATTATTCCTGGGGTTTTTTTGTTCTGTTTTCTTTCATAAACATGACTACTGAAGTGTTTTGCATGACTACACTTATATAATCTATGTCAAATTGCCTTGACAAGGAGGAGGAAGGGGAAGAGGGAGGAAGAGAATTTGAAACTCAAATAAAAAAATGTCAAAAGATTTGTTTACATATAATTGAGAAAAAAATAAAAGTTAAATGAGAGATAAAAGAGAAAGTGTGGCAAAATATGTAGCTAAGCAAAACCATCCCAAAAGCATTCAATGAGGAATGTGAAAGGACTACAAACTGAAGAAAAATGTAAAAGCCATTTTAATAAAATATTTTAATAAAATTTAATTTAATATTTATATAAATATTATTTATATAAATTTATATACTTTTATAAATTTATATAAATATATATTTATATAAATATAAAATTTAATAAAATATTTTCTCTATCAAGGAGAGTAGAACCATCATACTTGGACTTTGCCATTGCATTGGTTAGAGAGGAAGTAAAAATGGCACTAAAGAAAATACAGACAGGAAAAACAGCTAAACTGGATCAAGTATATATTGAAGAGGTTAATGCTGAAGATGATACAATCAGGAGGGTGTTGAGAAACTGCCAGGCAAGCTACTTAAAGGAGGTGAAGATATAAAAAGGATAGGAGGTAAAAGGAGACCAAAGCAGTTAACCAGATATAGTCTGAGTCATTTACTCTTTTCACCATAGTTTGTACTTCAATCCTATAAACAGATGTTTAACATGGAGCCTTTTCTCTGGCTATTTTAAGAAAGAGGGGAAATTGCTTTCTGAGCCAATTTGAGAGGAGTTAGTTACACTTATCCACAGGCAGGATGATTATACCATCTCTTGTCTTTGAATTCTTGGTGCAGCATATTTCTCCTTCTAAATGCCTTGGGTATGATGCCTTAGTGCTACAATTCCCTGCCTATCTCCACCTGTAGTAAATGTTATTTGTTATCACAGAAGAGACTAGTAGACTAAAATACACAGTGTTTCATTACTACTGTGTGGTTATGTCTTCCTTCTTATATCCAGGACAAAGCATTCTCTCCTTTGGCAGCCTCATTCATACCTACAGATTCAACTACCTCCCTCCACCATATAAATGACTCCCCAGTTTTAATCTCCAGCTCGGACTTCTCTTCCAATCTCCAAATCTGCATGTCCAGCTCCCTCAGTACACCTCCTACAAGATGTCCAGCAGCACCTCAGGAATAATGTATGCTAGACTGGAGTTTCTGCATGAAAATGTTTCTCCTTTTCACTTTACTATTTCAGGGGCACCACCATTCACATGGTGGTGTGTGACCTTTCAAGTTTGTGACCTTGAGGTTATCTATCTCTTCCATCTCCTTTACCTCAATTCCCAGAAAAACTTCTTGGACTTGCTTCCCAACTATTCCTGTTGCTAACACCCTCACACAAACTTCCATTATCAGTCACCTAGACTATATTTCATTAATTTCCTAACAGGCCTCCATAACTCTATATCTCCTTCCTCTAATCCAATCTTTATATCACTGTCAGATATTTTCATTATGCATCAATCTTACCACATCATGTCTCTTTAAAAATCTTCAGTTACCCTTTGCCTAATGGGTAAAGTTTCTATGCTTGGCATTCAAGGCTCTAACAACTTACCTTTTTAGCATTTTGTCAAATTACTGCCTTCTCAATAGGACTTTGCTTGCTCCTTTCCATTGTATTTAGAGATTAAAGTTATCCATGTATGACTCTTTTCCTTCTGGCAGAATATAGGCATAGTGAAAACAGAGCATCTTATGTAAACTCTGAATTTCCTCCAAAGTCTACCATAGTACCATTTTAATAGCAGGCACTTAATAAATGTTCAGTGGATTTAAATTTGAATTTGAAAGGCTCTCTACTATACCCAGATATTTCACTCCAAGTTGATTTTAGTAACATCAGTCTTCCAGGTTCCTATATCAACTTTTTTTTCTTCTACATGCTGTGACATTATAATTCACTGTTGACTCAAAGCTCAGTGTAACAATGGAGAGATGTGTAGGAAAATGATTGTGTTCTTACATCCTCTTCTTGGATATATTCAGTTGTGGAATTAATCATTTAACAAATACTTATTGAGTGCCTACTAAGGAACTATATATCTTTATATAATTCATAAGGTTATAGGATGTTAGATCTTAAAAGGGCTTCCATTTAACAAATGAAGTAAATGAAGCTAGTAGGCTACACAGGTAGAAAATAGCATATGTAGGATTTGAACCCACATCTTCTGACTCCACATCCATTGCTCTCTCTTCATAAAGAGTGATCTTACTTTTAACAAACTATGGGATTTTTACAGTTGTAGTTTCTAAACACAGTAATTTAGAATCATTATGACCTGTTCCTTTCTAACAAAAGTTAGAATGGAAGAAAATTACTTAGAGACAAGATTAAAAGACCAATCAATTGCTCAGCAATAGCTCTTTGGTGGTGAAAAACCCTTCCCCAGAGGCAGCTCTAAATCTAGGATCACAACACAAAGACTCACTCTCTTAAGGCCATTGTTAAAAGACAAATTATAACCATCAAGAAGAATGACTCTATGTGTGTGTGCATGTGTGTGTGTGTGGATGTGTGTTTCTGTTTGTGTGTGTGTGTGTGTGTGATGAACTGAAGAAAAATCATTGTCCAAAAGAGCCTTATTAGACGTAACAGTTCCAGGAGAATTTTACCACCCAAGTTGATAGAGGAAGGAAATATCCAAGGTCCTGAAATTGGTTCCTATCTGTGCATAAATGCTACTTTCCCTAAAGTTCTTTGAATTTTTTATAATGATGAAGAATTTTTAAAATAACAATCACAAGTATGACAATTTGCCTTTCATTAAAGGAGACATTGTTCTGCAGTGAAAATAGCTGTTGGAACTTGGGGGTTTTGTGTAATTACTTGATCTACTTAATATATTAGTTAATATATTTTGACTATGACTGATTTGGAAAGAATTCTGAACTTGAAATTGTGCCTTTGGTTTTTGCTCTCAAAGAACACAACTTCAGGTTTCAATTTCTCAATAAATATGGTGAACTAGCTTTTGTATACGTGTCTGGTACATATTAAGTGTTTAATAATTGCTCATTGGTTTATATTTAGCCATAAGCATATCAGTCCCCAGTCACAGATTCAATTGAAACTTCTCAAGGAATACAAATCATATCCAAAGAAGAAGTATTTATTCCAATGACACTATTTAATCAAAAACAAATATTAAGCACTTACTATGTACCATACACTGTGCTAAGTGATAGTGATACAAAGTAAAAGGAAAAAATCTTCCCCTTTTAATAGAGGAGACAATATATACATAAATTCTCATCAACCAACAGGGTCAAAATCCAGTTGGTATTTGACTCCTTGAAAGCTGACACTGCATCTCCCACAACTTTTTATTATACGTGGTGTCTATAGGGTAGTACATAGCATACATTAAATAAATTTTTGCTTGATGAATTAATAGGAAGTTTTTCAAAGTGGAAGGTGGGGGCAGTGAGGTAGCACAATGGATAGAGCACTGACCCTGGAGTCAGGAGAACCTGAGTTCGAATCCAGCCTCAGACATGTAATTGCTACCTGTGTAACCCTGAGCAAGTCACTCAACCCTGACTGCCTCCAAAACATAAAAAAGGGGAAAGTGTCAGTTATCTATCTAGGTACTGTGTGTGCCTCTACTGTACTACAAGTAATAAATAGTATGATAGCAAAGTCACAAAAGATGAATCACCAGTCACACAATTCTGTTGCTAGGTCTTCAGAGGCAAAATGAAATAAAACTTTGGGACAATTACTTAGATAGTTGACTGTGCATAATGACATGAGGAAACAAATTACAAGCCTAGTTGTAAAAGGGTATTTCAAGTACCCAAACATCTGCTGTAGCTGTTTGCCAAAAGCAGAGCATACAACAAAGTCTTACCTTATCTTACTGACAATTTCCCTCTTAAAAAGGTGGAGGAAGTGATAAATGAACTACTACTTTGAACTGTTTCTGAAATAGAAATAATGAGAACATTGAGAATGATCCCTTTGTCTTAGAGAAGGGATAGCCTGATGCATGTAATAGGTTTAAGAAAAGTAAATTGTAAAGAATTCACAGAAAGAGTAGTTAGGATCACAAGGTATAAAACTCCCCCCCAAATAGCCTAGAAAGGATAATTAGGAGACTTTGATGGCAAGCACAAAGACTTCTGATGAAGAAGAAAACAGAGAAAGATTATAAGATTTGAGAATCTGACAAGGCTGTAGACATCATCTAATCCATCTCTCTCACTTTATAGATGAGCACCCAGAGAAATCGAGTGATCTGCCCAGTGTCAGACATCTTATAAGTGGTATAGCCAGAATTATAATGTTGGGATGTGTCTCATACAATCAGATGTGTGCTGGTAAATATTTAACAACTAGTACTTCTGAAAAAAATACACACAACACACATTGAAGTTTAATATGATTTACTAACACTTTCACTATCACTTTCTTACACATATTTAATTAACAAAACAAGAAGTAAAACCCTGATCTGTAGCATTTTCAATTTCTGAGGTATAAATTTTCACAATGAAAACGTAATAATTACTTATGAAATGCAGTGGAAAGAAAACCAAAAAACAATACCGACCACTATGTAATTATAATAACCAACTTTGTTCCAGAGAAGAGTGAGAAATGTACCTCCCTCCCTTATTAATAAAGGTATAGGAAATATTAATGTTGCTTTTCAGTTATGTCCAACTCTTCATGACCCTATTTAAAGTTTTCTTGGCAAAGATACTGTAGTGGTTTGCTATTTCCTTCACCAACTCATTTTACAGATGAGGAAACTGAGGCAAGCAGAGGTTGTGAGTTGCCCAGAGCACATAGCTAGCGTCTGATGTCAAGTTTAATCTCAAGAAGAGGGGTCTTCTTGATTCCAAGGTCAGTATTTTATCTGCTACCCACACCTAGCAGCCTGAAAATGGTTTAACATTTATAAATATATAAAACATATCTAAAGTGCTTTGTAAACCATACTGCAACATATTGTTGTTGTTCAATTGTATCTAATTCTTTGTGACCCCATTTGAGGTTTTCTTGGCAAACAATCTGGAGTGGCTTGCCATTTCCTTCAAATAATTTTACAGATGAGAAAACTGAGGCAAAGAGGATTAAGTGACTTGCCCAGGGTCACAGAGCTAGTAAGTGTCTGTGCTCAGACATAGACGCTGTAGTCTGTGGATTTGAGTTCAGGTTTTCCTAATTCCACACTAGATGCCCTATTCACTGTGCCACCTAGCGAAATATGAGTGTACAGTATTGCTAATAATGTCAGCCTTGATTAAAGTATTGGTTGATTGTATAGAATTGCTTTTTTCCATTTATTTTTAATTCTTTAATACAAGGAAAAGCTTGTAGGGTAGGGAAATGGGAGGGATATATTCAGAAATGAAGGGGTTATAAAAGTAAAAGATAGCTATAATTATTTTAAAAGAATAAATTTAGTGTAGATAAATGTAGACTCACACTTAAGTTCACATATTCATTTGCGCACATACTGGGTGAGGATGGTAGTATGGTATGGCAATAGTTTGGTTTCTTTTTTTCCAGAAAAAGGGATAATAGTGCACTGTAAGTACAAAATAAGACAATAATGTAACATAGTAGCCAAAGAAACTAATGCAATCCTGGGCTTTGTTAAGAGCTGTTTAATGATTTTAAAAGGTCTTTTTTAAAATACAGGCACAATATCCAGAGCACGGGAGCTTGGTCCTACTGTGCCCTTCCCTGATCAGTTCATGTCTAAACTACTATGTCCAGTAAGCGCTATAAGGCCTGCCCACTTCTCCCTTTGGTGAGTTCTTCCTGGGGTCTCCATTTTGTGAAAGGGCACATTCATTCATCCCCTGGACCTATTCCAAGATCAGGACATCAAGACCATTCTCTCCTATGCTCCCATCATAAAGCAGGATTAAGACAACACAAATTAAATTGATGGACACCAATCCCTCTCCCAGCTCCCTTTTGTATATTTTCTTTCCCCATCTGAATGTAAGTACCTTGAGGGCAGAGACTACCATTCTTTTTGCATATATATATATATATATATATATATATATATATATATATATATATAAAATATTCCCATCACATAGTGCCTGGTGAATTCTAAGCACTTAATAAATATTTGTTTCCTTCCTTTGGTTCTGGGCATTTTAGGAAAAACACTGAAAAACTGAAGCATATCAAGAGGAAAATGATCAGAATAACGGGAGGCATGGAAACCGTGCTCTACAGGGATTCAGTTGAAGGAAATGGGGATGTTTTGTCTGAAAAAGAGAAAGACTCAAGTGTTTGAGGGGCTATCATGTGGAAGAGAGATAAGACTTGCTCTGTTTGTTCCCAGAGGTTCTAAGTATGGAAGAAAATTATAGAGGCAAATTTTAGCTCAACATAAAAAGAAATGTTTTAACAATGAGAGCGATCCACAAGTGAAAAAGGTTTTGTTGGAAGGTAAGTTCCCCATCACTGAAGGATGATCACTTGGGGGATGTTATAGAATTAATTGATTTCTTTTTTTACATTTTCACTTTTATGTTTAATTTATGGAATAAAACAAGCATTTGTAAGATTAAAAAAAATGAAATTACTTCTGAAATCCATTCCAAGGCTGATATTCTGACTTTGTGGATTATTTTCAGACTGCAAAGAAAAGACAAAATATGACTAAAAGGAAATTAAAGGTTAAGTTAGTGAGGAAATATCAAGAGAGTACCTAACAATTATAATTGAGCTTGTCTGCTACTCTGGATAAATTATGCCTCCGAGAAATCATGCAGCCCTTTTCATAGCAAAGGCCACATCACAATGGAAAGAGTATTGAATCACTGCAGCGTTTAAGCAGAAATAGGTGGCTACTTGTTGGACACGTTGTAGAAAAGATTTCAGGTAAGCTTGGCATCTTGGTACACACCTGTATTTCCTGTTACTGGATATCTGAGGCTGAGGCCAGTAGATTGCTTGAGTTTAGGAATCCTAAGGTACAATAGGATAAAGCTAGTCAGGTATTTCTAGTGAGTCTGGCACCAATATGATGAGCCCTCAGGAGCCAGAGGGCCATCAGGCTTTTTAAGATGGGAGGAAAGGTCAAAGCTTCTGTCACAATCAATCAGCAGTGAGGTCAGGCCATGGGTGGCAAATGCAAGTTTAGAGTAGATGACCTTCCTACTCTCAGATTCTATGTCCTATGATTCTAGGTCATTGAGACATACTTATGTATATGGTCTGATTATTTGCTAATTGTCCTAGCCTACTGCTTTACTTTATCATGCAGAGCAACTCTCCACATGAACTCATACAGACCTAGTTTGATAATTCTAACCAAATTCAATTGAACCACAAGATGACTCAATCTTGTGATCTTTAAGCTCCAAATTCAAAATAGGGTTTTGAAGAGATCTCAGTCTCATTCTGAGGCTCAGGATCCCATTGGAACAACTCTCATGAATTCTACCATAGCTTTTTGTTCAGCTGCTGCTGTGACAATCTAGCCAGCTACCTGAGAGATGGGGAGTGAAATAGGCAGTCCCTCCTATTTACAGGGGAGACTGGACATTTCAAGGCCTCCATTAAATGTGAAAATTCTCCTCTCCTACCTTGGAATCCAAGAGTCCACTGATACATGTGCAACTGTGCTGTGGAGGTAGGAATCAAAGTTAGTACATTTGTGTGAATTATTAGTGTTTAGTACTAATGTAATGATAATTATAGTAAAGGGATTTGGGGGTGGAGTGGGAAAATGGGCTTTTTTTGTATAGGAAAATCTCAATGAAGGAAATCCATCTTGTTCTCCATGCTTTGGCACTGGCTCTCTCCTATGCCTGGAATTTACTCTCTCCTTCCTTACCACTGCCTCAAAGAGTTGCTTTTATTTCCTTTAAGAGTCATTTCAAGTGCTACTTTCTATATGATGCCTTTCCTGATCTCCCTGACTACTATTGCCCTCCATCCCATAGTACATTATATTTAACTACTTTGTATTAATTTACTTTAAGTTTATTATATATACATGTATGCATATACATAAGATATATATATAAAATACAAGTGTATATGTACATATGTGATGTATGCTTATATATGCAAATATAATTTATATATTATATATGTATACATATGCACAAGTGTTTTATATATCTATATACTGTTTATATATATATATATACATACAAATATATGTATGTGTGTATATAAATTGTCTCCCCCATTATAATGTTAGCATCTTGTGAGAAGGGATTGTTTTATTCTTTATACTTGTATCATTTGTTTTACTACTGCCTAGCACAGTACCTGGCACATAGTAGGTACTTCATTTATTGATGGATTTTTGCCTGTCCAGATCAGCACTTGCTCTGCTAATAAACTTAGAGAGTTGGGGATGGGGAGGAGGCATTGAGATATTAAATGGCTTTGCCAGTGGATTTAGGAAGTAGGATGTGAAGTCAGTTCCTTTAAGTCCCCACTTCACCATGGCATTCTACCTCTTTTACTTTTAACATTCTGTCAAGGTTCAATACACAGCTGGATCCTGGACAGTGTGAATAACGAATCCTGGGAAGTGGTCACATTATTTGAATTTGCACTACATATTTCCATTGGGCTGGAATCAACCACCATATTTTACATAGTTATAACTTCAAATAGTGTAAATTCAAATACATGCAACCACTTCAGGGGATTCATTATTTGCACTCTTAGTATAGGCAAAGTTTTCCTACAAAGAATATGATTAAGAAAAATGGGAAGCAAATATGCATCTACCATGTTTTATTTGAATTTCATTTTTATTGTATGTTCCTCTCTCAAAATATTACTCATATCAAGGATAATAGACAGCATATATAGTGGAAGTCAGAAGACCTGGACTGTCATTTTAGTTTCTGCCCCTAATACATTATGTTACCTGGGGCAAGGCACTAACTCTTCCTGGATTTTTTTATCTGTAAAATAACATCATTCCATTTGGAACTAGAGGGTTTTAGATCATAGGCATCATCTTTATAAACCTCATAGCATTATGCAAATATCTTACAAGCTAGAAGGACCTCTAAAGCCTTATAAGTCAAATCCCCTTGTTTTACAGATCAGAAAACTGAGGCCCCCAAAAGTTAAATGACTTGTCCAAGGTCACACCGTCAGCAAGTGTCAGAGACTGGATTTGAATGCAGGACTTCTAATTCTAGTTTGTGGTTGTTATTTAGTCATTTTAAATCATATTTTATTCTCCTTTGGGGACTTTCTCAGCAAAGATACTGGGATGCTTTGACATTTCCTTCACCTCATTTTTACAGATGAGGAAAGTGAGGTATACAGAGTTAAATGACTTGCACAGAGCCACACAGCTAGTAAGTATCTGAGACCAGATTTGAACTCAGGTCCTCGTGGCTCCAGGCCAGTGTTCTATCCATTGTGTCATGTGACTGCCTCTCTGATTCTAATGACAATACTCTTTCCACTGTACTACATTGCTATTACTTCAAAGATGAGAAGACTGAGGGCCAGAGATATTGTCACACAGGGAGAGAATAACAGAAGGATTTGGACTAGATGAGATTCCCTTAGAGATTCACATTATGCGGTTCTTTAACTTTCTAATGTTATTTTGACATGCTCTAACCTTATAATTTCTTTCAATTTAGTTACTTATAATTTCTTTCAATTTAGTTACATCACCAGTGACTTTGGAGATCATGTATTCTTTATGATCTTGGATATTTTATTTTCTTTTGAAGGAAGAAAAGGGAATTTATTAAAAAACATGGTTCCTCAAAGAATAGTTATACAAACACATATATTTGTGTGTATACTCACAGTATGCAACTGTAAAGAATTAAGAGTGATTTTTCACCGATGACTTATGGGAATGTCAAACTATTACATAATAGCATAACACACATGCGCATACACACATGGATTTGCCCAGAGGCACACCTACCTGACTGTACCTTTAATTAGATTATAACCTCCGCAGATGCAGAGATCACACCTTTCATGTTTTGTGTTTCTCCTTGCAATGTCTGGTAGCATCCCCACACCCTCCACTTAGCAGGCATTCACAAAATACTTATTCATTCAGTACAAAATTATAGTAACATGAGACTCACAGCCTTGAAAATTAGATGTCATACCTCTGGTTGCTCTGTTTATTTGACTCTGTGAGTTGACCCAGAAAGAGTCATTTTAAACAATCAGAAATGATAGACGCTCTCACAGATTTATGTCCTATATCAAATACAAAGTACTTTTGTTGGAACAAAATTTTCCTTCTCCTGGAAATTCTCATTGGTTCAGCTTCACTTCTTTAAGATAATTTCTCAAAGCTGTTCCCTTATTAAAGACTTGTTCAATGTGGATTTGCAAAGGTAGGCAATGATTTGGAATTTAAAAGCTAGCATCTTCATGTTAACAGTCTGGCTTGATGCCAGTTCATTGCTTTTCTTATTCACAGATATCTTAAACATATTGTCACAATAATGGCTGCTAATTACCTTCTCCTGAAGAAGCTTCCAGGTGTTGGAGTTTGAGTCCAGTGTCTAATCTCTGAGGTTTTGAATAAAGAAATAAATAGCAAAGGACACAGATGCTGATGACAAAGGCAAGTAAAACAAGTGCAGCAATTCCCAGTCCAATCAAGGCACCAATGCTGGGGGAGGGGAGAAAACAAGTATATCACATGTGCTGGATTGAAACAGACAAAAAGCAATTGGTCTGAGTACCAGGAGGGCTAATTTGTCATCTTATCATACCATACCATACCATGCCATGCCATATCACATCATATCTCATGTCATACCATGTCATGTGATATGTCACTTTTCATAGCATGTAATACCATATCATACCATGTCATATCACATCACATTATATCATATCATGTAATACCATACCAAGTCATACCATACAAACCATATTGTATCATGCCATGTCATATCATATTACATCACATTATATGTATATATACACATATATTTTGTATGTTACATTAATTTATCTAGTAACTGGTTTTTCTCCCCAGGTGATAAACTCAAGACAATGTAGCCTTCCACAGGGCAGGACCTATTTCTCTTTCTGTGCTTTGTATCTCCACTGCCTAATATAGGACTTGCCAAAAAGTATGTGCTCAACTGATCTCCATAATCCCTGTCCCTGAGTCTAGTTCCAAATTTCTCCAAGCAGAATTTTTCCCCCACATTAATATACCCTGCCTGGTCTAATGGGTTTCACGAATACTGCAGTGAAGTTCCTGGGAATATACTCCCCATAGATTGTCATTTGCTTCAGAAATCAGAAGAGAATAGTTAGAGAAGAAGTAAAAAGTTCAGCAAAAAAAAAGTCACCATCCCTCCCCCCTGGACCTGTGACTTCATTGGTGTCAAGGATGCCTAGAGAAAAATGTTCTCTAACAGTATAGATTGGCAGAGTGGGAAAAGTTCAGGCTCTGGAATCAGAGAATCTGAGTTCAAATTCTAGCTCCAATGCTTTCATTCCTCTGTGACTGGCTCGACAAGTCACTTGCTAACCCTCAGTTTTTTCATCCATAAAATGGGGGAGGGTTTGACTGGGTGGTTCCTGTGGTCTCTTGCAACTCTAGATTTATACTTTATATTCTTAGAGAGTAGCCTGAGACCATAAGAGTTTAAGAAACTTGCTCAAGTTTACACAGGTAATTTGTGTCAAAGGTAGGATTTGAACATAGGTATTTCTGACTCTGAGGCCACCTCTCTAGTAATTATGCCAAGTTGCCACAGTGAAACAAAATGAGTAAGAAAATATTTATTTGTTTGTTTTCTGTGAAAATGAAGTGCTTCCAGGAGGCAAATATCAACATGAGTATTTCCTTTTGAAGATAAAATAAGAAAGATAATTTTAGTCATGGTACAACAGAATCAAAAGATTTGGGTTTGATGTCTACTTCTCTTCACTACTGCATGATCTCGGCAGGCAAGTCATTTAATCTCTATCATACTCAGTTCTCTTATCTTCAAGGTGAGGAGGTTGAACTGATCATAGTAGAGTCATTGATGCCTTCTAAGATGCATTTCAGCTCTAAATTTATGATCTTATGGTCTTAAAAAGCAAGACACTTAACTCTATGGATAATTTCTTACTTCGACCTCACCAGACACTGAAAACGCTATTATTTTGAAGGAAGAAGAGAAGAAGAAAAAAGATCCAGGTAAAGGAAAACAGGAATTGAAGTGGTTAAGCTTAAGAATCTTATTTAGTTGGATCTCCCATTTCTGGTCTGTAAAGGCTAAACATACTCCCTGGAATCAAGCACAGAAGAATTTTCTCCCAAAAGATCACTTTTGTCTACAATTTTAAGGAAAAAATTATATATATTTACATAGTTTATTATAGTTTATAGTTTGCTGAAAGTTGTTTAATTGTTTGGGTCATGTCTGAATCTTCACGATCCTATTTGGGGTTCTCTTAGCAAAGACATTGGAGTGGTTTGCCTTTTCCTTCTCCAACTCGTATTACAAATAAGGAAACTGAGGTGAACAGAGTTAAGTGACTTACTCAGGGTCACAAAGCTAGTAAGTGTCTGAGGCCAGATTTGAACTCGAAGAGTATTCTTCCTGATTCCAGACCTGCACTGTATGCACTATGGCACCATTTATGCACTTTGACACCATCTAGCTGCCCAGTTTACTGTGTACTAAATTGCAATCACACACTATAGTTAGCTAATGTGCCATGGTCCCAGATTTTTATAATCAGCCATTTCAGAAATAATACCTGCTTTAATAGGAAGGAAAAGTAGGTCAGTAGTATCATGATATTAGGAGACACCCTGTTTTCCAGAGCTGAGACCCAGCAAGCAAGCTGTGCCCTGAGCTTGGCATAACAATAATCCTTTGCGCTCACTCTCTGGATGAACTCATCCTCTGGCAAAATCCCATATGATTATTATATTGCTTTGACCATAACTTGGGTGTTCTCTGATCTCAGATGAACTCAGACAAGTAACCTTGAGTCTTGCTATGAATCAAACTTGCCTCATTATTGCTGTTACCCCTCTTTGTTAGGGCTAGTCTCACTGTGCAACCATTGGTGTAAGTATTGAGATTTCCCCACACTACCTTGGGACCCTCCACTAGGGACAGGGCCCTGGCACATGTATCTAATCTGCCTCCTTGCTGGAAGCCATCTCCCTTACTTTGAAATTAGACCTTCTATTTGATCCCTGCCTATCCTTTCCATAGCCTCCTCTGTTGGCTCTGATCATCCACAGATTTGAGACTAGTTCAGTCCATTTGATAATGGGAAGAACACTGGTTCTAGAATATGGAAGACCTGAGTTTAAATCCCACCTCTGGTTCCTTCTAGCTGCATAACCTTGGGTAACTTACAGTCGCCCTGGATCCCTCATTTGTAAAGTGAGATTGTTGGACTATATGACTTCTGAAGGCCCTTTGAGGTCTACATCTAGGGTCATGAACTTAGATTCTTTGTATTTGAAGTGGAAAAAGTGAATTGGAAGAAAAACTATAGGATTTTTAAAGAGAAAAACTCACAAATATACATACTCTACCTTTCTTCTGTAAACTTCTCTTGAAGTTTACAAGGATTGTTTCATTCACTGTATTTGGGGTAGGTAGAGTGGATAAAGCAGAGCCTGGGATCAAGAAGATCTGAGTTCAGATCTGAGACACTAGCTAGCTATGTGACTCTTCTCAAGTCACTGTTTGTCTCAGTTTTCTCATCTGTAAAATGGAGATAATAATAGCACTGACCTTCCATGTTTTTTGTGTGTATCAAATGGGATAATAATTTATAAGGCACTTAGCACAGCCTAGCACATAGTGTGTGCTATATAAATATTAGCTATTATTATAATTTCCAGCATCTAGCTCAACACTTGGTGCACTGCAAATGCTTAATAAATATTTGCTAATTGATTATTATTGATCCAGCAGTGAGGATATGCCCAATAACTAGCTGGTGACTGATCCCAAAGGAGCAACTTTGCACTGAAAATGAATGACAAATTACTCCATGATTTTCTTACTGTGGCTGTGGTCATCTGCTGGTTCCTAGTGGGCCACAGCAGTACTTGCTGCTTTCCAGAAAGTTGCTTAGCTCAGATTCTTTAGTCTATTAACCCTCAGCCTTGATTTCAATCAGTTCTAGACCTATGTAAGGGAGTGGCTAATTTCATTTTCAGTGTAACTATTTCTTCCTAAAATTGGGCCTTCTGATTGCAGTATCTTTTAGTGTTTAGGGTTATTCTTGTATTCTACCCGGAAGTTAGTTGTCATCACCAAAAGTCAGAAAGGTCTGTGATCCTAACTGGGCAAGTTGTTTTGGGCAGTGACCGATCCAGCAACATAGCCACTGAAATGAAATCTAATGAATGCAGTCATGACAAATAGCCTAAACAGTGGGAAAAGCTACCTAAAAATGAGAACTAGATCATGAAAAGCTATAAAAAAGTCACATATAACTTTCAAAAACTAAATTAGGCATTCTGGAGGTATAATATTTCTTTCTACATTTGATTATGAACTTTGGCTATTATACATAAAGATCTCCAAAATATTCCATCCATATTTTTCCCTGATATCACATTTTTTTCCTCTTGATATTACTTTTTCATCACCCTGTTCATTAATGAGTGTAAAGACATTATCTTTATGGGATTCTGATGGGCTAGCAGGGCAGCTAGAGTACCAGATCTGGAGTAAGGAATACTTGAGTTTAAATCTGGCCTCAGACACTAGCAGTGTGACCCTGGGTAAGTCACTTAACCCTGTTTGCCTCAGTTTACTCATCTGGAAAATGAGTAGGAGAAGCAAATAGCAAAACACTCCAGTACCTTTGCCAAGAAAAATCCAAATGGGTTCGCAAAGAATCAAAGACGACTGAAACAACTATATAGCAACAGTGAGCTACCAAGAGTGACCACATAGATTTCCCAAGAAACAATTAAATTAAATCCAATTTAACAAGTATTCAGTGAATTCCTACCCCATTATTTGTGCTTGTTATCTCCTATGCTTGGTACTTACTAGACCCTTAATAAATACTTGTCGATTGTAATTTTCACTGTCTCTAGCATCTAGAGATAGTACTTATTGCACAGTGCTGAGCATGGGGTAGGAATTCATCATTGCTGTTTAGTTGTCCGTGATCTGCATATTGAAGAGGGTATATTTCAGGGATTGAGAAGTGGTTATGCAAAAGCATTTATTCACATTATGTTTATGTTGCATATATTTTTATATGTGATCATTATTTCTCCAACTAGAATATAAGCTCACTGCAAGTAGAGAGAAATAATGAGCACATATAAAAATATATACAGCATAAACATAAAGTGAATAAATGCCAATCTAAGCAAAGTGCTTAAATAAAAGATAGCTTGGGGGAGAAAGTGTTGGGAGGGGATCAGGGAAGGCTTCACCCAGAAGAAAGTCCATGATCTGTATCTTAAAGAGAGTACATTTCAGGGATTGAGAATTGGCTATGCAAAAGCAAGGAGTCAGGAGATAAGGGAAGGTAATACAGCAGTGCCATGTAGTAACGTCCCACTTCCCTTCCTCTCCTTATGGAGGAGGGTCTGATCTGGGGTCATGCAGGGGCAATCTACAGAACTTCAGTGAGCTGGACCACTTCACTTGCCTCAAGGAAAGCCAGAAGATCAGAGCCAAAAGGAACCTTCCACCCCTCATTCCACAGATGGAGAGACTGAAGCTCAGTGAGGTTGGGTGATTTCTCCAAGGTCACACAGAATAGTAGATCTAGGATTTAAACTCAAGTCTTTTGACTCTGAATCTAGCACTCCTTCCACCACACCACCTTGTAAGGGACAGCTATCCTTTCCTTTTCTTACAGCAACAGTAGAGTCCGGGTACAGGCAACTCTTGGAATAATTTTCCCAAGTCAGACCTAACTTTCTAATGACTGGAAAACTCCAGGTTTACTAACGAATTTATGGATGGATCAATTATACATTTCCCTAAAGAAATCAAAGGTGACAAAAACTTTCTTCTGGATAGGTTCCACTGTATATTGATCAGTACTAGAGGATGTTAGGGAGCTATCCATTAGCTTCCATGTTTCATGATGAATCATTTCTGTGTGCCACTTGGGAGCTTCTTGGAGACCCCAGTGGTCACAATATAACTTTTTGTAATATCCAATGTAGGAACAGCAAACTTTCTATTTGAAATTTTGCTACCATTAGTTTTTATTTCACCAGACCAGCTTTGTGAACGACTCATGTAAGTGTCAAATAATATCATGCCAGCTGTACCAAGCAAAGCACAACTGTTCTGAAGAAATTCATTATATCTAAGCCTAAATCATCATACTGTCTGACTTATTGCCAAAGTAGCTATACCTACTTGAACTTAATTGGAGAGAATACTCCCCTTCTGCAATGTCCAAACACATTAAATATAAAAATGCAGTTTTATTACTGATAGAAGTAACATTTATCCATTTACTGTGGATTTGGGTAGTGCTGCCCCCCAAATCACATAAGGTAACTGAGAGCAGGGGACCCAACCAGACTGAGGCACATAATTGAAAGGGATACAAAGGATGCTTTCCTTTCCCACAAACCCTGAGGAATGTGCATTTTCCCAAATGAATGAACTGTCACATGCCACTAAGTGTAAAAGCTCTTTAAAGAAAAAAGCACTTCATAAATAAAAGTGATGGTCACTTTTCAGTTGTATTTCTTTTAATGGGAAAAGGAAAAAAGCAAATTTCTGACTGAGGTCAGATCATTTGTCCACCACAGGTAAGGCACATTATATAAAACAAAATTGGAAAACAGATGAAAGTGGCACACAATTTTCTGCACAATATTATCCACTTTATCATTATGATAATGTCTAAAGGATTAAACAAAACAAAAGACCATTCTGCTGAACTAATCTAAGGGAAGGTGTCAGAACATCTGAAGAAAAGGCATAAGGGGAGGGAAGGAGAAAGGAGGGAGGGATAAGGATGAAAAGAAAGAAGAAAGGAAAATAGAACGAAGAAGAAGTACAGAAGGATGGAAAGAAGGAAGGGAGAGAGGGACAGAAGCAGGGAAATAATGAGAAAAGGAAGGGAGGGAGAAAAGAAGAGAAGGAAGGGAGGAAGGAAAAGAGGAGAAGGAACAAAAGAAGGAAGGATAGGAAAAAATGAGCGTCTGAAGAAGTAGTTCTTGATTAAAAGGATGGAAATAAAACAGCAAAGCAGTTTGTAGCAGTTATCAGCAAATAACTTAGTAATACCTCACCACTTTTTCCCATTTTATGTATGACTTGATTCTGCCTTACAATGAATATTCTTCTGAATCCCCAGGATGAAAAGGGAGAGTAATTGCTCTCCTGGAGTTAAGGAGTTTAAATTCAAGTGGCTTTCTCTGCCCCTAAAATGAGTCTGATTCATTTTATATGGTCAGAAGTAAACCTGGAAAGGGAAGTCCCTACAAAGGATGCATACCCTGTATGTGGCGGAGGGAATGTGCCTACTCTTGCGCCCTCAATATTCTCAACTTAAAACATAGGCACAGTGACTCTTTATCAAGACAAATACTCAGCTCTTTCCTTCTCTAACAGGACATGATTCTCAAGAACTGAACTCTTCACTTTGCCAATTCCCAGGATAATGAAGAAAGAAAATAGTTCTCCCCAGCTCAGTAAGGGGATAATGAAGAGGGGCTAGTCTCGGAGTCTTACTGGGCAATGAGAGGATACAAATATGGAAGCAATCCAGAAAGTGGAGAGCATGAGGAAGGGGAGAGAAGGGAAAGGGAGGAAGGAAGAGGATGAGTATATGGGATGGGAAGGGGATCAACATGGGGGAAGATCAGGGTGCAAACGGGAAACAGAAAGAGAATGAAAATAGGGATGCTGATGAGATGGGGATGACGATAGTGTGGGAATGACGATAGGGTTTGGCTGTGGAATTGGGGATAGGACCTTTCGCTCTGAGACCAAAGACCAATATTTCCAAGGTTGGAGAATTCTCTCTAAGTGTCCACATAAAGCAGCCTGCTTCTTTCCGTTAGTTTCTACAGGTGGCTGTCTGGCTTTGGGTCTGGGGTAAAAGAGAGAAGGAGTGAAAGCCTGGGTCCCTGGAGGAGGGTGTTGCAAATTGCGCTACAATCGGCTGTCCCCCAGTCACTTCCAGCCTCTCTCTCCCCTCTCCCTCAGTTCCCACGTCCTCACCTGAGGCTCCACATGTAGCTGTACTTGTAAGGGAAGTAGCTGCCCGGCTCACTGCAGCAGTACTTGAGGTCGGCGAAGCCGCAGCAGTACAGGAGGGTCGCCCTCTCTCCATGTCTGGGGCACTGGAAGGTCTCCACGAATGTATGGTTGAGGCTGTAGTAGCCCGAGCAGATTTGGCTGGTCTCGATCATCTCCACTGAAAGCAGAGACACTGAGAGGCTCCCGACTCTGAGCTGTGTGCCTTCAAAGTCTGCGCCCACCCCCACCTCAGCCCTTCTCCTGCTCTCAATTCCTTCCAATCTCGCCACCCCCTGTACTCGAACTGGCTCTTCTGGTGAGGGCTTTGGCAGCTTACGCGTCTTCCTGCTCCTGGGCTCCTTCTGTTGCCTCTCCCCACCTGGGGCTTAACTCTGGCATCTCTCTGGCTCCTGGATCGCCTTTTGTTTTGTTTGTTTTTTAGATGTGCGGGCCTGTCACCATGCCCTCATCTTTGAAACTCTCTCTGGCTCTGCCTTGGTGTTTCTCTCCTCCTTGCTCTTTCCTTCTCTTATCTATTTTACTCTCCAAAGCGATCTTTTTTTTTCACTTTTAAAAAGAGACTGAGGATAAAGGAAGGAATCAAGGGACAGACACTGCGATGCGAGAAAAGACTTTGCAATCTAAACATATAGGACAAAGTTACTATGAGCCCTGGGCTGCTGGAAATTCTGGGAACAATAGAAAGTGTTGGGTCTCTGTCTCTGTCTGTCTGTCTGTCTGTCTGTCTGTCTGTCTGTCTCTCTCTCTCTCTCTCTCTCTCTCTCTCTCTCTGTGTTTATGTCTCTTTTCCATTTGAAGGGTCACTGAAATGTGGGAGGGGGGATGTCAATTAAAGGGTCTGGGGAGGTACAGAGGAACCTAATTTGCTAGGTTTCCATTTATTTTTGGACTCCCACTCACCCATAAGTATATACTAAAAAGTCAAGTAACCCATTAAAAGTTAAGTACATTTTATTAAATAAATGTAACAAATACTTTAAAAACTTCCATATTATGGAGATAAAATGAAAGAAAAGGAAGGAGAGAAAGTAAGGAAAACAAGGAATGAGCATCAGAAATAATTGACAATTATAAATAATATATTTGTATAAAAAGCTTATGTCATTATCATTATTAATATCACATATCTATATATACAAATCTACACAGATATCCATATTTTCATACAGAAGTTTGACATCGTGTATAGTATAGAAAAATTTATGAAGTTGTTTACATACATTATCTGGTTTTATCCTCACAATAATCCTGCTAGATTACTGTTATTTTCCTTTCCTCCTTCTACAGATAAGGGAGAGAGACACACAGAGAGAAAGAGAGAGACTGACAGACAGGCAGAGAGACAGAGAGGGACACAGAGACACAGAAAGAGACAGAGATAGAGAGACAGAGACAGAGAGACAGAAACAGGGAGAGAGACAGAGAGACAGAGACAGAAACAGAGATAGAGACAGAGAGAAACAGAGAAACTTGGCAGTGGTAGCAATGTAGCAAGTGCCCAAGGCGGGATTGAAATACAGGTCTTCTTGCCTTCAAGTACAATGCCTAAAGTGTGGAATGATAGGAAGAGCGGGACAGACTACCCCAGAGGGCATGGAAAGAGAAAAGAAAGGAGAGAGACTCTGAGAAGAAAAGATGTAAAAAAGAGGCCCAGAAGGTTCTAAGAAGTGTTAGGTGTTATTTTTCAGTTTTTTCCTTGTGTCCATCTCTGCCCACCACAAAAAGGAAATGTCTCCTGATTATCTCTGGGAAGAGATACAAGTCTCCTTACAACACAGCACTAGTCACAGCCAGACTAGGAACCTTCCTTCACTTCCTTATTTCGTAGGATCACATATTTTAAGCTGGAAGGAACCATTTAGTCCAACTCTTTTATTTTACAGATGAAGAAATTGACTTGCTCAAGGAAACTGTGGCAGAGGTGGAATTCAAACTCAGAGCCCATGACTTCTATTCCAGTTTTCATTTCACTGTAACATGCTGCCTTCCATATACTGCTACCCCTACTCTAACAAAAAGTTTGATCTCTGTTAATTATTTCCTGTTAATTTTTTATCTTGAATATGTCTTAACTTTGTATATATTTGTTTGCATGTTGTGTCTCCTATTAGGCTCCTAGAGGGCAGGGATTATTTTTTGCCCTGTTTTTTTTTTTTTTATCATGAGTGCTTAACACAGTACTTGGCACATAGTAGGTATTTAATAAATGTTTAATGATTGGTTGACCACAGGAATTCTACTGTCCTTTGCCTCAGTTATCATCACCAAGAGTAGATATGATGACTACAAGTCTCAGATGTCCTTTCTCCCTAAGACACCAAAGAAAGGTATATTGCCTAACTTGTACAAGAGTTAGCAAAGCACACCAATATCTCCCACAAATATCTACTAAGTCCCAAGAAATCTCTCTGGGGCAACTTTACAAGAATCATTTAAATCACCATACCTATGCCACATCTTGAGTGGAGTGATTGAGAAAAGAGGAATAATTCCTAAAGACCAGCTATGTTCTTTTGTCACACCCCACTGTAACAGACTGTAGATGTCTACTTTATTCTTGTCATTTCTCTACTCAAAAATCTTCAGTGGTTCCTTATTACTTCCTACCAGCTAGTCTAAAGTGGTTTGCTTCCTGATGCATAAGCTAATGACAATAGTACAAGTGGAAGAATTCTATAAATGCAAATCCTTCTAAGATAAAGATTATCTGTCTGTCTTCCATTTATCTATCTTTTAGTTTTCCATCCTGCCTTCCACAATTAGGTCCCAAATGATAGTCAGAACAACCAACTGCTTCAGGTTTCAGTTGTTTTATTGAAATGATGAAAGAAGTTGAGGGCTAGGAATGACTATAGCTTTAAAAAGGTCAATCATTATTTAGTTCTAGGACTAGACTTGTGTCTATTTAGTCTCTGTTTCTCCACCCAAAGCCACTTCCTTGACTTCCTAAATAATTTGGAGTCTTCCTGCGTACCCAAGTCCCTCGTCTCTTGTACTTCACTTTTGGGAATGCAGGGTAACATCTCAACTACAAGCATATCATTCCCATCTTAGACTACCACTATCTATTTTCTGAGCCTTGGTTTCATTCTAACATGTTTCTACTAGTATGTCACATTTTAAACATGGTTTATATCAATCTGGCACACCTTCCTGATTACCCATAAATGGGACTAGAAAAATATGTTTTTGCCAAAACCTGAGGTAAGATTTACTGGGTCAAATTCAATTTGCGAAGCAAAGTGAGAAACACAAAGTTTAGATAAGACCTGGTCTCTGGCCTCATGGGGCTTCAAGTCTAATAGAGAGAGAAAGATACATATACATATGTGAGCACTAGATGGTGCTATGTGGCAAACTTTGGAGTTTTAGGTGAAAAAAAAAAAAAAAGTCCCTTGCTCTTTTTTTATAGACCTCACCTCCAGAAATTTAAGGTGTGCCTGTTCCTCTGAGATGACCTCTTCCTCTTCCTACCACTTGGCATGAGAAGAATGACCTTAAGAGCCTCCCCCTGAAACTGGAAGCCTCATTCAGGTGCATGGCATTCCATGCCACCTAAATCTTGCTTACTCATAACTCAGCAGCTTAGGAGTTACCTGTGCATCTTTGCTATTGAGGAGCCCATAAGTGTTATTAACAAAACCAAAACTATAAGATGCTTTCTCATTCAACTCAGCCCCAAATAAGGGAGTTCACACTTACAGAACTCTGGTATTAGGAAAGTGACTGACTGCTGGCATAGTTTGTGGAGAGCAATTTAGATTTGCTGATAGGAGTTAGAAGCAGTCACTGAAGGTTTTGGAGCAGGGAAATAATAATAAGAAAGTAGAGATCCACAAGCCAAGGCAACAGTAGGGTAAGACAAGAAAGAGTATATAACTGGTCTCTTAGGGTTGTTCCTCCTTGCTCAGTCATTCTACTCTAGGTCTGCCTAGGTAGGTTGATTGGAGTAATCCCAACACAACTGCACTCAGATTCCTTGGAACTTGAGAAGTGATTTGGGAGACACTGAGGTCTAGGCTTTGGGCCTCTGTCCTGTTCGAGCTCTTTGTACACCACGCGAGGTCCTGGCTTGCTCTATTTTCATCCCCCTGTATGCTATTTCTTCAATTATTTATTTATTTTGTTGTAGTTTAAGTTCTGAGCTGTCTCCCTCCCTCCCTTCCCTGAACTGGAGAAGGTCACCATTTGATGCAGATTTATAAATATATATAAAACCATACTATGCATACTTCTATTTTTCAGTTCTTTCTCTGGAGGTGGATAGCATCTACCTTTAAAATTGATTTTAGTATTTATAGTACTAAGAATAACTTAGTGGTTCACAATTATTCTTCAAACAATATTACTGTTACTATATACAATATTCTCTTGGTTCTGTTCACTTCCCTTTCATTATTTCATTCATATTTTCCCATGTTTTTCTAAATCATCCAGCTCATCATTTTTATAGTGTACCATAACTTTTTCAACCATTCCCTAACTGATGGGCATCCTCTCAATTTCCAGTTCTTTGCCAAAGAGAGAATTTTAGAGCATATAGGTTCTTTTCCTTTTTCCCTGATCACATTGGGAAGTCTAACAGTGGTATTGATTGGCCAAAGGATATATGCAGTTTAATAACTCTTTGGACATAATTCCAGATTGTTCTCCAGAATGGCTGTATCAGTGCACAGTTCCACTGTGTTAATAGAGTGTTAATGAATGCTATTAATTAACAAATATGAGTCACAGAGCATTTTTCATTGTTCATAATTTGTATGAGATGAAATCAGGAGTTAGAAAAAATTTAATAAAATAAAGAAATCATGTAGAAAATACATGGCAGCTGCAGGCATAAGGGATGGGGTGGGGTCGAGTCCCTCACCCCTTCACATATGGACTAGTGCAGTTGCCTGTTGTTTGGCCTCCTTGTTGTATGTCACTTTCTGCCCCAGTCCAGCTGTCAAGATGATCTACCTGAACTTCAGGTCTGACCATAGTAAACCTCCTCCCCAGCTTATCCTGCATATAGATTGTTTGTACATCATCATTTGTATGTTGTCTCCCCCAACAGGCTGCAAATTTTTCCAGAGAAGAGATATATCTTTTTCCTTTATACCCCCAGTAGCACAGTACCTGGTACATAGTCATTTTAAGTAAATTTCTGCCTGATTGACAAAATCCTCTCATCTTCCCAACTTCCCACCACCCTCCTAGTTACCCATGTTCACAACTTAGTGTCATCTTTGATTCCTCAGTCTCGCGTATCCAATCCATTGCCAAATGTCGTCAATTTTGCCTTTATGATGTCTCTCACGTATGTCCCTCTCCACTTGCACAGCCGCCAACCTAGGTCAAACCTTCATTGCTTCTTGCCTGCACTACTGCAGTCCTCCAAATCTCCATCACTCACATTGCTCTTCAGAAATGAAGTCCCTAGGGGTCAGTATTGCCAGGCCTCAGAACCCTTCTTTTCCCAGAGAGAAAGTGAATTCTCAGTTACACACAAATATTTATAATGTATAAGTACATGAGAGAAGTATAAGCAAAACGTATTAAACTGTAGGGTCAGAGGTAGCTTCTTGGAGGAATTTGGACTCAATTTGGGCTGGAAAGTAAGATTAAAAATTATTAGTTTGGGGATATAATGGGGATATAGATTGGTTTGTAGACTTTTTCAGGCAAAGAGACAGATAAATAAAAGCACAAGGCATATACCAGGAACAGCACAGAGTGCTGATTGATTGTAGTGTACTTTTTTTAAGGAATAGTAAGAGCTAATAGTAAATCCCATTTTTATAGTGCCCTAGTGAGTACTCTCTAGACTCATCACCCTGGATCAGGCTAGGTACATGTTCTACTTAGGGTTCTAGGAGAACCCTTGAGCAACTGAGACATCGCTAAGGCTATGACTTGAGTTCTCTCGCCAAAGGTGTTCCCTCCATGGACTACCACTGTCTAGGTCCCTGGTTCCATTTAACCAATTAATTCCCTTTTACAAAGGGATATTTACTTTGAAGTTATTGCAAGAATAGAAGTAAAAAAAACTTTCCTTCCCTCAAAGTACCTTGGGGATACTCAGCCTCTGGGGACACTTAATTTCTATATAGCATTGACCCCACCAAATCCAAATCCAAATGAAAAGAAACTGCCAGATAAACTTAATTTTAGCTACTGTTGGAAAGTCACTCCTCTAGGCACCTTTGGCATCGCTGCTATAAAATCTTGCATGGATGTAATTTCCAGATTTCTTGACTCCTAGACTTCCAGGTGTTTCAGTCTCTTGATCTTTGAATATTCACAAGGTCATAGGCTCCAATTTCCTTCTCTTAAAATGAAAAACCAAATGCTGAGGCAAAGAATCAAGACCGTATTCACTGGACCACATGCTGCCTTCGAATAGGAAGAAAGCCAAAGATCTCTCCTGTTACAGCATTATCTCTCACTGAACTCCATCACCTAGGTAGAAGTAAATCAAGGAAAAGAAGCCAAACCAAGAAAAGAAAGAGGATGTTGAGTAAGGCCTTTTGAAAGTATCTCCAGTTCTGGCTCTGTAACTGTGGCCAATCAAAGAGGCTGCTATATACCATGTGGTTGGCAGACTAGAACCAGTTACAGAATGTCTGTTCTTGTTACATCTCTTCCAAGTTCTGTATTTGCTTCTTTATGTTCCAAAAGGACACCTCCATCTGACTGTTCCACTGCAATCTTAATTCATATTATTATTTCCCTGATCTATTTTTATTGGTATTGGATTGTTTCAGTCCTGTTTGTGACCCCACTTGAGATTTTCTTGGCAAAGATACTAGAGTGGTTTGCCATTTCCTTCTTTATTTCATCAGGGAACTGAGGCAAACAAGGTTAAGTGACTTGCCCAGGGTCACACAGCTAGTGTCTGAGGCCATATTTGAACTCATGAAGAAGAGTTCCTGATTCCAACCCTAATGCTCTATTCACTCCATCACCTAGCTGCCATAGCATCTATTACAAAATTACTTACTCTGAAGTCTCTTCAAAGTACTTTCATTGTAAGTCATTATGACTCTCTTTGAAGAAGGTTCCCTAGTCTCTTCTACATAGGGAATTGCCTTAATGTCACTGTGCACAAAGTCATTTGTATTATAGTGCTTTGGTTTATAGCCTTTTCAAATTGAAGAACTTACCATCAGTATGGTAACTGACCTTGATGCCTTGTTCATTCTCATTGAAAGCATTTGTCAACATGGCTGAAAACATCATGCTAAAAAAGCATGGGAGCAAGCACACAGCCCTGTTTTATTCCACTGGTGACTGGGAAAGCACGAGAGCATTGTCCATTATTCAGAACCTGGGCAAACAGGCTATCATGAAATTGATATACAATGCTGATGAATTTCTCTGGGCAACCAAATTTTGACATAATTTTCCATAAGCCTTCATGACTAGCAGTGTCAAAGGCCCTAGTGAGATCTACAAATGTTGTGTACAGACCTCTGTTCTGTTCCTGGCATTTCTCCTGGAGTTGTCGTGCAGCAAACACCATATTGACTGTTCCTTGGCCCCTTATGAAGCCACACTGGCTCTCAGGAGGATGACCATCTTCCAGGTGAAGGATCAGCCTATTAAGGAGGACTCTAGCAAGAACTTTGCCATCAATGACTAAGAGGAAGATCCCCCTGTGATGGTCATAGGACAATCTATTTACTTTACCCTTGTAGGGATGGACAATGGAGGCATCCTTGAACTCCTGGGGAATAACCTCCTCTTGCCTATAACCTGAAAAATTTCAGTAAGCTTTTGCATGAGCAATGGTCCCCCTACTTTGTAAATCTCAGCTGGAATAGAATCAGCACCAGGTGCTTTGCCACATGAAAGGAGTCTAATGGCCCTCAAAATCACTTCCTCAGTTAGAAGTCTAGCTAAGGAGGGATTGACTTCAATCTGAGGTAAACAGTCAATGGCCTCAGCATTGATTGATGATGGTCTGTTAAGAACACCATGGAAATATTCAGTCCATCTCTCTATGATCATATGCTTATCACTAATCAATGTGGCTCCATCAACTCCATCAACTGAGTAGTTGTGATGCACCATAGATTTTTGGTCCATAAATAGCTTTCAGGAAATCATAAAAATACTTTGGATTGTTACTATCAGGATAAGACTGAATTTCATCTGCCTTCTTACTGAGCCAGGAATCCTGCATCTCTCTAAGCATTGATTATACTTTGCTTTTGATGGAATTAAATGCTGCCTTAGTAGAGATGGATGAATCATCCTGCTGATAAATCCTGTGGAGTGCTTGTTTTTCATTTAGCAACTTCTGAATTTCCCCATCATTTTCATCAAATTAGTCTTGGTGTTTGTGAATGTTCTGACCCAGATGAACAAATGCAGTGCTGTACACTGAATCTCTGAAAGCTGCCCATTCTTTTTCTGCTCCACTGTTGCCAGCTGTGTATTGGCTCAACTTTTCCTCCAAGTCAGCCACAAACTGTTCACGCTCAGGGAAGAGCTCTAATTTGTTGACAATAATTCTTCTGGCAGTCATTTTGCCTTGGAGATGGTGTTTGGAGTGTTGGTACATGATTTTCTGTTTGCAGATGATCGTGCACTCACTGAAGCCTCTGAAGTTGAGATACAACAAAGTGTGGATCGGGTCTCTGCTGCCTGTGCTAATTTTGGCCTAATAATTAATACCAAGAAAACACAGGTGCTCCGTCAGCCACCACCACACTTTCCATACATGGAACCATTGATTACAACAAGTAGAGAAGTTTTGACAGTTGTGGATAAGTTCATTTACTTTTGTAGTGTACTTTTCAGGGATGTAGACATTGACGATGAGCTTGACACATGCATTGCCAGAGTTAGCTCAGTGTTTGGGAGGCTCCAAAAAAAAAGTCTAGGAGAGAAGAGGTATTAGATTGACTACCAGACTGAAGGTTTACAGACCCATTGTTCTGACCTCATTGTTATATGCTTGTGAAACATGGACAGTCTACCAGTGCCATGCCAGGAAACTGAATCACTTCCATTTGAACTGTCTTAGGAAGATTGTGAGGATCACCTGGCAGGATAAGGTACCAGACACTGACGTCCTTGCACTAGCTGAACTGCCAAGTATTCAAACTATGCTTCAGAGAGTGCAACTCTGATGTTCGAATGCAAAATGTATGCTTGCCAAAAAGACTATTTTATGGAGAACTTGCATGGGGCAGGCAACCTCATGGTGGCCAGAAGAAAAGATACAAAAACACTCTCAAGGTCTCTCTCAAGAGCTTTGGATTTGACTGTGAGAGACACTGGCACAGGAACGCTTAGCATTGAGACAGCACAAAGTAAATGCAGGATGTACAAATTTGGGATATCCACTATCCACAAATATTCATATGAACTATCTGTGCCCAACCTGTGGTAGAGCTTTCCGAGCTCATGTCGGTCTGATCAGCCACAGTCGGACACACTGAAATTTCACTTTATCATGGTGATGTCATGTTGGTCCTCTTCGAAGATGAAGGACAACAACCAACCAACCATAGTGCTTTAAAGTTTTGAGAACACTTTCCTCCTAACATTCCTGTAAAGCGGGTATGATATTCTTATTATTCTCATTGTTAATTGGGGATACTGAGTTCAGAATGATAAAGGGGATTGTCAGGTTCACATAGCTAGTAAGGGTTAGAGCTGAGATATGAACCCAGACCTTCCTGACTCCAACTGTACTGCTTTTTTCCACTATATCATGCTATGTCCCAGAGAATAAGACAGAAAAGGGTAGGATAATGACAGATTGGGGTATAAGACTTCTAATGTTAGACTTATTTTGAAATTTACTTAACAGGCTATAAGGTGCCTCTTAAGGGTTTTAATCAGAGGAGGATATAACTAGATCTGAGGACCAGAAAGATGTCTGGAAGTGATACAAAGGATGGATTAGAGGAAAGGAGAGTAGAGGCATAAAGATCTATCAAAATGCTTATTACAATAGTTTACATGGGATATGCCAGAGTGACAATAACAAGAACAGATTGGAGAGGATAAAAGTGAGAGGTATTGGGGAGATGGAATTAATAGGTCATTGGAACAGATTGGATATGACCAGTAAGGGAGAGAAAAGAGTAATGATCCACTAAGGTTCTGAATAGACAAGATGGTAAATAAAAGAATTAAAAAATGAAGTCAAAATGAGGGATAGAACTAGTAGTATAGTAGGCATCGGTAGTACTTGATTTGGCATCAGAGGAGCTAGTTTTGAAGGCCCACTTTACTTAACCTTTCTGGGCTTCATTTTCCTCATTTGTAAAGTAAGTGGTGTGTGGACTACTAGGTGATCTCTATGGCTCCTCTTGTCTCTAGATTCTATAATAAGTTCAGTTTGAGAAATGCTAAACTGAATTAATATGGCAGTGGAGTAGTCAGATGGAGATGTCCTGTAGGAACCTAGAGGAGCATATATGAAAGAAGATGAGTATTGTAAAATAAGGCTCTAAAACTAGGTTGTGACCAGGTTTTGAAGGGTTTTCAGAGCTAAACAGAAGTATTTATCTATTATATTAGAGGCAATGGGGAGTCCCTGAAGTTTATTAAGTAGAATAGTATAGTTGGTTCTGAGTTTAAGGGAAAGGATTTTTGGTATCTGTGTGTAGGGTGGTTTAATGTGGGAAGAGACCTGAGACAGAAAAAACAATTAGGAGGCTTGTTAAATAATCTAGGCAAAAAATACAATGGTCCAAGACAATCCCAAAGGACCAATGATGAATTATACTATCTGCCTTGAGAGAAAGAACCGATATAGTTTAAATGAAGATTTGCTATTTTTATTTAAATGAAATAAATAACAAATTTTTATTTAAAAATATGCTATTTTTCACTTTTTTCTTTCATTCTTATTCTTTTGTTTGAGTCTTCTTCTACAAAATGGCTAATATGGAAATGTGATTGAATATAACCTATATCTGATTGCTCATCATCTCAGGGAAGGGGAAGGGAGAGAGGAAGAGAGGAATAGAATTTGAAACTCAAATTATTTTAAAATGTGTAAAAGTTGTTTTAACATGTAATTGGAGAAAAATAAAATATATCAAATTTAAAAAATAATCTAAGCTTATGGAGAGGGGAAGAATTTTTTTCTAAAGAAACGATAGAAAGCATTATGAAATGCAAGATGGATAATTTTGATTACTTTAAACTGAAAAGTTTTTGCACAACCAAACCCAATGCAACCAAAATTCGGAGGGATGTAGTAAATTGGGAAAAAATTTTTACAGCTAAGCTCGGGGATAAAGGCCTCATTTCTAGAATATATAGAGAACTGACTCAAATATATAAACATCCAAGTCATTCCCCAATTGATAAATGGTCAAAGGATATGAACAAGCAATTTTCAGGGGAAGAAATCAAAAATATCTATAATCATATGAAAAAGTGCTCTAAATCACTATTGATTAGAGAGATGCAAATCAAAACAACTCTGCGGTACCACATCACACCTGTAAGATTGGCAAACATGACAGAACAAGAAAATGATAAATGCTGGAGAGGATGTGGGAGAGTTGGAACACTAATTCATTGTTGGTGGAGCTGTGAGATCATCCAACCCTTCTGGAGAACGGTTTGGAACTATGCCCAAAGGGCTACAAAAATGTGCATACCCTTTGACCCAGAAATATCACTACTAGGATTGTATCCCCAAGAGATTATAAAAACGGGAAAGGGTCCCACGTGTACAAAAATATTTATAGCAGCACTCTTTGTGGTAGCCAAAAACTGGAAGTCAAGGGGATGCCCATCAATTGGGGAATGGCTGAATAAATTATGGTATATGAATGTAATGGAATACTATTGTGCTATAAGAAATGATGAACAGAAAGACTTCACAGAGGCCTGGATGGACTTATATGATCTGATGCTGAGCGAAAGGAGCAGAACCAGGAGAACTTTGTGCACAGCAACGACCACAGTGTGCGAGAGTTTCTTCTGGTAGACTTGGAACTTTGTAATAACACAAGAACTTACTGAGGAAAAAAAAAAAATCCTAATGTCGGTCTTCAAAGGCAAAATGCCTTCCACACTCAGAGAAAGAAATGTGGAAGTCACTTGCAGAATGTAGCAGATCATGTTTGTGTGTGGGTGGGTTTCAGTGTAATATGTGTTGATTTGTTATATGATTTCTTCCATTTATTTTAGTTCGACTACATAGCATGAATATAGTGAAAATGTGCTCAATAGGAAAGTATATGTAGAACCTAAACAGAATTGTATGCTGTCATGGGGAGGGAGGGGGGTATTGAGGGAAGGGTGGGGGGAATAAAATCTTAACTTTAAGGAAATGATTGTAAAACATTAAAATAAATAAATAAATAAAGAAAAAAAAATAATAATCTAAGCAAGAGATGATGAAGGTCTCAGTTAAGGTGGTGGTGGGGTGAATAAAGAGGATATGATATAAGCAGGAGATACTGTGGAGGTAAAAGTGGCAAGATTTGGCAACTAATGCGTATGTGGAGTGAGGAGAAATAATGAGTCAAGAAAAACAGTAAAATGAGAAAACTAGACGAAAGGGAAAAATTATATTGCTTCTGACAGAAATAGGGAAGTTTGAAATGAGGTAGGTAAATTGTGGAAATCTTTTAAAGTATATTGAGATCTTGTGATAGGAGTTTTCTCAACCAAAAAATTGGTTAGACAATTTTTATTCATTTCACAGAAGTACAAATAGTACCAGATCATGACAAAATGAAATTTAAAGTAAAAAAAGAAGAAAAAGAAAGACTGTTTTTTATAATTTCTCAAAGCAAACATTTTGTAGTTCATGGTTTATGACAACTACTAACATGAACAGTTATTAAATTTAGTTCTAAATGTTGCTGACTATAATCTCACACCTATTGCAGCCAGAATAATCGCTCAATCAAGAAGCATTTATTAAGTGCCTAATATGTATCAAGAACTGTGATGACTGTTGGGGATACAAGTGTAAATGCGAGCCAATCTCTGCCCTCAAGGTGCTTACATTGTTAGCACATGGTGGCTGAGACCAAATGAAATTAGATTCTGAGTATGTGTATCCATTTTTAATAAAAACTGAAAATTTGGCCTGGATATTTAATACATTATTTCTTTATCTTACTGATAAATAACAGAATCTATTTTTTTTTATTCTCTTGGTAGATATGGGAAAAATGTAAAAATTTACATTCCTATAAAATGTTGGTGAACGCCTAGCCTTTTCAATTCATTTTCTGTAGTGCTGTTTCACTGTCATAGAACAAGATCTTTGGAACTATCAATCAACATTGTTTTTTGAACCGTAGATGCAGGCTACACACACATCAAGTACCGATGATAAGTACGAAGATGTATGACACAGTTTCTCTTCTTACAGATTTTACAGTATGGTTGGGAATGACAAAATTTTTTTTAAAGTATTCAACAATACTTATTAAATATCTACTAAGTACCAGAGACTTGGTAAGCTAGGATCCCATAGGTACTAAGACAAAAATGCCATAAACTATGTCTTGAAGGAGTTTACATCTTATATTCTTACATTAAAATATACAAATATCAGGCATTAAATGATAAGTGACAGGTTTAGATAAATCCTACAGGATTTCAGAAGCAGACAGATTCAAAGAAATCTTCCAAATCTTTTCAAAGAAATATTAAAGCTGGGATTACCAGAGGAAGGCTTCACAGAGGAGACAGGGATTGAGCTGAGTCTTAAAAGACTAAGAAGAACATTCTGGAAAGGAGAAGTGGGGTGTGCCAATTCATAGAGCTTGGAGAAAAAGAGAAAGCATGACATAGAAGTGGCAAGGAAAATAATCTGGCTTGAACAGAGGATTTAGGGGGGATATTAGCAGGGAAACACTTCACAAAAGTCTGATTTGGAGATTTTATTGTGATGTGGAGGTGAATCTAGAGTCACAAAAGTTATGCAAGCATAGTGCGAGTTCTAATGGTGTCTGCCAGGCTAGAAATGCTTCAGATGTGGTCCTGGAGATAAAATGTGCCTGCTGGGTAAGGACCAGTCTAACAAAGTATGAAGGGGCTCATTATCAGTCAATTGATCATCAGGTGATGAATTCTTTGATCATGACAATGGTGACAGCCAGTATCTACCCAGGTTTCTACTTTTCTCACTTTTCCTAATGTAGGCTAGGCTAGATTTCTCCTAAAAGTCCACAAATCTAGGTATTGATTGGCCTGGGGGGTGGAGTATGACTGGAATTGATGCAACTTACTGGTGGCCTCTGTCTCTGTTGATGTGTTTTCTTGGTTACCTAGAGGTAGAAAAGTTCTCACCCACATGGATTCAATGTCCTTCAGAATTAGCGGATACCCAAAGACTAGGCAAGTCTCCAAACTCTGCCCTTCTGACCAGATCTGTTTCCATATGGAGATGAGGAGGGCCTCATCAATAGAAACAAAGTATTACTATATATCCTTAGTATGTTAGGGTTACATAAACCTCCATTTGTTCACTATTCCTTGACACATGAGTGTCCATTGAACCTGAATTAATTAGGGTGCTAGCACCAGGCTCATCCTTTATAGCAAACCTAGAAATGTATAAAAATGCAAAATGGTCCTTAGTCTCAGGTTCTAACAGAACCCTATTGCTTCTATCATGGGAAGAGCAGTACAACAGAAAAGAGGGAAGAAGGCACTAAGAATCATGATCTTTAGACCTTCTCAAAGTATTTAACTGTTGGAAGATGAATCCATCATTGATGTTCACTGTAGACTGAAGAGGGAAGAACTTGGAGATATTAAGATCATTTAGCAGATATTGTAATTATTTAAATGTGAGGGGATAAGAAACTAAACTTATTGCCATAGTAAGGAGGGTATAGCCTCAAGAGACATTTTGAAGGAAGAATTGACAGACCTTGTCATATGGCTAGATAGGGCCCAGGCACTGAATACTGAAAAAAAAATGGCAGGCAGGAAGAAATCCCAATTTAGTAATTATTTAAATGCTAGGATTAATTGAGGTGTTAAAAATGGTGTTATCAAACTCAAAAATCTTTGAAAACAGGGAATTTTAGAAGGTATTTTCAAATAAAAAGTAACTCATCAATTACTTAGTTGCTTACTAAAGTGTTCTAAAATATAGAAGTCATTTACCTTTGTCAAAGTCAGAGAAAAGTTTGTCTGTTATCATTCCCAAAAGCCCTGACCCTTCTAAGATTAAAATGGATAAAGATGCTTCTTCAGATTCGAAGTAATTAAGTATTAGCATTTTAAGCTAGCTATGGAGAAATTCTGCTGTCTGTGGAGTAAAACAAAGATAAGACCATGAATCATATGAAATAACCCAGAAGAAGATAATCTTCAAGAGTAAGAGGATGAAATCTGAAAGGCTGTCAGCCTGGTACAAGAAATACAATATCTGTTAACCACATCAAGGCATTTAGATAGCACCTAACCATTTATCTCTGTCTCTGCCTGTTTCTCTGTCTCCCTCTTCTCCTTTCTCTCTTCTCCCTTCTCCTCTCCTTTCCTTCTTCTTCCTCTTCTCTTCCCCTTCTTTTCTCTTCTCTTTTTTCTCTCTCTGTCTCTCTCTTTATGTCTGTCTGTTTGTCTGTCTCTCTTTCCCTCCCTCCCTCTCTCTCCCCTTTTCACTCTAAAAACTGTGAATACTGTAAGTAAGCCATTCATGGGACTTCCAGAAAAGACTGACCAGGGCTATCTTTCCCTATTGCCTCTTATTGCAGTTCTTTCCGTCAACCATGAAACTTTGTATTGAGCCTCTATCCTTTATCAAAATGGTGAATGAGGAGTTGAGAGACATGTCTTTTGGACTCATTTCATTGGATACTTCCTCCACTGACACAGATCATCATCAGATCTATAATTTACATTCCTATAACATCACCTAGTGACTAACTGTCTAGGGAGAGGTTCCCTATTTGAACCTGAGGTTTCAGGTAAACAATGACTTTATTAAGTAAAGGTGCAAATAAGTGCATCTTCCCAAAGGACCTAGGGGTAGAGTTAACTCAAGTTACTGTCCCATCTTCAGCATTGGTTCTGGAATACAAAATTAACCCATGGGTGGAAAAAAAAATCTGGATCCACATACAAATACAGTAAAACTTTTTAATTCATTTTTTTTTGAAAAATTGACTTTTAAGTGACTATCCTATGGACACCTAGCTATTAGGAATAAGAGACAGAATTGGAACCCAAGTGCTTTCTATCTTCTGTGCCACACTGGGAAGACACAGTGATAAATGTCACTCATAAAATTTGGCACCTAGCAGGGGAAGGGATGTTGCATATAACACTATACATTTCACATTATACACCAGTTATAGAACTATTGGACAGAATAATTATCATAAGAGCATTCTTATGTAAAATCAGAGGGATGAAATGCCATTTCCAACTGAGGTGGTCAGAAAAGACTTTCTGGAGGAAGCTTTTGGTCAGTAGATTTGTGTAAGGTAAGAGAACATTTATCATCATCTCCCCTAGCTACTTGTGAGGTAAGTGCTGTTATTATCCCTATTTTACAAATGAAGAAACTGAGAATCAGAGGTTAAATGATTTTCCTATGGTTATAGAGCTCACATACGTTAGGAACCAATGCCAAAAATTCATTTACTATGATATGTTTTTTTTTATTTCAGAAGAAAACAGAAGTGTATTTCGATATTTCAACCAAACCATGGTTTCTTTAATGGGGGCAATCTCTCCACTAACATGGATTGCAATTCCTCTATGTAGATTTTTTGAGTTGCTGTGTCCAAAAAAGTTGATGTCTGAGGGAAACCTAGTGATGAGTCTTATAGATAGATAGATATACACATACATATAAACATACATACATATAAAATAATTTAAAAGTCATCATAATTGCAAGAGATTCAAATAAGGTTAGTCAAAACAAAGTATTACCATACTCTGAACATTGAAACAATGAATAAAAATGATAATAAACAATATTGGAAACACTTTCAAATAGCAATTTCATTTTATAATTTGTGGACATGTAAAACAATGGAAGTAATCTGGGGAAAATATGGGCTTGTATAATAAAAGTGAAAAACCAAGACGTACAGTGGGATATTGTGGATGGAGGGTTAGACTTGGCATGCTAAGAGACCTGGATTTGACTCCTAGCTCTGACACTGACCAACCAGGTCTTAGGAAGTCATTTAAGACTTGGTTACTTGTATTCATTTAGACTTGGTTACTTGTAAAAGCAATGAAGTTATATTTACACTTCCTATTTCAAAGAATTGTTGCGAAGTAAACACTCTGTAAATCTTAAAATGTCATCAGCAATAGCACCACTGTCTACCATCATTACCAACCTTTATATAGGGTTTTCAGAGTTTGCAGTGCCCTTTTAGACTTTATCACAATTGAGACTTAAAATACCCTGTGAGATTAGTGTTAGTATTATCCCCATTTTGCAGATGAGGAAAAAGTCTCAGAGACAGATTAAATGACTTGACTATGGTCACACAAAATATCCCTGGCAGGATTTGAGCAAATCGTTCTTGATTCCATGTCCAATGCACTACTGATTATGATGTAAACAGTTATTTTTCTTGAAGAGTAGCTTTCTTGGGGATTATATACAAGTAAACTCAAGACCAAAAAGCAAAGAAACTATTGATAGGAAAATATGGTTTATTATAAAACTGTACAGAAAAGATAGCCCCATTGTTTAATAAACTATGGTTTTTAATACTCGTGGAAAAATATGCTGAAACCAGAAACAATAAATATGAAAAAAATTGCTAAGATCTGGAATCCCATATTCAAAATAATAAAAAATGACAACTCAGAAAACTTACATGAAAATTGTAGCTTTTATAAGTACTGGATATGAAACATAAATAACAAAGAATTGCCTCTGCTTTCATAATTCAAATAGTATCAGAAAAACAATAAAAGAATAATTTTTAAAGCTAATAAAAAAACCCTCTTATTTGAGTTAGAACAGGGCATTCTTAACCTTAGGCAATATTCTTACTGCATTGAAAAGGTGGTTTATCATTTAAAGTTACTTGTAAGTTATAATCTTGACATTTTTTTAAAGCATTTAGAAAGGAAGAAGGAAGTGAGGGAGAAAGGAAAGAGGGCAGTAAGGAAGAAGGGAAGAAAGGGGAGGAGGAAGGAAAGAAGGAAGAGAAAGACATAATGATTTATTTTTTTGTTCTTAGAGAGAACAAATAAGAAGTTGCCTGTTCGTAATTCCTGAAATTTATACCTGAAACTAATTTCTTCCTAGAGCTTATTACAAGTCAGAGCTAGCCCACAGATAGAGCTCCTCTACTGGGGTTACAGCCGATATTTTGAGGGAACTGGTGGATAGTGGTTTTCAGGAGGTGAGGGAAACATTACCTCCTTCCTAGTACTTTTTCAGAAAAACAGACTCAGAAGTGAAAGTGACCAACAACCTCATTGCACAGGTGAGGAAACTAAGGTTCAGAGAGATTAAATGACTTGCTCAAGGTCCTATAGAGGCAATAAGTGATGGAGATGAAGTTTGAATTCAGGTCTCCTGACTCCAAGTCCAGCACCATATTCATTGCACCATGATGATTCTCTGGACAGACCCCAGTGATGATCAGGCTACAAATGTTCATTGTAATAATAGCATTAGGTTGTTGGAAAGTAGCTTGGATTGAGCAAGGAATAATGTTACAGAGTAATTGACTTCAATTTAACAATTATTAAGTCTTTGATACAGGGCTGGTTACATCAATACTGCAAACGCTTTTCAAAAAATCAATTGTGTGATAGCTATCACAAGAGTAATGATATCCAGCTATACCATCTCCCTGTTGTATCTCTAGCAAATAATCCTGTAAAAATTCTGAGTTAACTTCATGACTAGATTTGAGAATAAACATCATCTTAAAATTATAGGTATATTTTTCCTGTGCACAATATGGTAATCAAGTTATCCTGATGCCAAAATTTTGTCTCCACAGCACATGGTCTTTGTAACAACAAAACTGCAAATAAGGATATCTGTAACCAAAATAGTGACATTCCCACTTATTGAATCACAGAATCAAAAAGAGGGTATTCAGAAACAATCTGGTTCAATTCTCTTGGTACCTGCTACCATACCATTAACAGATGGTTATCTATTCCTTTTTGTCTAAGACATTTAGGGAAGGGGAAGCTACTGCCTTCTGAGGCAGTCTAACTTTTAGAACTAAGTATTTAGAAAACTTTTATGCTTCTAACAAGTTTATCATTCTATCAATATTCTCTGTCTCTGTCTCTCTGTTTTTCTGTCTGTCTATCTGTCCATCTGTCTGTCTCTCTCACTTCTATGCATTGCTCTTAGTTTTGTCTTCTAATCCCTCTTTCACTTGATGGACCTCCAAATACTTGGAGATTGCTCAGGTGGCTATGGAGCACTTAGAGTTTGGTCAGAAATCAAAGATGCCAATCATCTTGACTTTATCCTGTTACTGGACTTTGATGACTCTGGAAGAAAGAGTGAGGCTGATGACTATGTAACAGTGCCTCACTTAAATACAATTCACGTGAAAGTCATGACATCACCCCATTGATATCATTGGTCTTCTTTGAAAATGATCATGAACAATTACAGTTATCATTACCCTCTTCTGTCCCCTCACCTCCCCAAGATCTTTCCTTTTCCTGGTTAAACATCCACAGCAGCTTTAATAAATTCTTGTTTATCGTGGTCTACAATAGACAATTAGCTAATATTTACTGAGTATCTGCTATGTCTTAGGCATTTATTGAGGACCTACTGTGACTTAGTATCTACTACGTGCTAGATACTGGGGGTACAAACAAAGGGAAAAACACAGACAAAAACGCTTAAACCAATCTTTGTTCTTAAGGAGTTCACAGTCTAATGGTGGAGACAACATTCAGGCAATTGTGTACAAACAAGACCTATGCAGGATACATTGGGAGTGATCTCAAAGAGAAGGTACTAAGATTAAGGAGGGTGCAGAAAGGCTTTTTGCAGAAGGTAGGACTTTAATTGAGACTTGATGGAAACCAGGGAAGTGAGGAGGCAGAGGAGAAGGAGAATATTATAGGCACAGGGATAGCTGGGGAAAGTGCTAGGAGTCAGGGGGTTGTAACAGCAAGCAAAGCAGGATTTTTTGCTGCTGCTCTGGATTGAGTTTTAGCCAATCAAGTGCCTTTGAGTGAGTCTTGCCTTTGATTGAATCAGTCAAGAATCTTTGATTGGAAATATATCTATATGTATATAATACATATATACATATATGTATATGTATGTACATATATATATATATTGTTGCTTGGAGAGAGTAGAGGAGTCAGAAGCAAAGATGAGAGAGAGAGAGGGAGTGTGATGCAGCTAGGGGAACTTGTGGGGAGGCCTAACGGAATGAATGTTTGTGATGTCAGATGTCTGTTGATCTGTGTTAATTTCTCAAACAGAAGCCCTATCTGTTGGTCTTTATGAGTGAATTGAGATGATGGTACTGGTAATGTAATGTGTATAAATATTGTAATAGTTCTATTAAGACTTGTTTTCCTAGAAACAGAAGCTGTGAGCAGGAGCCCCTGGAGCCTGCTGTCAGACAGAAGCACAAAGAGTTTGGAATGGAACGGTCCCTGTGGGTTGAGTCAAGGAGCAGAAGTAGAGAGCTGATTCTATGTGAATCCAGGTAAGAACTGGGAGCGGTTGGCCCACAGAGGAGGAGCTTTGGGGTTTAGAAGTCAGCTTCAAGTCAAGATGAGACAGGACTTTGTGTGGACACTGTGTATTGATTAAAGAGATTGTTGTTATAGTGAAAAAGGTGTGGATGGTACGGCATTTTCTGATACCCCTTAAGAATGCATGATGCTAGGGAACACCCTAGCCTGGGATCCTCTGATTTGGGGGATGTTATAATATATGTTATGCATCATATGACATACCGTTATGAGATACATATATGTGTTAGATGATATGCTTTGCTTACATATATTGCTATGAATGTTATGCTGTACTTTATTGAACAATATTTGGTTTATTGCTGAATGAAGAGAGAGTTCATTATACTATGCAATTATATCCATAAACTTATTCACAGCAGCAGATTTACAGAGGTGGAGGAACAGCAAGAAGGTCAGTGTCACGGGATTGAAGAGTACATGGAGAGGTGTAAGGTATAAAAAGACTGGAAAAGTAGGTTACCAAGGGCTCTGAGAGTCAAACAGAGGATTTTATATTTGTTCCTGGAGGTAATAGGGAGGTTCTGAAGTTTGTTGAATACAGAAGTGACTAGACTGCTGGATTTGGAGTCAGTGGACCTGGGTTTACATTTTGGCTTTGTTACTCACGCTTATGTGAGTTTAGGCAAGTCACTTAATCTCTAATGAGCCCAGTTTCCTCAACTATAAAATGAGAGAGTTGGAATAGATGACCTTGAAGAATCCCTTTGATCCCTAGATCTAAGGTCCTAGGATAATAAAGTTTTCCTTGGAAACACAACATAGTGACTAAAGTACAAAGCTTGGAGTTAGGAAGACCTGGGTTTTAATTCCATTTCAGATACTTAACAACTGAATGGCCCCGGGTAAGTTGCATAATTGCTGTAAGCATCAGTTTCTTCATTTGTAATTTTGGCTAATACCATATCTCATAAAGTTCTTGTGGGAAACAAAGAAGATGGTGTAGATAGAGAGTTCTGTATATCTTAAAATGCTGCATAACTGTGGGCAATTATCATTTCCTAAAGTCTCGTGCCCCAAACTGAACACAATACTCCATATTTGGTCTGTCCAAGGCACAGGACAACGAGACTATCATTTCCTTCTTTCTGGACCCAATATTTAATAAATTCTAAGATTTCACTAGCTTTTTTGGAATGGTGTTCTAATTCATATTAGAATAATAGATTTCAAGCTGGATAATCTAGTTTAGGAAACAACAAACTATGACCTGTTTTTATATGGTCAGTGAGCTAAGAATATCTTGATTTCTCAAAAAACTATTCTTAGCTTGTCAGCCATACAAAAACAGGTGATGGCCGCATTTGACCCTTGGGCCACAGTTTGCTGATCTATCCAACTCCCTCATTTTGCAGATGAGGAAACAGAGTCCCTGAGTGGTTACTCTGTTGAAAGTTACTGAAGTAGTAAGTAGCAGAGGCAAGCTTGGAATACAGTTCTCCATTACTATTTCATTTATAATGAAGTTAAGGCTGAAGTTTGCAATTCTCTAAAACCACCAGAAATATTTCATATTAATTACTATTTCGCCCCCTTCCACTATTTCATGTGAAATTCATTTTTATCACAATTGTGGTGCTTTACTTTTATTTCTATTCTAATTTATTAGATTTAGGTTAGTCCATTATTCTAGCCCATTGAGATCTTTTTTTTTTTAATCTCAACTCAGTCCCTCAACATGTTAGTTGTCCTTTCCAGCTTTGTGACATCTTTATATTTGATAGCCATGCCTTCTATATCTTCATCTAAGTCACTGATAAAAATACCAAAGAGCATAGAGCCTATTATAGGATCTGGGAAGCTGCACTAGGGACATATCTCTGAGCTAGCATTGAGCAAGTCAAGTCAAGAAAAGCATTTTTAAGCATTTATTATGCGCTTATTGTAGATTGAGAGGATGGCAATGTCAAGAGAATTTTTTTAAGGGAATGATGAAGCCTGAGATTATTTGTAGGCAACAGGAAAGGTAATAAGAAGGGATTAAAGATAAGTCAGAGAAGAGTGAAAAAATTAAAGGAAAAAGCTTTTGAAAGGAGATAGGATAGACTAAAAAATGAAGATTCACTCCCAACATGCTAGAAATATCTGCAAATATCTCTTTCCTTCAATATATACATACAATTAATATCATACTACAACATACTCTGTATATATTATACATGCCCTTTTAAAAACCTCTCAAAAAAAAATATATATATATATATATATATATATATATGTATGAGTTCTTTCATGGAGGTCAAGAATTGGAAATTGAGGGGATGCTTATCAAATGGGGAATGGCTGAATAAGTTGTGGTATATGACTCTGATGGAATACTACTCTATACTATAAGAATGATAAGGGGGATGGTTTCAGAAAAACATGGAAAGAGTTATATGAACTGCTGCAAAGCAATGCAAACAGAATCAGAAAAACCCTGTACAGAGTAACACCAATGTTGTAATGGTGATCAACTGTGAAAGACTTGATTACTCTGATCGATATAATGATCCAAGAGAGTTTCAAAGGATCCATGAAGAAAAATGCTATCCACAGTCAAAAAGACAATGATGAAATCTGGATGCAGAGTGAAGCATACTTTTTTCACTTTCCTTATTTTTCTTGCTCTGTGTGTGTGCGTGTGTGTTTGCAACATGCCTGACATGAAAATACTGCAAGACTTCACATGTATAATTGTTGCTTGCTTTCTCAATGGGTTGAGGAAAAGTAGGAGGGAGGGAGGGAGAGAATTTGGAACTCAAAATTTTAAATAATGAATGTTTAAAAATTTTTTAAATGTAATTGAAAAATATTTAATGAAATAAAAACAGAAGTTTTTGAAAAGGAATCAATGTGATGAAAAAAATCCTTGATTCTGGAATGAAGAATCATGGGTTCAAATCCGACCTCTGATAAGTTAACATCTGTGTGACTTGGGCAAGTTATTTAGCTATCAGCAAGCAAGCATTTATTAAGTACCTACCATTTGCTAGCATTGTGCTAAGTGCTTGGAATAAAAACACAAGGAAAATGAACGATAATCCCTGCCCTTAAGCAAGTTTACATTCTTTTTTAAAAACAAAATAGTCTTGGGGGGGTGGAACCAAGATGGTGGAATAGAAAGACAGATCTGTAGAAGCTCCTCATCTTAACCCATAAAATACCTGTAAAAAATGACTCTAAACAAACTCTAGAGCAGCAGAAACCATAAAATGACAGAGTGAAAGAGATTTCCAGCCCAAGACAGCCTGGAAGGCTGACAAGAAAGGTCTATCGCACCAGGTGTGGAGCCCAGCGCAGCCCAGCATGGGCCATGCAATGCCATGTGGACAGGACCAGAATAGGCTTCAGGGAGCCACCACCAGCAGCAGTTCCCAGATTGCTCAATGCACAAATGCCAAAGAAAGCTTCAAAGGTCAGTAAGGAAACTCTTTCACCTGAGTGAGAAGGGAATGTAGTCTGGACCCAACAGGAGCAGCCACTGCAGCCCAGCATCCATTTTTGGAGCTCTCCACTTAAAGACCCTGGTGGAAGTGAGCAGGTGATCTGGATATCAGCCCTGAGTGGCTCTCCTGGGTTGTGGAAGAGTGCTGACAGTAGAGCTGGGGGGAGAGAGAACCCTGCTGGCAGATCCTGGGCAGGACAGAGTGCGTGTAGTTGCTCCCAGACAAGAGTGCAGGCCAGAAGAGGAGTAAACTCCTCTCCCTTGCATGTGCCACCTTGAAGGAACTGAGAACTTACAGGTCCCTAGAGTATACCCCCTTTTTGACAAAAGACTCAAAAGTCAAGTAACAGCTGGAAAAATGCCAAAGAAAGGGGGAAAAAAATAAGACTATAGAAGTCTATTTTCTTAGCGAACAGGTACTTTCTTCTATCCTTTCAGATTAGGAAAACAATGCATACTATCAGAGGAAGACATCAACATCAAGGCTTTTGTATCTAAAACATCCGAAATAAATATGCAATAGTCTCAGGGCATGGAAGAGCTCAAAAAGGATTTTGAAAATCAAGGAAGAGAGGTGGAGGAAAAATTGGGAAGAGAAATGAGAGCAATGCAAGAAAATCATGAAAAGCAAGTCAACAGCTTCCTAAAGGAAACCCAAAAAATGCTGAAGAAAATAACACCTTTAAAAATAGGCTAACTCAAATGGCAAAAAAGTTTCAAAAAGCCAATGAGGACAAGAATGCTTTAAAGAGCAGAATTAGCTAAATAGAAAAAGGAGGCACAAAAGCTCATTGAAGAAAATAGTTCTTTAAAAATTAGAATGGAACAGATGGAAGCTAATGACTTTACAAAGAAATTATAAAACAAAACCAAAAGCATGAAAAGATAGAAGATAATGTGAAATATCTCATTAGAAAAACAACTGACCTGGAAAATAGATTCAGAAGAGACAATTTAAAAATTATGAGACTACCTGAAAGCCATGATCAAAAAAGAGCCTAGATATCATCTTTCATGAAATTATCAAGGAAAACTGCCCTAATATTCTAGAACCATAGGGCAAAATAAATATTGAAAGAATCTACCCATCATCTCCTGAAAGAGATCCAAAAAGAGAAACTCCAAGGAATATTGCAGCCAGACCCCAGAGTTCCCAGGTCAAGGAGAATATCCTGCAAGCAGCCAGAAAGAAACAATTCAAATGTTGTGGAAATACAATCAGGATAACACAAGATCTAGAAGTTTCTACATTAAGGGATTGAAGGGCGTGGAATATGATATTCCAGAACTCAAAGGAACTAGGATTAAAACCAAGAATCATCTGCCCAGCAAAAAAATGGTCATTCAATGAAATAGAGGACTTTCTTTTTTATTTATTTATTTAACTTTTTACAATCATTTTCACAAAATTTTGGGTTCCAAATTTTCTCCCCTTTTAACCACTCTCCCCACCCCAATACCCCAAGCAATCTAATTTTCCCTATCTCCAATCTGCCCTCTCTTCTGTCATCCCTCCCTTCTCTTGTCTCCATCTTCTCTTTTGTCCTGTAGGGCCAGATGACTTTCTATTCCTCATTAACTGTATGTCTTCTTTCCTAGTAGCAACAACAATACTAAACAGTTGTTCCTAAAACTTTTGAGTTCCAAATTCTCCCCATCCCTCCCTCCCCACCCATTCCCTTTGGGAAGGCAGGCAACTCAATATAGGCCATATCTGTGTAATTTTGCAAATGTCTTCCCTGATAGTCGTGTTGTATAAGACTAACTGAATTACCCTCCATCCTAACCTGCCCCTCATTGTTTCTCTTCTGTTTTTTGGTCCGGTCCCTCCCCAAGTGTTGACTTCAAATTGCTCCCTCCTCCCTTTGCCCTCCCTTCCATCACCCCCCCCGCCTTGCTTATCTCCTTCTCCCCCACTTTCCTATACTGTAAGACAGGTTTTCATACCAAAATGAGTGGGCATTTTATTCCTTCCTTTAGTCAAATGTGATGAGGGTAAACTAATTGTTTTTTTTTTTTCTCAGCTCTCCTCTTTTTCCCTCCACTAAGAAGTCTCCTACTTGCCTCTTAAATGACATATAATTACCCCATTCCATTTCACCCTCTTTCCTCCCAGTACATTTCTCTCTCACCATTTACCTTAATTTCTTTTAAGATATGGTCCCATCCTATTCAATTCACTATGTGCTCTCTGTCTCTGTATGTGTGTGCATGTGTGTATGTGTGTGTGCGTGCATGCATGTACATGTGTGTGTGTGATCTCACCAACTACCCAGATACTGAAAAGTTTTAAGAGTTACAAATATTTTCTTTCCATGTAGGAATGTAAACAGTTCACTTATGGTAAGTCCCTTAAGACTTCTCCTTGCTGTTTACTTTTTCATGCTTCTTCTCATTCTTGTGTTTGAAAGTCAAATTTTCTTTTCAGCTCTGGTCTTTTCATCAAGAATGCTTGAAAGTCCTCTGCTTCACTGAAAGACCATATTTTCCCTTGAAGTATTATACTCAGTTTTGCTGGGTAGGTGATTCTTGGTTTTAGTCCTAGTTCCTTTGACTTCTGGAATATCCTGTTCCATGTCCTTTGATCCCTTAATGTAGAAGCTGCCAGATCTTGTGTTATCCTGATTGTATTTCCACAATACTGGAATTGTTTCTTTCTTGCTGCTTGCAATATTTTCTCCTTGACCTGGGAATTCTGGAATTTGGCCACAATGTTCCTAGGAGTTTCTCTTTTTGGATCTCTTTCAGGAGGTGATCAATGGATTCTTTCAATACTTATTTTGCCCTCTGGTTGTAGAATTTCAAGGCAGTTTTTCTTGATAATTTCATGGAAGATGATGTCTAGGCTCTTTTTTTGATCATGACTTTCAGGTAGTCCCATAATTTTTAAATTGTCTCTCCTGGATCTATTTTCCAGGTCAGTTGTTTTTCCAATGAGATATTTCACATTCTCTTCCATTTTTTCATTCTTTTGGTTTTGTTTGGTGATTTCTTGGCTTCTTATAAAGTCATTAGCCTCCATCTGTTCCATTCTAATCTTGAGAGAACTCTTTTCTTCAGTGAGCTTTTGAACCTCTTTTTCCATTTGGCTCATTCTGCTTTTGAAAGCATTCTTCTCCTCATTGGCTTTTTGATCCTCTTTTGCCAATTGAGTGAGCCTATTCTTCAAGGTGTTATTTTCTTCAGCATTTTTTGGGTCTCCTTAACCAAGGTATTGACCCGTTTTTCATACTTTTCTTGCATCTCTCTCATTTCTCTTCCCAGTTTTTCCTCCACCTGTCTAACTTGCTTTTCAAAATCCTTTTTGAGCTCTTCCAAGGCCTGAGCCCACCCGACATCCCCCTGGGGTGTCTGGGGTGCTGAGGCCCCACCCTCCACCTCTTTCCCTGATGGCAAGAATATTTCCTCGTCCTCGTCAGATCCGAATGTCAGGATCATTTGCATTTGTTGGAAAAAACTCTCTATAGTCTTATTTTTCTTCCCTTTTCTAGGCATTTTCCCAGCCGGTTACTTGACTTCTGAGATTCCTGTCCACCCCCGCCTACATCCGCCCAGCTAGTGCTTGGGCTCTGAGATTCAAATGGGCTTTTCCTGCCGCTAATCAATGTGAGCTTTAGTTCTGGCGCTGGGGTGGGGGCAGGGCCGCCTCCCGGGCTCAGTTCCCTCAGGGGCTTTATGCAGAGGCCTTCAGTAACAGAGCGGGGTGGGGCAGGGCCGTCTCCCAGGCTCAGCTCCCTCAGGTTGTTTATGCAGAGACCTTCTGTAATGAGGATCCTGCCTGCTGCTGGGGGTAGTCCCTGGCCGGCCGCAGCTGCTGCTGCCTCCGCTGCTGCCCATGCCTCTGCCTCCACCGCTTCCTGCCCCGTCTCGGCCGCCGCTGCTTCCTCCCGAGGGGGCCTGAGTCACGGAGACACTCCACTCCCCCTCTCATCCAGCCCAGCCTTCTCTCTCACTGACCTGTAACTTCTGTGGGCGGAGGGACTTTCCCAGCTGCTGGAGCTTCCGTCCCTGAAGCCTGCTTGGGTCAGCTTCTCTGGGGCTGTGGCCAGGGCAGCGCTGGGATGGAGTCTGCTTTCCGGGTCGCGATGGACCCTGGGGACGGGTCTCCAGGGCTCCCTGGAATGGAAATCTCTTCCACTCCGTTTCTGTACCCCTTTCAGTGGTCAAGAAGTTATGGGGGTCTCTTTTTACATTGATTCTATGGGCTGTGGTTTCAGAACTCGTAAACATGCGTCCTTCTACTCCGCCATCTTGGCCCCGCCCCCGAAATAGAGGACTTTCAAGCATTCTTGATGAAAAGACCAGAGCTGAAAAGAAAATCTGACTTTCAAACACAAGAATCAAGACAAACATGAAAAACTAAATGGGAAAGAGAAATCATAAGGGACTCTCTAAAGTTGAACTGTTTACATTCTTACATGGAAAGATAATATTTGTAACTCTTGAAACTTTTCTCAGTATATGGCAGTTGGAGGAATTACACATACACACACACACACACACACACACACACACACACACATATATATATATATATATATATATAGAGAGAGAGAGAGAGAGAGAGAGAGAGACAGAGAGAGAGAGAGAGAGAGACAGAGAGAGAGAACCACACAGGGTGAGTTGAATAAGAACAGATAATATCTACAAAAATAAAAATAAGGGGTGAGAGGAATACATTGGGAGGAGAAAAGGAGATATGGAATGGGGTAAATTGTCTCTCATAAAAGAGGCAAGAAAAAAAATTTTCAATGGAGGAGAAAAGGGAGGAGGTAAGAGGGAAAAAGTGAAGCTTACTCTCATCATGTTTGGCTTAAGGAGGGAATAACATGCTCACTCAATTTGGTATGAAAATCTATCTTATACTACAAGAAAGTAGGGGTGGGGCGATGATAAAAGGGAGGACACATGGGAGGAGGGAGTAATTAGAAGCAAGCATTTTTGGGGAAGGACAAGGTAAAAGGAGAGAATAGAATAAATGGGGGACAAGATGGGATGGAGGGAAGTATAGTTAGTCTTTCACAACAAGACTATTATGGAAGTCTTTTGTAAAACTACACATATATAGCCTATATTGAATTGCTTGCTTTTTCAGCAGGGATGGGTGGGGAGGGAGGAAGCAGAGAAGTTGGAACTCAAGGTTTTAGGAATAAATGCTGAGAATTGTTTTTGCATACAACAGGGAAAAAAGAAATGCAGGTAATGGGGAATAAAAATCTATCTCTCCCTACAAGAAAAGAGAGAAGATGGGAGTAAGGGAAGGGAGGGGTGTGATAGAAGGAAGGCAGAAAGAGAGGGTAATTAGAATGCATAGCATTTTGGGGTGGGGAATGGAGGGAGATGGGGAGAAAATTTGGAACTCAAAATTTTGTGGAAATGAATGTGGAAAACTAAAAATAAATAAATAAACATTAAAAAATAGTCTTGTTTCTTACATGATCATAGTTATGCCAAAGGCCTCTCCTCCATCCCCTCCCAGAGATCCATCTCATATTTCAAATAGTATTTTTTTAAGTACTAAAAATCAGCACAACTAGTCATTTCATTGAAAAAGTCTGAAAAAGTACAATTGGAATAACTGTGAAGACTATATGCTTTTCAATATTTTCTATAGTACATTAAGCCCAGTAATGAAGTCTTTAGTTCAAAGGGTATGGCATCTTAGTCGCTTTATTTACATTATTACAAATTAATTTCCAAAATGGTTGGATTATTTCAAACTCCACAACAAAGTATGCCTATCAATCGGCAACCCCTCCAAATTGACTGTTGTGATTTTGGGGGGTCATTTTTGCCAATTTTTAGGATATGAGGTGAAACTCAAGGGTTTTACTTTCATTTCTCTTACTAGTGATCTGAAGCATTCTTTAATTTGATTGTTAATACTTTGCAATTCTTCTTTTGAGAACTGTTTACATTCTTTGACCACTTATCTATTGGAGAATGGTTTCTATTGAGGAATGAATTCTTTAAAATGACATTTCAATTTCTATGTACAGAAGTTCTAGTCAGTTCTCTTTTATTACTTCCTGCATTATGGTGTTAAAGTTTTTGTCCTGTTGTGTTCTTCTGGAACATCTATCATCCTTAAATTGTCTTTGCACATCTTGTCTTCAAGATCATTATGTTTTGGGGGAGAAGCCAAGATGGCAGAGTAGAAAGACTCACATATGCTAGCTCTGAATCCACAGCCCAGAAATTTTCTGTAAAAAAAACTCCCCACAAATTCTGGAGCAGATCAAGCCACGCAGAAACCCAGTGGAAGAGATTTCCATTCCAGAGAGCCCTGGAAAACCATCCCCAGGGGCCCGTCATGCACCAGACAGCGGAGCCCACCCCTGCACTGACCTGGCCATGTGGCCCCAGAGGAGCAGATCCGAGCAGGCTTCAGGGACAGAATTTCTGGTGGCCACGAAGGTCCCTCCACCCACAGGTACTCCAGGTCAGTGAGAGAGACTTCTGGGCTGGTTGAGAGGGGAGCGGGGTATCTCCATGACTCAGGCCCCCTCAGGAGGCAGCGGCAGAGGCAGTGGCGGCCTGGGACTCCCCAAGCAGGCAGGAGCTCAGGGCCATTACCGAAGATCTCTGCATAAAGCCGCTGAGGGAACTGAACCTGGGAGGTGGCCCTGCCCCCACCTGAGCACCAGAACTTAAGCTCACATTGAATAGCAGCCACGACCGCCTCTGAAAGCCCTGAGGCTGGGGAGCAGCATTTGAATCTCAGACCCCAAGCACTAGCTGGGCAGATCTAGGCGGGGATGGACAGCAATCTCAGAAGTCAAGTAACTGACTGGGAAAATGCCCAGAAAAGGGAAGAAAAATAAGACCATAGAAAGTTATTTTCTTGGGGGACAGATGTTCCTGCCTTTCGATTCTGATGATGAGGAATAATTCTTACCATCAGGGAAAGATGTGGAGGTCAGGGCCTCTGTATCCCAGACATCCAAGGTGGATGTCCGGTGGGCTCAGGCCATGGAAGAGCTCAAAAAGGATTTTGAAAAGCAAGTTAGACAGGTGGAGGAAAAACTGGGAAGAGAAATGAGAGAGATTCAAGAAAAGCATGAAAAGCAGGTCAACACCTTGCTAAAGAAGACACAAAAAATGCTGAAGAAAATAACACCTTGAAAAATAGGCTCACTCAATTGGCAAAACAGGTTCAAAAAGCCAATGAGGAGAAGAATGCTTTCAAAAGCAGAATGAGCCAAATGGAAAAAGAAGTTCAAAAGCTCACTGAAGAAAAGAGTTCTCTCAAGATTAGAATGGAACAGATGGAGGCTAATGACTTTATAAGAAGCCAAGAAATCACCAAACAAAACCAAAAGAATGAAAAAATGGAAGAGAATGTGAAATATCTCATTGGAAAAACAACTGACCTGGAAAATAGATCCAGGAGAGACAATTTAAAAATTATGGGACTACCTGAAAGTCATGATCAAAAAAAGAGCCTAGACATCATCTTCCATGAAATTATCAAGGAAAACTGCCTTGATATTCTACAACCAGAGGGCAAAATAAGTATTGAAAGAATCCATTGATCACCTCCTGAAAGAGATCCAAAAAGAGAAACTCCTAGGAACATTGTGGCCAAATTCCAGAATTCCCAAGTCAAGGAGAAAATATTGCAAGCAGCAAGAAAGAAACAATTCCAGTATTGTGGAAATACAATCAGGATAACACAAGATCTGGCAGCTTCTACATTAAGGGATCAAAGGACATGGAACAGGATATTCCAGAAGTCAAAGGAACTAGGACTAAAACCAAGAATCACCTACCCAGCAAAACTGAGTATAACACTTCAGGGGAAAATATGGTCTTTCAGTGAAGCAGAGGACTTTCAAGCATTCTTGATGAAAAGACCAGAGCTGAAAAGAAAATTTGACTTTCAAACACAAGAATGAGAAGAAGCATGAAAAAGTAAACAGCAAACAGAAGTCATAAGGGACTTACCATAAGTGAACTGTTTACATTCCTACATGGAAAGACAATATTTGTAACTCTTAAAACTTCTCAGTATCTGGGCAGTTGGTGGGACCACACACACACATACACACACACATGCATGCACACACGCACATACACATGTACACACGTGCACGCACTTACAGAGACAGAGAGCACAGAGTGAATTGAATAGGATGGGACCATATCTTAAAAGAAATTAAGGTAAATGGTGAGAGAGACATGTAGTGAGAGGAGAGAGGGTGAAATGGAATGGGGTAAATTATATCTCATTCAAAAGGCAAGCAGGAGACTTTTTAGTGGAGGGAAAAAGAGGAGGGCTGAGAAAAAAATCATGAAGTTTACCCTCATCACATGCGACTAAAGGAAGGAATAAAATGCACACTCATTTTGGTATGAAAACCTATCTTACAATACCAGAAAGTGGGAGAGATGGAGATAAGTGGGGCGGGGGGGGGGGGGATGATGGAAGGGAGGGCAGTGGGAGGAGGGAGCAATTTGAAGTCAACACTTGGGGAGGGACAGGATCAAAAGACAGAATAGAAACAATGGGGGGCAGGATAGGATGGAGGGAAATACAATTAGTCTTACACAACACGACTATTATGGAAGTCATTTGCAAAACTACACAGATATGGCTTATATTGAATTGCCTGCCTTCCGAAAGGGAATGGGTGGGGAGGAAGGGACGGGGAGAATTTGGAACTCAAAGTTTTAGGAACAACTGTCGAGTATTATTGTTGTTGCTACTAGGAAATAAGAAATACAGTCAATGGGGAATAGAAAGTCATCTGGCCCTACAGGACAAAAGAGAAGATGGAGACAAGAGAGGGAGGGAAGATTGAAGAGAGGGCAGATTGGTGATAGGGAAAATCAGAATGCTCGGTGTATTGGAGTTGGGGGAGGGGACAAATGGGGAGAAAATTTGGAACCCAAAATTTTGTGAAAATGAATGTAAAAAGTTAAAGAAATAAATTTGAAAAAAAGACCATTATGTTTTGATTTTTTTTATTGTTATCTTTGTTTTCTCTTCTTCTAGATTGCTCTTCACTTCTGTATATTTGCATTACCAATCTATTTTTCTCTCTTTTATTTCCTTAGTGAGATTTTAATTATAAATTCTATATTTTTCTATTCTGCCCACTATCTTTGTTGTGCAGACCATACATTTTATTTCATTATTCTCATTTCTATTTTGAACCACTCAGAAACAGTGTGTTGTGGTTCTGTGTTTCACTGTGTTAAATCACTTCCCTTTGTTTCAGAGTATTTATTCATAAATGCCTGAACTAGTTTACTAGATCTGGAGGCCCTATTTCCTTTTGTTGTTAATACTTTTTCTATTGACTTATCTGCTTATGTTCAAGGTCTTTGAGTTTTCTTTTTCCTGAGATCTTTGTTAATTTCAGTTTACCCTCCTCTGATTTTCCCTCATTCCTTACTTTCTGACTTTGTCCTTCATGATAATGATTTCCTTGGAGGATAGCACATCTCATTTTCCTTTTGTACCGGATATTTCATGTTTTACCAGCCAAGGTCTGTGCCACCAAGGAGCTTTTGAATAGACAGATTTGGACCCAACTAACCTATTTCCTTAGATTTAGTGGAGTAGCATCCTGTCTAGCTCCTTCTGTTCCTCAGTTCTACAGCCAGGCACTAGCAGGTAAGAGAGCACTATGGGGTTGTTTATCATGGCACTGGCTGACTGTCAAGTCCCCCGGAAGACTTTTGTTCTTGAAGGGCTGCTATTCACTGGCTGGCTGTCACTGCCTAAGTAAACGTCTGCAACCTGGAGCCAGGGTTTCCATGGCACTGGAAAGAGCAATGGTAAACCTGGGTGTGGGATTGTTTTGTTTTTGCAAGGCCATGTATTGGATCCTTAGATCTGCTTGTGCAACCCTGCTGCTAGCAGCATGAGAGGTAGGTGAGGACGCTGAACGGACTAAGGAACAGCTTTTTTTTAAATCTTCTTTTGGATTCTGGATGTCCTAGACCATGGAGACAGCTGAAGTTGCCTTGTTTTTGGCACATAGTTTCTGTTTTGGAAAGGTTTGAGAAGTCATGGGGATCAGAGAAAACTTCTACTCTGCCATTTTGCTGTTCATGTGACCCTGAAGCAACCAGAAGCTTACATACTAATGGGAGAAGACACCAAATAAAGGGGAGCTGAAAATTGGAGGAGTGGGGAAAGAGGTACCCAGGGGAGAGGAAAGTCCAGAGGATGAGCCATGGCCAGTGTGGGGCCCTTTCCAAAAATGGAAGTTTCAGGAAGAGCTCACCAATGGGAAAAGGGGTCCACAGAAGTGGAGTCTGGAGGCAGTTATGAAGACTGAGCAATGACTGAGCTAGAGGCCTTTCCCAAAATGGAGGTTCTGGGAAGCACCCACCAGTGAGAGAAGGGGCCTAAAAAAGCCTCCTTCAGCTACAGTTTCCTCCCCTGCAAAATAAGAGTTAGACTGATGGACTTCTGAGGTCCTTTCTAACTTCAGATGTATGACATTTGGAGTTTTTGATTGCATTTGCATATCCATACTATTTTCATCTTCTAAGTGGTTGTATCTAGTGAGCATAGGCCCCCCTAAAAAATTTAAAACTAATAGATTCCCCCTAACAAATCATTCTAATGATGATATCCCACTGGCTAGCTAGCAAATATAGGAGTGGAGATGGAGTTAGGGAGTGTTTGTCAAAGGTAGGGTTATGTCTCATTCATTTTGTTAATTTCCTGAGTCTTACACCTGTAAGACTGTAGATCATGGCTTAATCAGTATTTGTTAAAAAATAACCAGGGAATAATGAATTAAATGACTGAAGGAAGATATAGTTTAAAGAAGTCAGTAGTAGCCAGGGAGCAAGGAGAGACTTATTCTGGAAATTATTGTCTTGACAAGTGGTTGAATATAACAGTCCTATGACCAATGTTGATAGTTTCCTGGCTGGTATTTTAATCAGGGATCAGAATGAAAAACTTTCACCTTGATTTTAATTACATGGGTTTTTTTTTTTCCATTTTGTGAATTTGAATATTTTGTAGCTCTATCAAATGCAATTGTATGCTTTTACTAAAATATCACAATGTGAACTTTTTCATTTTCTTTCTTTATAGTTTGGAAAAATATGATTTTTAATCTTATACTATCAGAGTCTAATAAAATTACCTTTCTCATTTCTGCTGTGACAAAGAGCTGTCTGAACGCTTTTATATTTTCTTAGTTTCACTTTAAATATGTGAAATGATGGCTCTTCCAAAATCCATGCTTTAAAATGCCTTACAATGCCCTATTCTGAGATGACTGATGAATTTTTAGCACCTAAGTCACAAACACATTGACAGTTATCTAAAATATATTAACACAAAACATCTGTCCATCTGTTTGTTGTTGGAGTTTTTCCAGAATATTTTCTTGAATATGTTATAGCTAATTTATTTGGGGATTTTGTTTGGAGAGAAGCATCTCCTCTGCTATCTTGGTGATTGGCCTTCTGACTACTGAGAGCAAACAAATACACACACACAACTTACAATTTTTACTATAGGCAGTTTCAGCATTTCAGACAGTCATTTGTAGAGGATGGGAGAGGAGTAATAAAATTAGGTAGCCATTTAATGAGATTGATTAGATTAGCTCAAAGGTATACAAATGTGATGCTATAAATGCTGTTGTCACTATTAGGGATACAGTCAGTACTCATACATGTAGCTCCCTCCCACAATGTCATATTGGAGAATTGTAACTATTGAGCCCCTACCCACTACATTTTGTATTTACGTGATCAGTCACTCACAAGATAACATACCCCCATAGTTTGTAATATTTACACAACTAACCACTCACAATGACAGTTTTGGATCTTAAATATAATTCTGTATGTAACAACAAAGAACCAGAAATAATATTATAGGTACTAATATATTAAAGCAAATAAAATAATGATAACAGGTTAAAATTTAACTTTAAACCTGCATCACACTTTCCCACAATTCCACTTAATAACTATAGTGAAGAATGGGGCACATGCTTAAAGGAACCTGCAGGGAAGCACACGAGGGAGAAACACTCAAGTATTTAATGTGGGAAGTCCACAGGTGTTACACATCATACATGGCTTGAGCTTTTTAAAAAAAAAAAACAAATTTATTTTTAGTTTTCAACATTTACTTCCACAACATTTTGAATTTCAAATTTTCTCTCCATCTCTCCCCTCCCCATAACCCAGGACAGGGTACATTCTGATTACCCCTTCCTCTAATCTGCCCTCCCTTCTATCACACCCCTCCCTTCTTTTATCCTCTGCCCTTCTATTTTCCTGTAGAGCAAGATAGATTTTGATACCCCATTGTCTGTATACATTATTTTGGTTTGGGACTTTTTTGATGTATTCATCAGTTGTGGTGACTTTTTTTTCTCCAGTAAAATACTATTTGTCATATGGGATGGCTGTCTGGGAAGAGAAAGGGGAAAGATACATGGGATGACTATGGTGATGTAAGAAATAGAAAATATCACAAAAACTTATTATTTTTAAAAAGGGCATTTAGGCAATATTAGCCCCTAATGTAAATAACATCCAATTTCCTGTTTCTGTATTATATAGACTAGTCAAATACATTGTTCACTCACTCACTTGCTATGTTGTCAAACCAGAATGATGCTCACAGCAACACAGGTCAGTTCAAAGCCAACTGACCAGGATGCCCTTTCCTCTCTACTTTTTTCATTAATTATCTTTTAAATAATATTTTATTTTTCCATAATTACAAATTAAAACAATTTTTGATATAGTTTTTAAAAGTTTTGAGTTCAGGAGAGGAGCCAAGATGGCGGAGTACAAAGATACACAGGCATTTAGCTCTTACCCCACAGCCCATAAAACACCCGTAAAGAAGAACTCTCAACAAATGTTAGAGCAGCAGAAGCCACAGAACAATGGAGCAGAGGAGATTTCTGTTCCAGAGAGACATGAAAAACTGATCGGAAAGGTCTGTTGCACACCGCACTCGAAGCAGAGCCCAGCCCTGCCTTGGTCACACAGCACGAATGAGAGGAGCAGATCTGAGCAGGCTTCAGGGACAAAAATCTCCAGGGGCATCTCAGGTCCTTCAACCCACAGATACCAAAGGTTAGTGAGAAGGTCTTTTTGGCTGGCCGAGAGGGGAGCAAGGTGTCCCCATGACTCAGGCCCCCTAGGGAGGCATCAGCAGAGGCAGCAACAAATAGGCACTCCCAAAGCAGGTAGGAGCCTGGTTCCATTTTTGAAGATCTCCTCTTAAACCCCCTGAGGGAACTGAATCTCATGTGGCAGCTCTGCCCCCACCTGAGCAGCTGAAATTAATCTCACACTGAATAGCAGCCCCACCCCCACTGAAGGCTAGGGAGTAGCATTTGAATCTCGGACCCCAAGCCCTGGTTGGTCCGAACTAGAGGCGGGGTGGTTGTGGAGAGGAAATTCTGAAGTCAAGTAACTGGCTGGGAAAATGCCCAGAAAAGGGAAAAAAATAAGACCATAGAAGATTACTTTCTTGGGTAACAGGTGTCTCCCCCGATCCTTTCAGATGAGGAAGAACAAGGCATACTGTCAGAGGAAGTCAAGGTCCCTGCCTCCAAAGGGGACTTAAACTTGGCTCAGGCAATAGAAGACCTTAAAAAACAAATTAGCAGCTTACTAAAGGAAAACCAAAAAAATGCTGAGGAAAATAACAGCTTTAAAAAGAGGCTAACTCAATTGGAAAAAGAGGTCCAAAAAGCCAGTGAGGAGAAGGAAGCTTTAAAAAGCAGAATTAGCCAAATGGAGGAGAAGGTTCAAAAGCTCACTGAACAAAATAATTCACTGAAAGAGAGAATTGAGTCCAGGGAAACAAATGACTATCAGTTAAACCAAGAAGTTAGTAAACAAAACCAAAATTTGAAAAAAATAGAAGATGAGGAGAAAGAACTCACTGGAAAAACAACTGACCTGGAAAACTGATCCAGGAGAGACAATTTAAAAATTACTGGACTACCTGAAAGCCATGATCAAAAAAAGAGCCTAGACATTATCTTTCATGAAATTATCAAGGAAAACTACCCTGATGTTCTAGAATCAGAAGGCAAAATGGATTTTGGAAGAATTCATCGATCACCTCCTGAAAGAAACCCCAACAGAGAAACTCCTAGGAATATTGTGGCCAAATTTCAGAGTTCCCAAATCAGGGAGAAAATACTGCAAGCTGCTAGAAAGAAACAATTTGAGTACTGTGGAAATACAATCAGGATAACACAGGATCTGGCAGCTTCAACATTAAGGGGTCGAAGGGCTTGGAGTGGGATATTTCAGAAGTCAAAGGAACTGGGATTGAAGCCAAGAATCACCTACCCAGAAAATCTGAATATAATACTTCAAGGGAAAAAATGGTCATTCAGTGATATAGTCGAATTTGAACATTTCATGTTGAGGAAAAGACCAGATCTGTATTTAAAAATTTGACTTCTCAAGACAAGAATCAAGAGAAGTATGAAAAGGTAAACAGAAAAGAAAAATCATAAAAGACTCTCTAAAGCTGAACTGTTTACATTACTACATGGAAAGAAAATATTTTTAACTCTTGAATCTTTTCTCAGTATTTGGGTAGTTGGAGTGATTGTACATATACACTTACACACACACATATACATAGATAGAGAGTACAGGGTATGTTATATCAGAAGAGATGATATCCACATAAACACACACACAAAAAAATACAATAAAATAAAATAAAAATTAAGGGGTGAAGGAGGAAAATTCCAGGAAGAGAAAGGGAGTAATGGAATGGGGCCAGCTATACTTCATAAAAGAGATAAGAAAAATCTTATTCAATGGAGGAGATAAGGGAGAAGGGGATGGGGGAGGGAATAAAGCTATTCTCCCCATGTGAGGCTGAAGGAGGGAATAACATGCTCACTAAATTTGTTATGAACATTTATATACACCACAGGAAAGTAGGAGAGGAGGTGACAAGTGGAACGAGGGCAATGTTAGAAGTGAGGGCAAATGAGAGAAGGGAGTCAGTCACTAGAAATAAACACTTTCAAGAAGGGACAAGGTCAATTGTAGGGGGGAAAAGTAAAGGGGGATAGGGTAGGTCAGAGGGCAATATAATTAGTATTACACAACATGATTACTATGGAAACCTTTTGCAAAATAACACATATTTAGTCTGTATTGAATTGTTTGCCTTCTCAATGGGGCTGGGGGGGGGAAGGGAGAGAAGCTGGAATTCAAAGTATTAGAAACAAATGTTGAGAATTTTTATTGCATATAATTGGTAAGTAAGAACTATAGGGATAGGGGTATGGAAATTCATCTTGCCCTGCAAGAAAAGAGAGAAGATGGGGATAGAAGAGGGGTGGGTTGTGATGGAGGGGAGGGTACATTGAGGGAAGGAGTAATCAGAATATAAAGTATTTGGAAGTGGGGAGAGGGGAGTGATGGGAAGAAAAATTGGACATGTTACAAAGTGAGGTAAAAGCAATTAGTGTTAAAACAATAGACTGAATTAATTACTGAGAATAATCAATGACATTTTTAGTTTGGAAAAAAGAATTTCAGTCTAAATTTCCAAGAGGAAAGTAACCTCAGGTAAAATTTGGCATTGATGGAAAAGTCAAGGTTTTAACGGTAAATTTGATTTTATGATCGTCATTTAATCAGGAACTAGAACATGTATAGAAAGACATGTAAGCCACTTAAGACTTGCCTCAAAAGATGTTCCTTAGCCAAAGTGAAACTATAATCATATTTGACACCTGGTTATTGGAACTTACATTTTTAGATGCTATGGGACCATTAAGGCACTGTTTTTCTGAGTCTCACTCCAGGTATGGGAAGGAAGAAAGTCAATCTGAGCCTCCAATACATGATGCCAGTAAGCTGATGAGATGCTGGTATGAACTGCATAGGTGATCTCAAGGGAAGGGTGGGAGAGAGGCTGCTCAGCATGGGCTGAGGTGGGATTCTCCTGACTCAATGATACCTGGCAGACTTTAAGCCTGACTGAATGCAAGTGGATAATCTAATCCTGCCTGGAATTGACATGAAGTTGGGGAGATATTGTATCCCTGCAATGTCCTTACTATTGGTGGCAGTTTCCTATAGACAAAAGGCTTGTAAGCTCAATACCAGATCTATTCAATTATAGATTATGAGTAGGGGAACATCCAAGGTTGTCTAAAATTAAGCTATTAGGCATAGGACTTTAGACCAACAACAGTAAGTTAGGGTCCTTCAATTCTTAGTAATACTGTGGAGACAATTAGGTCAAGAGCTTGTGAAGTTAGCAACTTAAATATTATCTGTGTCTCTGTTGGTTAATGTTTAAAAAAAGTTCTTTTGTGGTCCATATTGTAAATGCTTTAAAAAGATGTATCACCTGACCAAAAGTTGGAATTGTTTTATCTGTTATAAACTGTGTTAAAAATAAATAAAATTAAAAAAAGTTTTGTGTTTCAAATTCTATCCTCCCCTTCCCCTTCCCTCCCCTTTCTCTGACAGAGTAAGTAATCTGATAAAGTTTATACATGTATGGCAACCTTATGGGAGCAACAATTCCTTACGAATAGTTTCAACCCTCCCCAACTCCATGGAAGGGCAATAGCTGTCACTGAAACTTGACCAATAAGTTCAATTTTCTCTCCATCAGTCAGGAATTACTCTACCAAAGCCTTCTGTCACCAGGCTATAACTAACCACCATAGCTCCTACAGAGTTGCTTTTTATCCCCTCATCTCCCTATTTTCAGCTTTTCTCCTCAGGTTCCTATAACTTCAGTGACTTAAATAAAAGCTTCCTAACTCACCTTTCCCTTTAAAAATCACAAGTCCCTAGGCTATGTATAACCAGTACCGAAGAGCAACTCAAGGGCTAATTACTAATCCCTGAACAGCTTGCAAGACCGTGTCCCAACATCATTAGGGATATGAACCAGGCTTAAATGGGCCAGAATGCTGGCACAAAGCTTTTCCGATTGCCTGTGGAAAACAACAGCCCACTGTGGAAACGGAATACTTTAAAATGCAGTATAATGTTGCTCTGAAATCTTTGAAGTTCTCCTCTGACCTTTTTACTGTTAAGAGAATTGTCAACGATGCTCACTCTTTCAACGTTGAATTTGATGATGCCACTGATAGATCAATGTTAAGTGGAGGACTCCTGACTGGGAACAGGTTGATCCAATTCATCTTCACTGAGGCTCTAGTGGGAGCCGGGGCTCTGAACACATTTTGAATGGAAAGCAACATGCAGCTGAGCTTCACGTGGTTAAATAGAATATAAAGTATGAGAGTTTCAAAGTTGCTGTAGCCAAGGATGATGGACTGGCTGTTGTTGGGATCTTTTTAGAGGTGGAAATTACTAAACCAGAACTTCAAAAAGTCGTTGATGTTCTGAGTAAAATTCAAACAAAAGGTGAAGAGTCACTCTTCACTGACTTTGACCCAACTTGTCTTCTTCCTGAGTCCTTGGAATTTTTTACTTATCAGGGCTCACAGACCACTCCTTCTCTCTTGGAATGTGTGACCTGGATTGTCTCACAAGAGTACATCCATATGAGCCCTGACCAGATGGCAAAATTCTACAACCTTTATTTCACTTCTGCTTGTGAAAGTTCTTCAAATCATGATATGCAAGTGGCACCCCTTTCAGCCCCTCAGTGGCAGGACAAGTAGAAGAATTGTTGATTTCTGAAGGAAATGACTCTCTACTTAAGCACAAATCAGTCTGTACACTGGAGGCATCTCCACTAATATTGTACCTGTACCTGATATTCTTTCTTATAAAATGTAAAAATGTAGACCAACTTAAAATGTTCTTAATGTGTGAACCCAATAACCTACAAGCGCAGACCTATATGCAGTGCTTGGCAAGGTCATGTTGACCTGGTGCTTTGGTGATAGTAATGCTTTTTCTGTGGCAAGGAACAAATAAGAAGGAATAGTAGAATTACTCCTTCCTTCTCATGTAATAGGGCACATGAGTATCTAGAGCTGTAATCCCTAAAGCTTTTTAAAAATGTACCAAAGCAGAAAAATTGAAGACACACATCCAATAAGTGATTAAATTACATCAATATAAAGTGTAAGAAAGTAGAATTAATAGTAATGATTCTAAGAGGTTACATTTAAGATATTGAAATATAATTTTAAAATATTCTTATAAGTTTGTAGCCATGTAATCTTTAAAACAGGGATGATGTTTTTGTGAATTTTGAATTAGGTATTATCTATAAAAAATTTTAATTATAGTTATAATATAGATTATATTTCCATTCAGATAACATATTCCATAAGTTAAAGAAAAAATTAATATTGTATTTTAGATATATGCTGGTTAATAAGATAGATAATTACAAAAAAATCCCTAAATTTCCCCTGTCAAAATGTCCTTTCAAAATCATAGTGGTCTTCAAATGTTTCTACAATTTCTTGTGTTTTATGGGGTTTTTTACCCCCTTTAGTCATAAAAAATACATTTAAATTTGCTAACATGCCATAGTTCTTTGCAGCTTTGAAGTCTCTTGGTGATCTTGAAACTGTATTCCTTATTTTCTCTATTTTTTAGTAAATAAAAGATCTTTTTCTGCCTTGTCATAACATTAAAAGGTTTCACACAACCCATAAATCATTTTACATTGCTTACATTGTTCAGAAGAAAATTTCAGTCTTTATATTCATAGGACAAATCATTTTCTGTTTAAAAGTTTGAATTATGTCTTAAAATCATATCCTTTCCTATACATATATTAATAGGTTTTTCTCATTAAAAAAAAGTTCTTTTTTTTCCTGTTAGGTATCACTAGTCATCCATGATCATGACAATACCTCACATCCTTTGACAATATCTCACATCCTTTGACAAGTAATGTCTTTTCTTTTACAGAAATGTGTAAACATCTTCCAGCCCTTTTTCATCACTTCACAGAATAAAACTGGGTTAATGAAGCAGGACACAGGAGCTTAAGGAAGATGATCTTAAAGGAAGTTAATCATGTTTTTTGGGAAAGATAGCTTCAATCTCATTTAACCCAAGGGCATTGTGGGTCTGCTGAATATTCTCAGTCACAATCCTCAAGCTAGCTGCTTGTCCCTCATCAATTGACTCCTCTTAATGAACTACAACAAGCTGGGTTCTAAGAGCAGTTTAGGCATAAGTGTGTGGTCACCTATCAAATCTCTCAATTTGATTCTCTGCTTGCTATTTACAACTATCAACCAGAACGAATCCGCCTCTAACCTGTGGATGCATGGTTAATGCACCTGTGGATGCATGGTTAGTGCACCTGTGGATGCATGGTTAGTGCAAAATGGAGCAGGCTGGAGATAGGAGAATCAGGAATCAAACAGAAGTTTAATTTCAAAGTAAGGGAAATGACTTGTCAGCAAGGAGGCAGATTAGACACATGTGCCAGGGCCCTGACCCTAGTGGGGGGGATTCACTTTAATATGGTCATATCTCAATACTTATACAAAGCGCTGTATAGTAAGCTGTAGCCCTGACAACGAAGGGTAACAGCAATAATGAGATGAGTTTGACTCATAGAAGGACTTCATGACAGGAACATGGGTACTTGTCTAAGCTCAGAGAATACCTGGTGCTGGTCAAGAAATACAATAATTGTGCGATTTTTGACAGAGGGTAAGATCATCCAGAGGGTGAGCACAAAGGAATGCAAAGGGTGAATACAAAACAATAAAAAGTTGTTACGCCAAGCTCAGGGCACAGCCTGCTTTCTGGGCCTTAGCTCTGAAGAACAGCGTTCTTCCTAAGATCTTGACAAAGCTCAATGCACATGGTGGAGATTTAGTAGGACATAACAGACGTAATAGATGGCACAGTGGATAGAGCACTAGGTCTGGATTCAGGAAGACCAGAGTTAAAATCTAGCCTCAAACACTTACTAGCTATGTAACTCTGGGTAAGTCACTTAACCCTGTATGCATTAATTCACTGGAGAAGGAAAGGCAAACCACTTCAGTATCTTTGCCAAGAAATCCCCATGGATAGTATGGTCCGTGGGGTCACAAAGAGTTAGCATGACTGAACTACAAAAGAGAATTAATAAATGTGCATATATGGATTACTCAGCTCTTCACTCATGTCCACATTGCTTTTTTCCCTTAGTCCTTATGAAGTACTGAGTGTATCAAACTGGTCATATCAGACTTCAGGAGAAATGAGCTTTGTACTAATAGAATTGAAAATGTTAAAAAAAAGTTTCAACTCAATTGATTTCTAAGATATCAGTTGCAAGTAGCACTTTGAGGGCTGATGTAGTATCACTATCACTTTGTCTGGGATCATGAGCATTGGCTTGTTGCTTCTGAAATACTTATTGTCATCCTATTGTATAGGATAGGAAAAGAAATCTCCACTTCCAGTTAATACAGACAAAATGAACCTACATGTCTTAGGCAAGCCAATCATCTCCTTCCACTAATTAATGTACCTCTAGAGAACTCAGTCTTTTCTACTTGAATCAATAATGAATCAAAAGTATAGAGGAGATACAAAAGTCCTTAATCAATTTGGGAGGATGTGATGCTAACGAGAGTTAATGGATCTGCCCATTATGGGAAACTATTAGGGGAGATTTTTGTTGTTGTGAGAAGGTTCACACCTTTGTTTAATTTCTAACAAGGCATTAGTTCTCAAGGACTGTGATGCCCTCCAGCTCTGAGAAGTGTATATGTACTCTGAGGTGAGGTTTTACTTTGGGTTTTAGTTTTTGGAAGAAAGTTTTGGTGCCAGACGAGACTCTGGGAAGCCACTAAGGTGTCCCACAGCTTTGAAAACCCAGATGTTAGTGCTTCTCTTTCTGGTAACTATGTATGTATGGTCATACAGTTGGATCTGTCTGTTGATCTGTGATGTATATGTTGCTTTGGTCAGACAGTTGGAAGCTCTGTCTGTTGATTTTTGTTTCTCTGTTTGCATTTTCTCTGAAGTTCAGAGAACTTACTTTTCCTCCTTAACTAGATGAATGATATATGTGTTTGATAAAAGTGATTGCTGACCTCTCAAAAGATGCTTTCCTTTCAGAAAAGCAGATCTAAGAACCTGTACAGCAGGCCCTCCTGTGTATGTCGGAGTTCTTGCTTTTACAGAGAAGTGAAGTGCTTAACCATTGGATAAAATCAGATAATGCCACATAGGAAATGTATTGGGATTGGTTGAAAGACTCAAACAAGCATCTGCCCTTTATTTTACAGCAAGATATTGGATTCCAATATTTTTCAAAAGGAGCCTTCCAACAAAAAAAATATTTTTATCTAATTTTTGTTTTTTTCCCCTCATTTACATGTAAACAAAAAATTTTTAACATTCATTTAAAAAGTCTTTTTGAGTTTTCTATTTTCTCCATCACTCCTTTCCCTCCCCCTACCTTGAGAAAATATGAGAAACATTTTCTTACAGGGGATTCCACAAGCAGTGAATTCAGTGGTGGTTGAAGGGGTGATCAGGTTTCTCTCCTCTTTCCCTTTGAGCAAATGACAAAACCTGGTGAATTTTGAAGGTTATTAGAAAATTGGCATGAATAGTAGTTTTCACCAATATTTATGTGAGTGTTCCCCCAGCATCTGTGACTGATCTGCAGGAACTAAGAGACCTAGCAAATGGAAACTAGATACACCAAGGAAAGGCCACTTCAAGACTCAATGTGTGTACCAACCTCTAGTGCCCAGGAGAGCTACACTTAAAGGGAACTTTATGAGGACTGTAGGAAAGGAGGAAAGAGATTCTAGTAACCAGGAACTATGAGTTACATTTAGTCACTCTCTAATTCCAGACCTAATTTCTCCATGGACTTTGTGTGTAATTGTGACACAGCGTCACAGACTTTTGCAGGAACTGATTTTAAAATCAATTGTCCTTATTACTACACCTTCTCAGTAAATATCCCTTTACAAAAACTAGTTGATATCAACTGGTTTATCAGTATTGGGGAGAATACTGGACGGGACCTTGTGACTTTTAGAAGCTCCCATCCCTCAGGCCCCTCTAGAAACTTTAGGTGGGTAGTCATCCACACTTTTGGAAGTAGGAGTTGTGAAAGTGAAACCACAAACAATGTTCCACTTACAAAGAAATACAGGTACTGAACACAACCACACCTAAGTTAGGATAATTTCATCCTTGGTGGTCTACCCAAGGTTCATGGACACCAACTGGTTGCTTTGTTTTTAGGCCGTAGATTCAAATGATGCTGTCGGGGCCAAGGAGGATATTATGTTTTTAGTAATGCACCAAGCTAGCTTGTAAACTTTGGGAGCTTGTAAAAAAATTTCTTTCTCTGCTTTAACCTTTATGTTTTTTGTTTTGTAGGGTGAGATGGACACAGTACTCTCACTATGATACTCTTCTAACATTTGAAATTTCAGAAGTACTGACAATGTTTTCAAGAAGTGCTTTGGTATTCTGCTACCCCTTTGTTCTCAGTGATATGGATATTCTGTTCATGTTCTGTTCACAATTTATCCATACCCCTCACCTCATACAACTCTTGTCCGTGTTCTCTCCTTAGTTTTCCTTAAGTAACCCCAGTGTCTTCCTTGATTACTTGATGTCAGGATGGTGTCAATGGAACATGAAGGATATCTATCCATGGCTTAGTGCTTCCTCTGTCATGTGACCAGCCCATTTTCTCTGTTGACCAGCTCTTTTTTCAATGATGTTCTTGACACTAACACATCCACCATGTTAAAAACAAGGAATTACTCCAAAGCAAATTAAGATCTTACAGTTAAAGTCTTAAAAATTTACTACTTCTGGAAAGAGGAAGCATATGCATTTAGAAGAGATTTCCTTCACTCCTGTTGCTTTTGCTTTAGGAGGTAGATGAGGCTGGAATTTGGAAAGGCCTGGATACTTGATTGTATGGTGGCCAATACCTAACTGTCAGTTATGCATGGAATAGGTAACAATGGTTGCAGTTTTCTTTTCATAAGGCTAGATCTTAACTTATTGTGGTCTGGGACTGTTTGAGAAGCTCTGAGACAGTAAGAGTTTTTCTTTAAAATCTTGACCTTTTTAAGGTACCCCTACCCTTTTTATCCATGTGCTCACTCTAGGCATCCACTATACTTACTCGTTCTGTTCAGTATATTTCTGTTTCTGAGCCCCATTCTTATATGGAAATTTTTCTGTCCTGTTTCTTGTTCCCTCGAGATTTGAGATTCTAAGAATATCACCACTTAATATATATATATAATCTCATTTGATTCTCACAACCCTGGGAGTTAGGTGCTATCATCATATCTTTTCTAGAACTGTTCTGTCCCCCAATTCCCAATTTCAGGTGGAATTCTTGGGGGGTGACTATATTGTTAATGCATTTTTACTTAATTTGAAGGTATTTCCCACATATTAATAGACCCATGTGACCTACTTTAATCACATGGAAGGCCAAGTCACATGTGGTGGGAGGAGCTTGCTGGACAGGTGGAACAGGAAGAGTGGAAAAGAACTGGGAAAAAGTTGGTGAGAACAGTTAGAGTAGAGGAGAGAGGACACAGGCCAGTTCAGCTAGTCTTGTGAGTGTTTGTTTGTGAGAAGGCCCCAGCAGGGGGAGGGGAATGATGTTGCCCCCTGCAGTGCTAATGGGCAGGTCACTTAACCCCAATTGCCTCATCCTAGGTCATTTCCAGTCAATTGAATTCAGATGGTTCTGGATGAAAAGTGAAGGGTGACCTGCATAGCCCTCCCTCACTCAAAAAAACAAAAAGTCAAGTGCAAGTTATGTCATTATTTCTCTGATGGCATGGTCTTCTTCAGTAATGAAGGACGAATATACACACATGGTAATGTATATTGACCTCTTGGTTACTGTGATGGATTTTGTTTTCTTGTGTTGGGATTTGACTTTCTGGTATCTGAGTAAATGTTTTTCTTCTGCCTTCTATATAAAGAGTCTGTTGTACTTTGTGATTCAGAACTACGCCAGCGTACTCATAGTTACCATCTGTGCTGTAATATTGCCCTGGTAATAGAGTAACTACCCCAGGCTCAAGGTACTCAATGCACATTCCCATTAGTACATTCACCTTAAATAGTAGGCTAGGTGATAAAATTTGTTCAAAGCAAAGGTATTTATCGAAATGTCATAGAACAGAACTTTTACCCCTATGTAAACCCTAGGTGTTCACTCACACAGATACACATAATATTAGTGAAGAGTGGACCCATGTAGGATAGACTAGTAGAGAGGGACCCACAAAGGGAACACACACAGCCTCTCACACAAGGCTCTAATATCTTTTTTGCCTCTCATGGTATCCTTATTGGTCCTCCTATGTGTAATATCTCCATTGGGAAAGTCATTCCACCAAGGTTCCTTGGGTCAGCTCCTCTCTGAAACTCAACTTGACTGACTCCACAGCTGCATTCTCTGCTGTGTGTGGCATCTCCCACTAGAAGAGTTGCTCCAATGCAAGACATTATTGCCAGTTGGGACAGAGGAGGAGAGAAAGAAATCCCTTCCCTGCTGTACCCAAAAAGAGATACAAGACCTCACTTCTTTGCTGCCAGCAACTTCCTGACAAAGCTTCTCCTATCTTAATTGATCCTCTAGGACTAGTTTGCTATTTGAAAGTCAACAAGGCTATGGCTAAGCCTTCAGTAGCCAGTCTCCTTATAATTCCATCAAGGTTCATTAGAGAGTTTCCTCATTCTTCCTAAAAGCAAGGGCAATTGAGGGCAGAGTCAAAATAGCAGAGTAGAAGAAGTAACCTGCTTGAGCTGTCCCTCTAAACCCTTTAAAAAAAACTGTAAAAAATGACTCTAAACAAATTCTAGAGAAGCAGAAGCCACTAAATGATAGACTGAAGCAAATTTCTAGCCTAAGATAATTTGGAAGGTCAAAAGGAAGGGTCTAGAGTAGAATGCAGTTCAGTGCTGTGCTGGTGCTGATGGAGTTGGAACAAGCCTTAAGGGATTAAATCACTGACAGTCCCAGTGGTTTCCAGACTTGTCAAACTACAAACACCAAAGACAGATTTGAAGATCAGTGGAATGGACTCTCACCTGACTGAGAGGGGAGTGTGGTTGGGTCCCAGGCCAGGCCCCAACTCCAGAGAGGTGACAGCCACTGCAGAAGTGGTGGCAACTTCTGGAGCCCTCCACTTAACAAAGAGCTCAAAAGTCAAGTAATTGTCTGGAAAAATGAGCAAATGAAGGAAAAAACAAGACTATAGTTTCTTACTTTCTAGGTCAAATGGTATTTTCTTACATCACTGGTGATGAGGAAGATCAAAACATACAACCAGAAGAAGATAAGAAAGTCGAAGCTCCTTCATCCAAAGCCTCTAAGAAAAGTACTACTTGGTCTCAGGCCATGAAAGAACTCAAAAAGGATTTTGAAAATCAAGTAAGAGAAGTAGGGGAAAATTGTGAATAGAAATGAGAATGATGCAAGAAAATCATGAAAAACAAGTCAACAGCTTGCTAAAGGAATCCCCCCAAAATGCCGAAGAAAATAACACCTTGTGGCCAAAAACTGGAAATCAAAGGGATGTCCATCAATTGGGGAATGGCTGAATAAATTATAGTATATGAATGTAGAGGAATATTATTGTGCTATAAGAAATGATGAAGAAGAAGACTTCAGAGAGGCCTGGAAAGACTTATATGATCTGATGCTGAGCTTTGTACACAGCAACAGCCACAGTGTATGAGGACTTTTTGTGATAGACTTAGAACTTCATTGCAATGCAAGGACCTAAAAAATTCCCAATGGTCTTTTAAGGCAAAATGCCTTCCACATCCAGAGAAAGAACTATGGAATTCAATCACAGAATGTAGCAGATCATCTTATTTTGTAATACTTTTTGATTTATTATATGACTTCTTGCACTCATTTTAATTCTTCTATGCAACATGACTATGGTGAAAATGTGTTTAATAGAAATGTATGTGTAGAACCTATATAAAATTGTGTACTGTCTCAGGGAGGGAAGAAGGAGGAGGAGAGAGGAAAAAAAATCTAAGTTATATGGTAGTGATTATAGAACACTGAAAATTAAAAAAAAGAAATTTAAAAAAAGAAAATAACACCTTTAAAATTAGACTAACCCAAATGGCAAAAAGAAGTCCAAAAAGTCAATGAGGAGAAGAATGCACTATCCTTGGATTCCCTAAGAAGGCAGCTCTCTAATTACTCTAATCCTGCTAACAGAAGAGGGCTAAAATCTTAAAATCTTTTAGTCTATACTTTTAATTGTGCTCTTGTAGAGATGATGCTTTCTAATCTGTTACTACTGAATCCTGTACTGAGAACCTTAGGCAGCCCAGAGGAAGACAATCTGCAGGAAATAGGTTTAGGAGCAAATGGAGACTTTGGTGTTCCTAAAATTACAGTTTATGGCTGTTCCCCAACCTCAACCACCAGCTGCATGTATTTCTGCTTATATGAATCCCCTGAAGTGTTAGGTAGTAGACTCTATTGAGAGCAATTGAAACCCATAGGCAATTGTGTTCCAGGATGTAATGAGTCCTAAGAAATTATTCTCTTAATGATCCTGTACTATGCTTGCCTTTTTTGATTGATTGATGGTATTCAGAATACTCTTTAAAAAAAGGCTCTAAGTCCAAATGGAGACATTCCTCTTATTTCCTATTTCAGAGCTACTGCGTTCAAAGCAACAAGCATATATTAAGAATACACTATGTGCCAGGTACCATACAAAGTCTTGAGAGACAAGTTGTTTTTTTTAAGACTTAGCTACTTTCTTTTAGATGTGTCATTCAGTTCCCTTAGTAATTTAGAAAAGAAAAAAAAGATTGTCACTTAACCAAATCAACTTAAAGGAGCTACCCCTCTATGAAATTTAATGTGCATTAACCAAGATTAACACAGTCAGGGACTTTTCAGGAAGCCCTAAATGATTGTGACCAGTGTTTTCTGAGTCACAGAAAGCAATAACAGAAACAGCATTTGGTAAGTACCAGATTGTCTTTAAATACCATCTGAAGTATGGATAATAATCAAGCATTATTTAATTACTGTATGGGAAAAGGTCCATTGAACAAGCTTGTTTACTTTATCTTTTACCTCTATGCTTCCATTTTCAAAGCAAAACAGAGAGCTGTGAAATTCAAGGACTATAATTATCTTGCAGTTAGAATTTGGATAATGCTAATGTAAACTTAATGACACAAAATGTGACAGATTGAAAATTTATAACTGTTTAAGAGACATGCTTCTTTGTATGCATGCTTTAGCAGGATCAAATGGAATGAAAATTTCTGCACCCTAGTTGAGATTTGAAAATATTCTTCCCAAACCCCAGCCCCCCCATTTGAAAATTATATCATCACCTGTGAGGTACTGTTCACCTGAAGTTTTGAGCCTTCAGTATAATGAGATGTGGATTCACTAAATAAATAACTGTGTGCCACGAAGAGTGACATTTTCAATGTGTAGTTGTATAAAGTAATATTCAAAAGCATTCCAGGTACTTTGCATATGCCTATTCCTGGCTCAGAGTGCTTGTCTGGGACCCAGGAAAACTAGGTTTCTGTGGCTGTCTTCCTGTGTAATTTTGGGTAAAATAGTTAATCTGAGATTGTTTTCTCCTTTTGAGTGGTTGATTAGATAATCCTTTTATAATTAACACCCAAAGGTCCAGATAATAATATTTTTCTCCTATGTTTGTAAATACTCTTTAAATACAAATCATTATAAGCAGCTATTATAAGTGACTTAGAAATAAACTTCTCATCCTAACTTACAGTTGATCCAGCTTGGTCCTTGGAGGTATTTTAGTTCTTAATTATACATGAACCTCTTGAAGCTCAAACAATCTGGAACTCTATGATACCACATTAAAAGCTCCCTGAGTCATGTTGTTAGTACCCCTCATACCTTTGAAGACTGTGCCTGGAACATGCTAGGTACTGAAGAACTTTTTGAGTGAATGCATACAATAATCAAGGCTAGGAAAGTTGTTAAACAGACTGAATTGATTTCCAACCTTTAATCACTTTTGGTGCTTTCTACTAAAATCCTTTCATTGTTCCCACCTACGTGGAATATATTGTTTTAACACTAGAATTAAATATAAATATAATCATAAGGAATGAATTAATTCAATGATTACCCTTTACAGATGAGGAAAGTGAGGCCTAGGGAGATTAAAGACAAGAGAGGGTGTGAGCTCTCAGAGAGACAAAAGTTAGTTCGAGGTACTGACAACAGGTGCAATTGGTGCCCCCAGGATGTATGTATGCTAAGGCTTAACTGACTAGAGACTGGCACTGTTCCTACCCCTATTCATTTGCTTGCCATGGCATAACTAGAGTTGTTTCCTGCTTCCTTGCCCCTTATTCATCAATTCCTTATTAGGCAGCTCATGGGATACCATAGAGATCTATACCACCCCATTATCTTGCCTCATGGGTGATAGTGCAGTCTCCCATTAGTTCTGTATCAACTGTTTATCTAAAACACTATATAAATTAGAGACTTGAGTGGCTGTGGTGGGAATTGAGTCAGAGGGCGTATCTGCTATTTCAGTTTGCCCATGGAACTGGGGACAGTAGTGGCCGTGAATCTGCCTGTGCTCTTCCCCATTGATATCTGTTCTTTTCCCTTAGCTGTCACCCCTTTGTGGCAGTGTTGCTCTTCAAAAACAGCTTCCTCCCCTTTTGCCCTGCAGTTAGTCTGCACCCAGGGAAATAGAGGTAAGTATCTATCTAGAGATGAGTAAAGTGAAGTGAGATGGGTAGACCTCGTTAGATTCCTGGCTCCTCTTGCAGTTTGCCATACCAATTAGCCACAAGGATTAAACAAAAAGGAAGATAAAGGACTGTGTATTTTGTTTGAAGGAAATATGGAGGGAAGGGAGCATTTTGCTTTGGCTTGTCATGTGCTATGATGGCATTATGTTTGGAAGTAATAAATAACATTGGGCAAATATAAATGGCCAATGGGACCTTGTCTAGAAGAGTAAGTGTAAGGGTTAGAGGAAGCATCTAAATCCTTGGTTATCAGGAAGAACAATGTGTTTCTTGAAAGAACAGAAGTGCTTTGGAGATGAAGCAAAGAAAAATGATGGAAAGAAGCAAAGGGGGATTTGTATCTGAATCAGGAAGCTTAACTATGGAAGGATGGGACACAGAGAAAGAAGTGAAGAAGGACCAATCAGTACTGCTGGAACTACATCACAGTTAATAATATTGTCTCATTTGATCTCTAAAGTAAATCTGGGAAGGACCACAGGTATCGTTCACTCTACTTTGCCACTGAGGGAGATGAGACTCCATCAAGTTAATTGGCTTGTCTGAGGCCACTCAACTAGTATCAAAGACAAGATATGAACCCAGGTCTTCTTAATTCCCAGTCTAGTGTTTTTGTTTGTTTGTTTTATTGATGTATTTTACATTACAAATACTGACTGATTGCTCCCACTCTATGAGAGTTTCTTGTAACCAAAACTAACAATATGGTGCCCTCAACTGAAAGTACATGCAACATTTCCCATCTCTAGCACTGCCCTATTTCTCTACTTTTTTAATGAACAAAAATCTACTTTCTTTCTCTCTTCTCCACCCCCATCCCCACCCTGTGGGGGGAAAAAGAAAAGGAAAACAAATTCTTGTAACAAATACATAGAGTCAAACAAAACAAATTTCTTTAATGGCTATATATTAAAAAACCTATGTCTTATTCTGCACCTTAAGTCCATCACCTCTATGTCATGGAAAGCTTGCTTCTTTTGTCCTCTGAAATCAAGAATGGTTGTTGTATTGATCTTAGTTCTTACAATTTTCTGAGTAATTTGTTTTCACAGTTTTTTATGGTACAAATTACTTTTTTGGTTCTGCTCATTTAATTCTTCATCAGTTTATGTGAGTCATCAAAATTATTCATTTTTTATAATATTTGTGATGTAATATAAATTGTTCTGGTTCTGATCACTTCACTCTATATCAGTTCATCTAAGTCAGTGAAATAGAAATGGGGTCACTAATCCACACATAAGAATACAAGCTTCATATTGATTTAGTTTTAAAATGGGATGTTATTTATTTTAATATATTTTATGTCTTTGATTAAGTATTTCCCAGTTATATTTTAATATAGTTCAAGCCCCAGTTGAGAGTGGCCATAGGCTTGACACATCTGATCTAAGTCTCTCGATGTTTTTTTAAATCATCTGTTTCCTAATTTCTTATAGCAGAATAGTACTCCATCACATTCACGGACCTTACCTTGCTCATCTCTTCCTCAAGTGTTGGACCTCTTGATTAGCTTCCAGTTGCCATCACAAAAAGAACTGCTATAAATATTTTTGTCCATATGGGACATTTTCCTCTTTTTTGATCTCTTTTGGGTATAGACCTAGCAGTGGTATAGCTCAGTCAAAGGGCACTTCAGCCAGGGCTCTCTCCACTATGCTACACTATCTCTGTGAAAAGAAGGCTCTTCCTTGTGAGTATAGAGAACCTGGGTAATCTCACTGGAAGCAGCCTCTTATTCTCTAAGGAATGATGATTTAGATCTACGGACTCCATCAGGTGAGCAGTACTTCAACAATGGTAAGAGGAAGAAGAGATCAGTAGAAGTAGTGTATGGGGTTATTGGGATATTTATCAACCTAATCAACCCAGAGAGGTCAGCAGTCCTCCCAAGGCATGAATTTGGAGCAAGACAGAGTACCTTTTTAAACCTGACAACCACTATCCACTTCTGATGATTCATTGTGTGTTTGTGAATGGGAAGTGAGATGGAAAATGCCAGGGAGGAGGGCAAAGGATACAACAAGAATAAAGTTACAAAGCAAAAAAAATCCCTAAGAACCTTGGGGATACAGGCAGTCCTTTCCTCTGACTGACGGAGAGAATTCAGAGGAGGAAGGCACAGCTAGCTAAGAAGTTAGAGCTCAGAAAAGGATTGGGTTTCTGGGCTTTACCCTAAAATATTAGGGTGGTAGTTTTTGGCCAGGGATTGTTGTTCGATTGTGTCCAACTTTTTGTGACTACATGGACCATAACACGCCACTACACGCCATAACACGCCAACTACGCCACACGGTCCATAGGATTTTGTTGTGGTTTGACACTTCCTTCTCCAGTGGATCAAGGCAAACAGAGGTTAAGTGACTTGCTTAGGATCACATAGCTAGTAAGTGTCTGAGGCTGGATTTAACCAGGTTTTCTTAACTCGTGTCCCACTGAATCATCTATATATTTCTTGGTCACTTAACAAGGGCCAGTATAAATATATTTGTCTGTTGTCTGATGAACCAAATCAAGAGTATTTTATGCAGAAAAAGGAGCAGGTAGGAAAAGCTGTTCAGATTAATTTAATAATAGTAATTATCCTAATAATAACTAGCATTTTGCATTCATGTAGTTCTTTCAGGCTTGAAAATCACTATGTATTTCCTAATTTGATCCTCAAAACAACCCTGTGAAGCAGGTGCTATTATTGTCTCCATTTTAAAGATGAGGAAAACCAAGGCTAAAAGATATTTAGTGACTTGCCTAGGATCACGAAACTAGTGAGTATCTGAGGCAAGATTCGAACTTACATCTTTCTTACTCTGGGTCCTGCACTACCCATCTGGATCTAGTTTGACCTGTAGGGGTTGGCACATACAGCATAATGAGATGAAGTTTCTGCATAATGAATAATAATCAAGTTATTAACTAGGCTAGCCAATAATTGATAAATTGATGGTCAGGGGTTTCTCTCAGTAAGACTGGTTGAGATACTGAATGTCTTAATATACATTTAGAACAGAGGGCTGTCCCTGACAGGTGAAAATCAACCTTGACTGGTAAACAATTAATGAACGAGTGGGCGTATTACTGAGAAGGTAGGCTAAGAGTCTTCAGTTCCTCCTGCTAAGAACATGGCTTGATGAGAAGACTCAGCTACCTCCAGCAATTTGGACAAAGGAATCCATCTCTATCCAAGCTATCCTGGTGGATTTTCTCCTTCATGAGCTGGATTGCTCTATACTCCAATGAAGGGGTCCAAGGACATGGGCTTAAAGCTTAAACCTAGGTTAGATTTGTTTACTGTCCAAATAAAAGTAAGGGCTTCTAGTTTGGTGTAGTGCCAATCAAGATTGAGGAGCATGGTCCCAGAGGATTTGGGCAATCTCATCTATCAGCAATGTCATTCAGAGATTGACTGACTTACAAAGGCAGGTCCCTGGATGAGGAAATAGAAGAAACCTTGATCCTAACTTAATAATTGGTTATTAGTATAATAGAAAAATAGTCACTTTTTCTCAATAGGAAGAATAGAAAAAGAAAAGATCAGAGATTCATAGGAGATGATGTCCAATGATAATAATCATAGCATTTACATAGCTTTATGTTTACAAAGAGCTTTATGGTTTACAAAATGCTTTACATATTTTTATCTCATTTGATCCTCACAACAACCCTCTAAGGAAAGTGCTCTTATCTCCTTTTTATAGCTGAGATTGAGGCAAACAGAGACTAAATGAGCTGCCCAAGGTTACCCACCTAATAAATTTCTGAGGTTGAATTCTTGTCTTTCTCAATTCAACTATAGACTTTAGAAGAGAGTTATCAACAAAACCTATGGCTTCACATGTCTATCCAAATTGAAATATTATGGGTAATAAATATTTTTGTTCAGTTGTTTCATTCTCTTTTGTGATGCCATTTGGCATTTTCTTAGCAAAGACACTGGAATGGTTTACCATTTCCTTCTCCAGATCATTTTATAGATGAGAAGACTGAGGCAAACAGGGTTAAATGACTTGCCCAGAGTCACACAGCTAGTAAGAGTCAGACACCAGATTTGAACTCAGGTCCTCCTGACTCCAGACCCTGCACTCCATCCACTACATCACTTATCTGCCCCACTTTAGAAGAGAATCATTAACAAAATCTACAGCTTCACACACCTACACAAATTCAGAAAGTATGGGTAATAAATAGGGTTTACTAGATAGACTGATACAAGGAGACAAATTTGACCTCATAGGTATTCATGAGATATAGAGGGATAGGACTCATGTATTGAAACGTGTATATCATTCAGAAGGAACAGAAAGATCAAAGGGTATAGCATTGCCCATTAAAGACAGATGTTCATGTAGAGAAACCCAGGAAGATGAAGGGGGAAATATAGTGGACAGGATTAGGATAAGGATTGATTCAGGGAGCTAGAAAAAAAAAAATTGTGGATTTATGGAATTATTAGATGAGGATTTTAGGAAATAGATAAAACTTGGCACAGAAGTATGATGAGGCACTTCAACTGTCTGGACAGCTGTTGAAGCTGTCTGCCAAAAGCAGAGCAATGGATCAATTCGTGACTTGGCTTTATGATGATTTTATTGTTTAAAACATAGAGCTAAAAAGGAGCTGCTCTTCTAAATCCAATTCTGACTAACAAAGAGGAACTCTGATGAAGCTGAAACAGCAGGAATTTTTTTGGGGCAAGTGCCCACTCCATCATAGCATTTGTGGTAGAAGAGAGGAGAGTTGGACATGGTCCAACATGCATCAAAATTTTTGAGAAAGCTATTTTCAAAGTGTTCTGGGAAAGGACAAGTAGGGTCCAAATGGTTGAATATTTTACAGGAGAAGTTGGAGCTAGAATAGTGATACTTAACCTTTGTGTGTGTGTGTGTGTGTGTGTGTGTGTGTGTGTGTGTGTGTGTCATGGATCCATTTGGCAGTCTGGTCAGTCAGTCAACATTTATTAAGCACCTACTATGTGCCAGACACTGTGCTAAGTGCTGGGGATAAAATGAAGGGCAAAAAAATCCTCAAAAAAACAGTGCCTGCTCTCAGGGAGCTCTTATTCTAAGCGAGGAGATAACACAGAAACAACTATGTAGAAATGAAGACAGATGAATTAGAGACAGCTTTATATGGAATAGAATACCATTAAGGGATGAGGAAAGACTTCTCATAGAAGGGAACTTTAGCTGAGACTTTAAGAAAGCCAGGAGGCAAAAGTGGTAAAAAAAGATCTGCTTTTCTAAAAGTAAAGCAACTTTTGAGGGGTCAACAATCACTTTAATGAAGTACATGTATCATTCACTTAGTTCAGGGGGAAAGGCAGCACCCTGAACTTCAGAGAAAATACAGAGAATATAAATCAACAGACAGTGCTTTCAAAGTGACAGTCATCAATACACACATCACAATTCAACAGACAGATGCAACTGCCTGATCATACATACGCAGTTACCAGAGAGGGAAGCACTAACATCTGGGTTTTCAAAGTGAGGGCGGGCTGTTTAGCAGCTTCTCAGAGACTCATCTGGCACATAAACTTCTTCCAAAAACTAAGCCCCAAAGTAAAACTTGACCTGAGAGTATTTATACATTTTTTATAGCCAGAGGGCATCACAAACCTCATTAGAAAATTAACAAAAGGTATGGGTGTTCCTACAAATCCTCCCTAATCAAATTCCTGTCAATGGGAAGGTCCAACAATGGATGGGGAAGATCTCATTAAGGAGAAAAATTATATTAACAATAAGCAAAAATGCAATGACAATACAACCACTTCTCAGAATGGTGTTTAAACACATATAATAATGGCAGCTAGGTGGTGCCATGGATAGAACACTGATCTGGAGTCTGGAGGACTTGAGTTTAAATCCAGCCTTCAGATACTTTTACTAGCTGTGTGACTCTGGGCTTAACTCCAGTACCCTCCAAAGAAGAAAAAGATACATAAAGTACAGAACTTCAAAAGAAACCAATTAAATTAAAAGATGGTTATATGAATTTTTTTTAAAAAAATGTTAATGGATCCCAGGGTAAGAACATTTGTAGAGAGACTGGAAACTCTTAAAAATGAAATTCCTTTTTTTTTTTTTTAACCAGTCCTATGATCTCATCAATGTGGGAAGCACTTAGTGAGGAACCATACAAATGCTGGTGGACACACACTCTGCCACTTACAAGATGCCGAGGATGCTGATCAAATATGAAATTTTGCTAACACAAGTAGAAATTATTCCAAAGAGAAGAAAAATAGGAAGATGCTTAAAGATTAAGATGACTGAAATTTTGAAGACATTTAGAAGATGGAAGTAAAGGGGAAGTAACTAAGGATAAACACAAAAGAGTATCATGTCCAGTAAAAATAGGGAACAGAGGAACAGAACAGCACTGGCCACAGAGAGCTTAGTTCACCTCAGATCCTGAATTCTAACCCCATGGCACTAGAAGCACCTGAGATCTCTGATCTCAGACTCTGAGTCAGTCTAAAGACTGACCCAACTAGAAGCATGAATCCAACAGCTCTTGGAGACTGTGCTATTTACTGTTTCCCTTTGCCCTAGAACTTCTGGGTTCAGAGCAGCTTAGGTATTGTGTTAGGGCTTCCTGGATCTAGGAGAGGACAATGTGAGCAGCTGCAAGTCAAGTGTTTTGTTTTGTTTTATAGATTTTATTAATTCTACAGAGAGAAAAAAAAGTATTATGCATAGGTTTTATTTGATTTTTAGAGAATGTCAGAAATTCTAAAATCTAGAATGAGCTGAAGTTGACAATGCTAAGAGCAACGAAGGGCTGTTTTGTGTTTTGTTTTTTATCTATGTTGGAGGAAAGAAATGGATCAGAGAAGAAAGAGGTCTAATATCTACTGGGGAATGGGTTGAGAATGGACAATGATAAGAAGGTTGAACTATTCAGTTATTCTTATTCTTTTGTTTTCTCTTCCAAGGAGAATGATCATTGGATTGAGAAAGATGGAATGAAAATGCTTAACAAGGAATGGAAACCCAAGGCAAGTTAAATAATAGTAAGTGCTAGCTGCTTTCAATAAGTTCAAATTACCAGGTCCAGGAAGACCTATGGTCCATATTTCTGAAAGAGCTAACTGTAAGATGTGATTTCTGAGTCCCTCTTGATCTCTAAAAGACCTTGGAGAGTAGGAAAGGTACTCAGTTGGTTCGTTGTTGCCCTTCGTTCTTGAAGTGAACCAAAATGATATTATTATGCTAGAGTCAAGTTACAGTGTATCTGATTGTGGCTGAGCAGAACAATACAAGCTTGAAATGTTCTACCACAGTTTGGGCACAAATAGTCCATCTGAACATTTGGAGTGGATTCCCTAAATTCGCACACCTCATACTTCTTTTGTGCTATTTTAGTTCTGCTTTGCTCATAGAGGGCACACCATGCTTGGTGGTCCTGTGTCAGTCTCTCACATGTCTCACAATCAATTCCAAAGTTCTTAAGAGATACCTTGAGAGTGTCCTTGTATCACTTTTTATGACCACCAAGTGAATCTTTGTCCTGTGCAAGTTCTCCATATTTTTGGCAAGTATAGAGCACAACTCTGATGGGCTGGCCACACTCCCCAAATGCAAAATGTATGCCAAAATGGAGAGTTGCTTCAGGACTGGGAAAAGTTCAGGTCTCAATTTTAAGAAGAAAAAAGGAAAAGAGTGGACTTAGAGTTCTAAAAACCTAAAAACAGGGTATTTGACCTTTTTTTACAAACAGAATTCTAGAACATATTATTAAATTAGAGGGTATATGAATCCCTAAAAAAGGAAAGTTGTTGTTGTTCAGAGAAACAAGGTTCACAAAAAGCCAGTTTGTTTTCATAAAGAATAAATGGTGCCAGTCTAAATCAATTTTCCTTTCCTTTTCTTTCTTTTTTTTTGACAAGGCAACTAAACTTGTAGATCAGGGAAATTCCATTGATTCAGAATATTTTCATTTCTGCAAATCATTTCCCAAGATGATAGCGAGATTTTGGCTGCATGATAGGTATAGTTAGGTGAATTCAGAGCTGGTTTAATGACTGGAACATAAAAAGTAGTAATTAACATGGTTGTCCTATTTACCAATTTAGAGAGGTCTCTACTGATTGATCTATCAATCTCTCTTTGGTCGTTTGCTGCTCATGTTTTTTCTTTAACAATGACTTGAATATAAGCATAGATTAAAACGCTCATCAGGTGACGAGTTTAGGAAGGACAGGATGTCTAGTCAATAATCATTTATTTTGCTTTTGTACAGTCTTTTTTCAGTCACATCCAATTCTTTATGACTCCATTTGAGATTTTCTTGGCAAAGACACTGGAGTGTTTTATCATTTCTTTCTCCAGTTCATTTTAGAGGTGAGGAAAAACCAAGCCAAACAGAGTTAAGCCACTTGCCCAGGGTGACTCAGGTAGTAAGTGTCTGAGGCCAGATTTAAACTTTGGAAGAAGTGTCTTCCTGATTCTCAGCCCTTCACTCTATCCACTGCACCACCTAACTACCTTAAGTATTTATGAATGTTTCAGGCAAAGTGCTAAGCTGTGGGGATGCAAAGAATAACAAAACAAAGAGACAACCAAAAACTGTAGCATCTTTTCTGAAACCTTTGACCCTGGTGGTCTTCTGGATATTCTTCTCCAGGTCTTCATGATAGTACTCTCTCCTGGGCATCCTCCTATGTGTTTGCTCCTTCTTTGTCATCTTTGTTGGATCTTTATATGGGTCATGGCTGCTAACCATGGGCATACCCTGAGTGTCTGTCTGGACCCTCCTCTTCCTCCACACCATCATCCTTGGCTCCCATGACTCAATATTCATCTCTATGCAGAAGATTCCCAGATTTATACATCTTAACCTGTATCCTGTGCTCCAGTCTTACATCACATGCCTTTTGAATATCTCAAGCAGAATATTATATATGCATCTCAAAGTCAATATGTTAAAAATAACTCATTATTGGTTCCTTCCAAATCCTCCTTTCTTTTATACTTTCCTATTATTGTCAAGGAGTCTACAATCCTCCTAATCACTTAGGTCTGCAACCTTATGTCATCTTTGACTCTTCTCTTGTCCTCTCTCTACACAGGCATGTGGTTGTTGTTGTTTAGTCATTTTTCATTCATGTTTGGCTCTTCATGACCCCATTTGGTGTTTTCTTAGCAAAGACACTGGAGCAGTTTGTCATTTCCTTTTCCAGTTCATTTTATAATTGAAGAAACTGAGGCAAACAGAGTTAAGGGACTAACCCAGGGTCCCACTGCTAGGCCATGTTTGAACTCCAGTCTTATCTTGCCAAATTTTATCATTTCTGCCTTCACAACCTCTCTTCTGTATGCCCCCTCCTCTCTAATCACAGTCATAATCTTATTTTTTTAATAAAAATTTATTTATTTACCTTTTTACATTCATTTTCACAAAATTTTGGGTTCCAAATTTTCTCCCCTTTTATCCCCTCCCCCCACCACAATACACCGAGCAATCTAATTTTCCCTATCACCAATCTGCCCTCCCTTCTATCATCCCTCCCTTCTCTTATGCCCATCTTCTCTTTTGTCCTGTAGGGCCAGATGACTTTCTATTCCCCATTGACTGTATTTCTTATTTCCTAGTAGCAAGAACAATACTCAACAGTTGTTCCTAAAACTTTGAGTTCCAAATTCTCCCCATCTCTCCCTCCCCATCCATTCCCTTTGGGAAGGCAGGAAATTCAATATAGGCCATATCTGTGTAGTTTTGCAAATGACTTCGATAATAGTCATGTTGTGTAACACTAACTGTATTTCCCTTCATCCTATCCTGCCCCCCATTGTTTCTATTCTGTCTTTTGATCCTGTCCCTCCCCAAGAGTGTTGACTTCAAATTGTTCCCTCCTCCCATTGCCCTCCCTTCCATCATCCCCCCCACTTGCTTATCTCTTTCTCCCCCACTTTCCTGTACTGTAAGATAGGTTTTCATACCAAAATGAGTGTGCATTTTATTCCTTCCTTTAGTCAAATGTGATGAGGGTAAACTTCATGTTTTTTTCTCAGCTCTCCTCTTTTTCCCTCCACTAAAAAGTCTCCTGCTTGCCTCTTGAATGACATATAATTTACCCCATTCCATTTCACCCTCTTTCCTCCCACTGCATTTCTCTCTCACCATTTACCTTAATTTCTTTTAAGATATGGTCTCATCCTATTCAATTCACTCTGTGCTCTCTGTCTCTATATGTGCGTGCATGTGTGTATGTGTGTGTGCATGCATGCGTGTACATGTGTGTGTGTGATCTCACCAACTACCCAGATACTGAAAAGTTTTAAGAGTTACAAATATTGTCTTTCCATGTAGGAATGTAAACAGTTCACTTTTGGTAAGTCCCTTATGACTTCTCTTTGCTGTTTATTTTTTCATGCTTCTTCTCATTCTTGTGTTTGAAAGTCAAATTTTCTTTTCAGCTCTGGTCTTTTCATCAAGAATGCTTGAAAGTCCTCTGTTTCATTGAAAGACCATATTTTCCCCTGAAGTATTATACTCAGTTTAGCTGGGTAGGTGATTCTTGGTTTGAGTCCTAGTTCCTTTGATTTCTGGAATATCCTCTTCCACGCCCTTCGATCCCTTAATGTAGAAGCTGCTAGATCTTGAGTTATCCTGATTTTATTTCCACAATACTGGAATTGTTTCTTTTTAGCGGCTTGCAATATTTTCTTCTTGCCCTGGGAGTTCTGGAATTTGGCCACAATGTTCCTAGGAGTTTCTCTTTTTGGATCTCTTTCAGGCGGTGATTGATGGATTCTTTCAATACTTATTTTGCCCTCTGGTTGTAGAATGTCAGGGCAGTTTTTCTCGATAATTTCATGGAAGATGATGTCTAGGCTCTTTTTTTGATCATGACTTTCAGGTAGTCCTATGATTTTTAAATTGTCTTTCCTGGATATATTTTCTAGGTCAGTTGTTTTTCCCATTAGATATTTCACATTTTCTTCCATTTCTTCATTCCTTTGGTTTTGTTTGGTGATTTCTTGGTTTCTCATAAAGTCATTAGACTCCATCTGTTCCATTCTAATTTTGAGAGAACTATTATCTTCAGTGAGCTTTTGAACCTCTTTTTCCATTTGGTTAATTTTGCTTCTGAAATCATTCTTCTCCTCATTGACTTTTTGATCCTCTTTTGCCAATTGAGTGAGCCTATTTTTCAAGGTGTTATTTTCTTCAGCATTTTTTGGGTCTCCTTTAGCAAGGTATTGACCTGTTTTTCATGCTTTTCTTGCATCTCTCTCATTTCTCTTCCCAGTTTTCCCTCCACCTGTCTAACTTGATTTTCAAAATCCTTTTTGAGCTCTTCCATGGCCCGAGCCCACCAGACATCCACCTGGGATGTCTGGGTACCGAGGCTCCGACCTCCACATCTTTCCCTGATGGCAAGAATATTTCCTCGTCATCAGAATTGAAAGGCAGGAACATCTGCACCCCATCAAAGTAGCTCTCTATGGTCTTATTTTGCTTCCTTTTTCTGGGCATTTTCCCAGCCAGTTACTTGACTTCTGAGATTCCTGTCCACCCCTGCCTAGATCCGCCCAGCTAGCGCTTGGGTTCTGAGATTCAAATGGGCTTTCCAAGGCGGCTGTGGCTGCTATTCAATGTGAGCTTAAGTTCTGGTGCTGGGGTGGGGGCAGGGCCGCCTCCCAGGCTCAGTTCCCTCAGAGGCTTTATGCAGAGACCTTCAGTAATGGGGCGGGTGGAGGCAGGGCCGTCTCCTAGGCTCAGCTCCCTCAGGGGGTTTATGCAGAGACCTGAACTTCTGCCTGCTGCTGCCTGCTGTCCCAGGCCGCCACAACTACCTCTGCTGCTGCCCCCACTGATGCCTCTGCCGCTCCCTCTGCTGCTGCCTCGTAAGGGGGCCCGAGTCACGGAGACACCCTGCTCCCCTCTCAGCCAGCCTAGACGTCTCTCTCACTGACCATAGCGTCTGTGGGCGGAGGGACCTTCCTAGCCGCCGGAGGTTCCGTCCTTGAAGCCTGCTCGGATCTGCTCGGCTGATGGCCAGGACTCAGCTTTCCAGGGCGCGACGGACCCCTGGGGACGGCTCTCCAGGGCTCTCTGGAATGGAAATCTTTTCCACCATGTTTCTGCGTGCCTTGCAGTGATCAAGAATTTGTGGGGAATTCTTCTTGCAGGAAATATATGGGCTGTGGGTTCGGAGCTAGCATACATGAGTCTTTCTACTCTGCCATCTTGGCTCCACCCCCTCATAGTCATAATCTTATTGCATGCTCTCATCACTTTATACCTGGACTAATATAATAAACTTCTGGTAGGTCTTCTTGCTTCAAATTTCTCTCTACTCCCACCCATCTTTCATTTAGCTTCCAAAATGAAGCTTCCATTCTAGGATCAAATACACAGTCCTATCTTTGACTTTTAAAATCTTTCACAATCTGGAAAGTCCTTTCCTATATTTCTAGTTTTATACCTTTCATCTTATCTAGGCTTTGGGATGAAGTTTTATTTTATGATTACCCAGCACTGATCAGCAATATGTGGTTGTATGTCTTGGTGCTAAGGCTCCTTTTGACAAAAAGTAGCATGAAGCCTTTGCCTTTAACTTTTCCCAATTTTGTTATGATTTAATATTAGTTCATGATGAACGTATTTATGACTTTAGTCCATTTAATGCATACTCATAGTTTGCCTGCTTTTGTCATCAGTGCTCCCTGCAGTGTGCATGCTAAAGTATGTATTGCAAGTGAGGTATGGGTATTTCTGATCTGTTCTGATGTGTCTTGCCATATTGGAGTTTTAGCACATTAAGAAGTGTTACTCACTCTGCTCTGCTCTGTGACAAGCTGATCATCACAATGATTTTAAATGGGACCAATCTTCAATCCTAACCTGTCGTATTTTTTTCTGAGACTAATAGCTGTTTCATAACACTGAATTTTACAGGATCAGTGGGGTGGGTAGAGCAAAGGTGGTGGAGTAGCATGAAGAAGTTCAGGGAGGTCCCCACCAAAATTCTAAACAGCTCTGGAAAATGTACTTAATAATATTTTTTCCCAATTACATGTAAAGATAGTTTTCAACATTCTCTTTTATAAGATTTGAGTTCCAAATTTTGCCCCCCTTTCCCTCCTCCATTCCCAAGATGGCATGCAATTTGATATAGGCTATACACATACAATCAGATTAAACACATTTCTGCAGTAGTCATGTGAAAGAAGAATTCAAACAAAAGGGAAAAATTATGAGAAAGAGAAAACAAAACAAAAAGAGAAAATAGTATGCTTTGATCTGCATTCAGACTTCATAGTTCTTTCTCTGGATGTGGATAGCATTTTCCATCATGAATCTTTTGGAGTGGTCTTAGATCCTTGCATTGCTGAGAAGAGCTAAGTTTGTCAAAGTTAATTCTCATACAATGTAGCTATAACTGTGTACAGTGTTCTCTTGGTTCTGCTCACTTTACTCTGTTCAGTTCATGTAAGTTTTCTAGGTTTTTCTGAAATCCTCCTGCTCATCACTTCTTACAGAACAATAGTATTCCATTACATTCATGTACCACAACTTGTTCAACCATTACTCGCTTGATGGACATTCCCTCAATTTCTAATTCTTTGCTGCAAAAAAAGAGCTGCTATAGATATTTGTGTACATGTGGGTCCTTTTCCCTTTTTTATGATCATGTTAGGTATAGACTTAGTAGAGGATCAAAAGGTATACACAGTTTTATAGCCCCTGGAGCATAATTCCAAATTACTCTCTAGATTGGTTGAATCAGTTCACAACTCCATCAACCATGCATTAGTGTTCCAATTTACCACATCTTTGCCAACACCCATCATTTTCCTTTTCTGTCATATTAACCAATCTGATAGATGTGAGGTGGCACCTCAGGGTTGTTTTCATTTGCATTTCTCTAATTAATATTGATTTAAAGCATTTTTCATATGACTATAAATAGCTATAATTTCTTCATATGAAAACTTCCTGTTCATATTCTTTGACCATTTATCAATTAGAGAATGACTTGTATTCTTATAAATTCAACTCAGTTCTCTATATGCTTGAGAAATGAGGCCTTATCAGAAAGAATGACTATATAAAAGCTTTCTGCTTCCCTTCTAATATAATTATTGCATTTTTTTGTTTGTGCAAACACTTTTTAATTTAATGTAATAAAAATTATCCATTTTGAATTTCATAATGTTCTCTGTCTCTTGTTTGTTCATAAATTCTTCCCTTCTCCGTAGATCTGACAGAGTAACTATTCTTTCCTAATTTGCTCATGGTGTCATCCTTCATCTCTAATTCATGTGGTCATTTCAATCTTATCTTGATATACATATTCTGCCATACTATTTTCCAGTTTTCCCAACAGTTGTTGTCAGATAGTGAATTCTTATCCCAGAAGCTGGAGTCTTTGAGTTTATCAAACAATTAATTACTATATTATATATATATTCATATATATATGATATTATATATATGTAGTATATATAATATATACTATATTATAGATTACTATAGTCATTTATGGCTGTCTTTTGTACCTAATCTATTCCACTGATCCATGACTTTGTTTCTTAGTCAGTGCCAAATAGTTTTAATGGTTGTCACTTTATAACATAGCTTTAGATCTGGTACAGCTAGGCTGCTTCCCTTTACATTTTTTTCATTAGTTCCCTTGATATTCTTGACTTTTTGTTCTTCCACATGAATTTTGTTATTATTTTTTCTAGCTCTATAAAATGATTTTGGAAGCTCGATTGGTATGGCACTGAGTGAGTAAATTAGTTTAAATATAATTGCCCTTTTTATTATATTAGCTCGGCCTACATGTGAGCAATTGGTATTTGTCTAGTTGTTTCGATCTGATTTTATTTGTGTGAAAGGTGTTTTGTAATTGTGTTCATATTGTTCTTGGGTTTATCTTGGCAGGTTGACTGTCAAATATTTTATATTGTCTACAGTTACTTTAAATGGAATCTCTCTATCTCCTGATACTGGGCTTTGTTGGTAATATACAGAAATGCTGACAATGATGGGACAGTTTTAAAGGGCCATGGTTAGTCATTTTTCCAGCCCAGGTCAGCATAGGGTAATAGAGAGGTCTTCTGAATCTATGGCCATGGTCAGGTCAGGAGAGGGCTTCAGGGAGCGCTCTAGCACAAGGAGAGGCTTTGCACCAGGGTAAGAGGAGGTCCTCCATCTATACTAGGGAATCTCAGCTCTGTGCACGGGGTAGGAACAGGTTCCAAATTGTAGCTTTGTTGCTCACTATCCACTTTCTGGGTCACAGATCCAGGGTAGAGGAGGATTTCTGTGCCTAAAGGTGGCAGTACAGGGTGAAGAAGGGTAGAGGGGCAAGTTCTAAAGCAAGTGGTAGTAACATGGCTCAGACCCCCAGGACAAGAGTGGGGATTTCAATGAAGCCTGAAGGGGAATAACCAGGGCAGGAACCTTAAACCAAAGGGGAATCTACAGTTCATCATTCTGAACTGGCAGAGCTTCCCAGCCAGCTGGCAGTGGCTGAGTCCAGCAGTGTTCTCCTGTTATTCAGATCTACTCCCAGGTCAAGAATTTAGAAAGCTAAGATGAGGGGTCAGTGATGAGACTTTTCCTTAGACTGAACCACTTCAGGAGCCCTGATAGCTTACAGGTCTTTCAATCCGTGCTCTACCCAAGAGCCTTGAATAGCACAATACCCCATACACCAAGAAAGCAGGAACAGGATCAGCCTAGACCTTCCCTTCAGAAACGTGCAGAGTCTGGCCCTAACATCAAACCACAAGTCAGAAAATAGGCTGGAAGAATAAACAAACAAAGAAACAAAATAATCCCATTATGAAAGCTATGATGATGATAGGGGTACTGAAGACACATAACTAGAAGAAGAGAATGACTTCAAAACATCGGTAAGTAAACCCTCAAAGGAAAACACAGCCTGGGCACAGATTCAAGCATGGATGAAACCAGAAATTTTTTTAAAAAGAGTTTAAAAGGTGAAAAAAGTGAAATAAGAGCCACAGAAATAAAAATGGGAGGGAGGAAAGAAATGAGAGCTATTAAAGAAAGAATTAGGAAAGGACTTAATAGTTTGGTACAAACAGGTATAAAACTTTGCCCAAAGAACTCCCCTGAATGGATCAAAGAAAAGCCAATGACTCCATGAGATGACAAGAAATATTAAAGCAAAGTCAAAAGACTAAAAAAATGGAAAATGGAAAACAGATAGAGGAGGGGGAAAGTGTAAGGATCATTATACTACCTGAAAGCTATGACTTTTAAAAAAAAGAGTCTAGACATCATATTTCAAAAAATCTAAAAACCAAGCCAACAAAAACCTGTTCAGATCTCCTAGAACCAGAGGACACAGTTAAGTAGAAAGAATATATCGAACACTTCTTGAAAGAGAATTCCCAAGAACAAATTCAGAGCTTCCAGGTCAAAGAAAAAATATTGAAAGTAGCAAGAAAGAAAGAATTCAAATACAAAGGAACCCTAGTTAGGATCATACAGAATTTTGCAGACATGGTGTTGTAGGAATAGAGAGCTTGTAATGTGGTTTTTCAGAAGTAAGAGGACATGGGCTTACAGCCAAAAATAACTTATTTAGCAAAACTGATATTAATCATACATGGGGGAAAAATGGAATTTTAATGAAATAGAGGACTTCCAAGCATTCCTGATGAAAAGACCAGAGTTACATAGACACTTTCATGTTCTTTCACAGGAGTTAAGAGAAACATAAAAGATAGCCACAAGCAACAATACAGGATTGAACAAGGATAAATTACTTACATTCAAATATGAGGAGATGATACACTTGACCCCTTTGAAGCCTGTCATCACCATGGCTCATGATGGAGTTAGACAAAAGAGCCTGGGAGATGCGAAAGGTTCTGTCAGGTTTTAATGATCTTGAGAATGTAAATAGAGGGGGAGAAGAGGAAGGAGGGAAGGGAAAGGAAGATTAGGAAAAATTATCTCATGTAACCAGGGTGAGCAAGAAGAAGTCTTCATAAATAAGGAGGAAGCAGAAAAAGTGGTTGGCACTGGAACCTCTGTTTTCAGCAGAACTGGTTGAAGGAGGGAAGAATACATGCATATTTAAGTACAGTATATTTCACTCTACAGGGAAGCAGAAGGGGAAAAGGATAACAGAGAAAGGAGGATAAATTAAAAGAGGGAATAGTCCTAAGCAAAACAAACTCTAAGGATGTATAAAAATATTTATAGCTCTTTTGAGAAGCAAAGAAGGGTATCTGAGATGTTGCCCATCAATCAAGGAATGGCTGAATACGATATGACATCTAAATGTGAAAGAATTAGTATTGTGCTGTATACCTGGGAAGACTAATATGAACTTCCCTCTTTTAAAGAGGGAAGTCAACAGATCAAGAGAACAGTTTATACAATGAAAGACTTAGGAACTCTTATCAGTTTAATGACCAATGGTGATTCCAAAGGAAACAGGTTACCATACAACTAGGTGCCACAGTGGATGAAATGCTGGGTCTGGAGTCAGGAAGACCTGAGTTCAAATCAGGCTTCAGATACTTACTAGATATATGACCCTGGGTAAGTCATTTTACCCTATCTGCCTCAGTTTCCTCATCTATAAAATGAGCTGAAGAAGGAAATGGCTAACCACCACAGAATCTTTGCCAAAAAAACCCCAAATGGGAACACCAAGAGTCATACATGACTGAAACTGAAAAACATGTTATCTATATCCTGATAGAGAGGTGAAAGACTCAGAGTACAGAATGAGACATAAATATATATATGTATGTAAATATATGCATATATAGACACAAGTATATGTCTGTATATACGTGTGCATAACATATATGCACATGTATATATGCACACATGCATACATATACATGTATTTCTTTTGGCTATGACTGAGGGAATTTATTTTGCTTAAATATACATTTTTATAATAGATTTGTTTTGTTTTGTTTTTACATTCTCAATTGAGGGGAGTGGGAGGAAGAAAATGGAGATTTTTGCTTAAAAAATTAAATTTATTTTTTAAAAACCCTAGATAGGGTGCTAGCCCAATTAATTAATGGTATAACCAGAGCCCAATTAATCAGTGTTCCTGCCAGGTCTTCACAACTCTTGTAGGATCTTAGAGCACATGAGGTCACTGACTGGTATTTTCTTATTGTGTCATTGACCTCCCCTTTATAACATGGATAATAAGTTGAACTTTGAGGAAGTTATAATAATAATGAGGAAGCAGGTATGTGGCACAGTGGATGGAGCTCTGGATTCAGAGTCAAAAAGACAACTTGAGTTTAAATCCATCCTTGAACACTTAGTAGCTGTTTGACTCTGGGTAAATCTCTTAACTTCAGTCTCCCTCAGTTTCCTCATCTGTAAAATGGGCATAACAATAGCACCTACCACCCAGTGTTGTTGTGAGATTCAAATGAGAGTATTTGTAAAGTGCTTTGCAAACTTAAAAGCATCATATAAATTATGCCAAATGATCAGATTGCTCTTGGTCATATACTCTCCATATTTAAAAACATATATACTGAATTTATCCCTGGTGTGAGTAGCAAGGGCTTCAGGACCTGGGTTGAATAATGATTACCCTTCAAAGTAACAAACTTAAATCTGAGAGTAGTGAAGGCTGTGATACGGTTATCATTCATTTTCTGTATTTCATTAGAAATATAATTTATTAGTAGAACACAGCAAAGAAATTAACCATAAGTATTGTATGGGTTCATAAATGCACTGAGTCATAACACAGTGATGTTGAATGAGCATGGTTACACAATAGACACAAAATAACCCCTAGGAGTCTGCCTGTGTTGCTGTACCTTTACCACTTAGAGGTTTCTGTTGTATGATTCAGGTAATTTTACAGTAACCTAAAGAATCAAAATAATCCTGCTTTTTATATCCTTTCCTGTCTCTCTCCCAACCCACACTCACATTACTGGAACAGCAAAATATAGCCCAAAGGGTCCATCAGCAGGAACATTTACTGAGCCTACTTTGTGTCATTATTCTCTTGTAGCTGAGCAGTTTCTCCCTCTCTGGACAATAGAATATTTATCTTCTTTTTCAGCATTTGAATTCATCCATAAAATTGTGATATCGATTTATTGGAATACAAGATTTCATTTTAAAGTTCATTTTAAAGAAGTGAATGTTCATTTTAAAGAAGTGAATCTACAACGTTTGTATTTTAAAGAATTTATTCTCCATTATTAGCAAAGTAATAAAGATAATCATACATTTGATATCTGTTAGAAGGGGGAAAAGGGACAACCTAAGGGGAGAAAAAATCCTGAGTTGTTTGCTACTTATTTGCTTTTTGTATGAGACTGAGTTGTAGCTGAAATTTTACCTAGACTGATTTGGGATATTTTACTCATCCCAGGTCTGATGTTCAGAATTCTCTGTTCTGAGTCTCAAATATTAAGGGTTCCCTGCTTATGAATTTTTTCATTCATAAATTTGTCTTTTTGATAAGCCTCTTTCTGTTTATTTTAAGACATAACAAATAAACATAATTAACCATTTAATAGTCACTGTGTTAGAAACTGCTGATAGAAATATTCATAAAGAATGAAATAATTCCCACTCTCAAAGAGCTTACATTCAAACAAGGGAAGAGAAAGAATACATCAAAGTGTAGTGCCCTTTCTAGGGCTCCATTCTTAACCCCGACTAATTTTGGCAGATTTGGTTCTCACAAGGTGACTACTTACTAGAACCTGGAGGAACTTGTGTTATCTAGTAGTGTTATATAGTGTTGGTCATGAGTCCCCACTAGTGTGATCTTTAGTAACTATCAGTCAGACTTAATTAGCCTTTAGGAAAGGCATTTGCTAAGCAGGTATAGCAAGGACAGTAGCTACAGAAACATTTCACTAAACCAGGGTCCAATCTTCCCCTTGCACATACCTCTCCCTGAGGAGAGTAGCTTAAATTTAGAGAACATTCATGGGCAAAAGATAAACTCATCTTCTTATTTACCAGGAATCTTATTCTCCCCATAAAATTCCACTTATGGGTAACTCTCTTCTAGACTCTGAGTATTGGTGTATTTGAAGAGTCCTGAAGCTCCATTTTCTCAATGTGCCTAGTTTGCCTTCAATATAGCTCTCAGCTCTAAAGCCATATTCTCTAACTGACTATTGCTGTTCCAGGGGTACTGCTATTAGTGCTTATGGATCTTCTGATCTTTTGAAGGACACAAGGTCATCACCTAGGTAAGGAGGATTTGGTGAGGAATAGGAAACAAAGAAAATATCTCCCCCTTTTTCAAATCACAATTTCCTCTCAGAAGTCCTTGATTACTGGATTTAACTGCCATTCAACTCAATGGCTCTAAAATAAATTGCTTTTTTATATATAGCTCAAGAGGAATGATTTTATCTTCTTCAACCATTCAAAAGACATTTCCTGTGTTGTATCATCTGCCTTTATCCAATGACCCAAAGTCCCCATGATACTTTCAAATTGAATCTTTCCATATGTATTTTATGACTATTTGATTCAATCCAAACATTTGGGGTTTGTACAATTAAATGAGGTGGGAATGAGCCTTCATAGAATAAAAATAAATAGAATAAATACAAAGACAGTTGACTTAGGGAGAGGATGAGAAAAGGCTTCATATATAAGGTAAAGCTTGTGTTTAATCTTAACGGAAGGGAGAGGTTATGTAGGAGGCAATGATGAGGAAGCAGGATGAATGCATTCTAGGCATGGGTGATAGCAAGCAGGTAGGGAGAAATACACAAAGAGGATGTAAAAGAGGTTGGGACCAGGATGTGAAGTACTTGAAAAGTTAAGCAAAATAGTTTGAATTTTATATTAGAGGCAATAGAGAGTCACTGAAGTTCATTGAATAGAAGAGTGATAAGGTCAGATCTAAGGTTGGGATAAATCATTTTGGCAGCAGTGGATATGATTAAGGGAGTAGAGAAATACTTGAGGCAGGGAGATCAATTAGACTGTCACAATAACCTAGGTGAAAGATGCCAAGTGTCTGAATTAAGGTGGTAAATGAGTGGAGATGGGATAAGTTTTGAGATATACTGGGGAGGTAGAAATAGTAAGATTTGGCAACCGATTGGATATGTGAAGTGAGAGAAATACAGGGAAGATAACAAAGGAACTAACCTCAAAATCTAGGTGCCTAAATATATCAACAGCTAATGGCTGTGGGGTGAGGGATGAGTAAGTCAGGCATTTTGAAAGCACCCAGAACAATAAGCTGGTGAATTTGTCCTCAGCTATTTTTTTCTGTAGGAATAATCTTGCCAAGAAAAGGGCATGCTCTCACATCATTTCTTTTTAAATATTGGCGAATTTTCTCAGTTTGGCAGCTTTTTACTTGTATTATTTGGTTTGGTGGGGTCGAGCTGCCCCTAGGAAACTTCAGACTCTACCATATCCCTGGGATAATTGTTTTATTTTCACAGGAAGTGGGTGTAATTGGGTTGCATCAAATTACCAGTGGTGAGCAGAAGTGGTATAAAAGGCATCAGCTGGAACATGTATGACCAGAAAAGGAGGTAGACTAGTCACCGAGTGAAGACAAGGATTTATAGAACAAGTATTGAAGGTTTTGTGTTTGGTGTCATTTAAATACTAAAAGACCAGAGAAATAGACCACCTGAGTATTGGGGAGATCTTCTATTTAGTTCCTATTTAGATAGCACTCTTATTTACACAAATTCAATTCAGTATGGTTAACGTATTATGTACAGGAGAATGTAAGGTCTTTGCAGGCAGGGGCTATTTTGATTTTGTCTTTGCATTCCCAAAGCCAAGTATATGACAGGCAAAAACCTGTTGAACTGTTGAACTGAACTGTTCAAAGGATTTTTACATTATCCTATTTGATCCTTAAAACAAACTAGTGAAAAGAGGTATAGATGTGGAAATGGAGGCCAGGAGAGGTTATGTGACTTGCCCATGATCATACAGCTAATTAGTGTTGGAAACAGAATCTGAATCCAGGTATCTCCTGATTCTTAAGTTCAGTACTCCTTTCACTATACCGATCTCCCTCTCAGATGAAGGATTTCTCTGAGGATGCAGACAATAATTGTGAACGATGAGAAGGTTTAACCAGACTATGTTCACATTGGCAAAGGGTGTTGCCAAATCAACCAGGTACGTTGAAGTATTGAAGTTTAACAAAGGGAGCAGGCTAATACATGATCTATCCTTCAAAGGAGTGAGTTTAAATGCCTCCTCTCCAGGACTTAAGGTGAAAAATGCTGTCCGCCTCAAGAGAAAAACTGATGGAATTTTTTTCATTATTTTAAATTTATTTTTCTTGTTTATTATTGGTCTTTGTTTTCTTTCACAACATAATATGGAAATATGCTTTTCATGGTAGCATGTGTCTAACAAATGTCCCATTGCTTGCCTTATCAAGAGCAGGGGAGTGAAGGGGGAGGGAAGGAGAATTTGGCACTCAAAAATTTTAAAAATGAATGATAAAAACAATTTTTACATTTAATTGGGGAAAAAATTACTTTTTAAAATGCCTTCTCTCCATTCCCTCACCTAAGATTATCTTAGAGTCTGCCTTTTCTTGTCCAGTAGACCTTCTACATAACCCTCTTGATCTTAGAAGACCTTTCAGAAAGAACAGATAGCCCTGCACTTAAAGACATAGTCATTAGGAGTCCATTTCTCCAAGGGAACTCATTGTCATGTTTGAAAAGTTCAAGAGAATTTATCATTTTATTAATAAGGCTAGCATGTTATTAATAAAAGAGGTCAGTGACAAAGACTCCTCATGGAACTCATTCAATGTTTATGTGCCTTTGGAAAGGTGAATGTTCCTGAGTGTGGCAGTCAACTCTGATTTGTTAACAAGAAAATGAATATTATAATGAGATATGGGTTCATTCTAATTAGGGTCTTGTGGGTATGTAATTTGGATCACCTGAGTTTTGGTCAAAGGGACTTATCAATTTCCATATCACCAATCTGACAAAAAGGAGAATCTACATTTCCCCAGACCTGTCTGAGTAAACACAGTGAGCAGGAATCCACCCAAAAGCCTAAACTTAGAGTTTCTTTGATTAGATTTTAGCAATCCTGGCTGAGTAAGTCTTTGAGAAAGATTTCTCACACTGGTTGATTTCTGGATGAGGAAGCAGAAAAGGAGAAAAACCTTGGTCCTGATTCGATAATTAGTTATAAATATAAGAGGAATAATCATTTCTCTTACCATCACACACACACACACAAAGTTCATGAAAGTTGCTACTAGAGCAGTGCTGATTTCTTCTAAAGATATCTAGTTCTTTAATGAAAAAAGTTAAAATTAAATTAACTCAATTTACATAATTTCTTGATATCTTCCAATTCTTTCCACCAACCTAGTTTCAAGTCTGAGAAGAACCATTTCAAGATTAGTTTTGCTTGTAACTAATCTCTTCCTTAATTTACCTTTCCTCTATTTCACTTCTTTCCACCCTTCCTGTTTTGCTGTTGAACTCAATGTATTCCTATACCAAATTCATTACACATGCACATATGATTGTTTATATATTCGATATTATTATTTACAGAAGTTTGACAAAGAGAGGAAGAGAGATGCAAGTGTATTAGAAGCCTTAGAAAGATTAAAAGTGGCTTTGGAAAGTTATTCACTGCTACAGTTTCTAAAGTAAAGGATAAGTGTAAAGATAAAACCAAAAAAACAGTTTCAAAAGAGTGTATGGGTGGGTTTCACATCTATGAAACATATACAAAATTATACCCTGATTTAAGTTAATTCAGTATCTGAAAATCTATGTTTACAAAACAGATTTGAGATGTTGAGTTTGGAAGAATCAACTTGGAAGTAGATTGGCTTAACAAAAGAAGTTAGACACTTGGGAATGCTCATTCAGTTAACATGCTTTTTAACTTTTATTGAGAATTTTTGTTTTTACTTTACCTCCCCATTCTGACCCAGTAAGCCACCCCTTGGACAAAAAAAAAAAATCAAAATTTGAAAAAGAAAACAAAAGTTGGAATAAAACTAAGGAACATTATCCATTAGGTCTGTTTACAGTGTTCCAACCTCAGAGTTTCTTCTCTGGAAAGGAGGGAAGACTAGACATTTTCTTATTTCTTCTTTGGAGCTAAGATGGGGAAGTAAAACTTCAGAGTGCTTAGGGATTTTTGGTTGTTTCCATTTCTTTCCATTGTTGTAGTCACTGTGTTTATTGTTTTCTTCGTTCTGCTTACTTCCCTCTACATTAGTTCAAAGGATGAGAGATTCAGAGCTAGAAGGAACTTTAGAGGACATCTACTCTAATGACTTCATTTTACAAATGAAGGAAATGAAGCCAAGAGAAGCTAAATGACTTGTCCTAGGTCATTCTGACCTAGCAGGAATGTAGCAGGGGGAGATCAAGGACTTGAACTTGAGTCTAATGACTCTAATTTCAGTGATCTTTCTATTGCTTCATGTTGTCACTCCATTCATATTAATCTTTCCATGATTTCTTGACTTCAATCAATTAGCATTTACTAAGTGTCTATACAACGCCAGACTTTAGGAACACAAAGAAAAAAATGAAACAGTTCCTGCTCTCAAAGAACTTATATTCCTTCAAGGAGACAATACACACTTAAATTCTTTATGAAATACATAAAGAATAAATGTAAGGCAAATTTGGCAGTGGTAGGGGATAGCATGAGCAGCTGAGGAAGTGTTCACAAAGAAGATGTCATTTGAGCAGAGTTTTGAAGTAAACAGGTGGGAGATTCCAGTGCTGAATTACAGGGTTCAGGAAGGGAAGTAAGGCATCATAAGGTTGGAAAGGTTGGTTAGAGCTAGGTTGTGAATGGCTTTGAAAGTTAAACAAAGGAGATGATGTTATTGACTGCTAGAGGCAACAAGAAATCACTAAATATATAGAATAGATTATTGATAGAGTCAAACCTGAACTTTGGTAGCTATATAGAGGACAGGTTGCAGTGGGGAGAGACTTGAAACTTGGAAATGAATCAAGAAGCAATTGTAGTAACTCAGATGAGAGGGGATGAAACTAAATTAAATGTGGAGGTTAAATTTGGGATACAAGAGAATAAAGAGTCAAGTTTAACCCCAAATTTCACATTTGAAGACTAGAAGAATGGTGGTACCCTGACAGAAACAGGAAATTTCGGAAGAGGGGATGGGTTTGGGGGGAAATATGATGAGTTTAATTTTGAAGATGTTGAACCTAAATTTTCTGGCTTATTTGTAGTCATTTTTTTATAGTTCAGTAATATTTCATTGTATTCGTGTACTCAATTTGCTCATCCAATTCTCAAACAAGAATTCAAGATGAAGCAGTGGTAAAACCAGAGGCTGGAACTTGAACCTGGCTTTGATTTATTCAACCTTTGGCAAATGTGGAAAGAAGACCTGTGGTCCAGAGAAAAATTACCTTCTCAGCTGGGATACAGTAACTCTTCCTTTCAGAGCAGAGCCACTGTAGATTTGATAAAGTAATTGAAAAATTGTGTATGGTTAATCTTGTTTGTGCTCCCCTTCAGTTTTCTTCCTTTTTACATCTCCACTATTTTGCTACCTCACTTTCTCATTGTTTTTAACTTTATTAATTAGCATTTATGTTATTAAGCAACTCAATTTTTAATAATGATTTTACTTGAAATAAAGTGGCTAAAATGTTCATACTTTTTAACCTAGACATTCAACTGCTGGGTATATACCCTAAAAATGTTATTAAAATAAAAAGATCCATATATACCAAAACCTTTATAGCAACATTTTTTTGTGGTATCAAAAAACCGGAAACAAAGTAGATACCAATTAATTGGTGAATAGCTAAACATATGGTATGTGAATGCAATGGATTGTTACTGTGCTATGCAAAATGGTGAACAGGAAGAATGAAGAGAAGCCTAGAAAGATCTACACATACTGATGAAAAGTGAGATAAGCTGAGCAAAGAAAATGTTAAACAAAATTGACTGTGACACTGAAAATAAAAAAAAAAATGACCACAAAACAATCCAAAAGGAGTGTTGCAAAATTATAAATAACACATTTGGCTCCAAATAACAAATATGAGAATACATCCCTCCTGCTCCTTTGCTAACATAGGGGATCATGAGTAGAACACTTCTTCCAACTACAAATTTTTTATGTATTGGTAGGTTTTGATGATTTTTGTCTTCCTCTTTTTTGTCCATTAAAAAAAAAACTTGGGGGGCAAGGAGCCAAGATGGCAGAGTAGAAAGACACATATGCTAGCTCCTAACCCACAGCCCATAAAATACCTGTAAAGAAAATCTCCCAACAAATTCTGGAGCAGCAGAAGCCACAGAACAATGGAGTGGAGGAGATTTCTGTTCCAGAGAGACCTGAAAAACTGACACAAAAGGTCCGTCATACACCAGACCCAGAGCAGAGCCCAGCTCTTCCTTGGCCACGCTGCACCAAGAGGAGCAGATCCGAGCAGGCTTCAGGGACAGAATCTTCAGTGGCAGCGCAGGTCCCTCCACCCACAGGCACCAAAGGTCAGTGAGAGAGCCTGTTTGGCTGGCCGAGAGGGGAGTGGGGTGTCTCTATAATGCAGGTCCCCTCAGGAGGCAGCAGCAGAAGCAGCAGCAGACAGGAGCTCCCAAAGCGGACAGGAGCTCAGATCCATTGTTGAAAGTCTCCTCATAAACCCCTTGAAGAAACTGAGCCCTGCATGTGGCCTTGCCCCCACCTGACCACCTGAACTTAATGTCACACTGAATAGCAGTCCCACCCCTGCTGAAAGCCCTGAGGCTGGGAAGCAGCATTTGAGTCTCAGCCCCCAAGAACTAGCTGGGCAGAACTGGAAGGAAGGTGGCTTTGGAGAGGAAACTCAGAAGTCAAGTAACTGACTGGGAAAATGCCAAGAAAAGGGAAAAAAAAATAAGACCATAGAAGGTTACATTCTTGGGGGACAGATATCTCCTCTCATCCTTTCAGATGAGGAAGAAAAATGCTTGCCATCAGGGAAAGACATAGAAGTCAAGGCTTCTGTATGCCAAACATCCAAATATAAATATTCAATGGGCTCAAGCCATGGAAGAGCTCAAAAAGGATTTTGAAAAACAAGTTAGACAGGTGGAGAAAAAGCTGGGAAGAGAAATGAGAGAGATGCAAGAAAAGCATGAAAAACAGGTCAATACCTTGCTAAAGGAGACCCAAAAAATGCTGAAGAAAATAACACCTTGAAAAATAGGCTCACTCACCCACACAAATCTTCTGCATTCCTATATATTAGCAACAAAGTCCAACTCCAAGAGATAGAAAGAGAAATCCCATTTAAAGCTAGAGTAGACACTATAAAATACTTAGGAGTTTACCTGCCAAAACAAACCCAGGGATTATATGAACACAACTACAAGACACTTTTTGCACAAATAAAGTCAGATTTAAGTAAGTGGAAAAACATCAGTTGTTCATGAGTAGGCCGAGCTAATATAATAAAAATGACAATTCTACCTAAATTAATCTACTTATTTAGTGCCATACCAATTAAACTATCAGATAATTATTTTCTAGAGCTGGATAAAATCATATCAAAATTCATTTGGAAAAACAAAAGGTCCAGAATATCAAAGGGACTAATGAAAAGAAATGCTTGGGAAGGTGGCCTAGCGCTACCAGACCTCAAATTGTATTATAAAGCAGCAATTATCAAAACCACTTGGTATTGGCTAAGAAACAGAGGGGTAGACAAATGGAATAGGCTTGGCACTCAAGACACAGTTGGCAAGGAATATAGCAACCTCCTGTTTGACAAACCCAAAGATCCCAGCTTCTGGGATAAGAACTCATTGTTCGACAAAAATTGCTGGGAAAACTGGTTAACTGTGTGGCGGAAATTAGGCATAGACCCATGCCTGACACCGTACACAAGAATAAAGTCCAAATGGGTACATGATTTAGGTATAAAGATTGATACCATGAATAAACTGGAGAAGCAAGTTATAGTGTATTTATCAGATTTATGGAGAGGGGAAGAATTTTTTTCTAAAGAAATGATAGAAAGCATTATGAAATGCAAGATGGATAATTTTGATTACTTTAAACTGAAAAGTTTTTGCACAACCAAACCCAATGCAACCAAAATTCGGAGGGATGTAGTAAATTGGGAAAAAATTTTTACAGCTAAGCTCGGGGATAAAGGCCTCATTTCTAGAATATATAGAGAACTGACTCAAATATATAAACATCCAAGTCATTCCCCAATTGATAAATGGTCAAAGGATATGAACAAGCAATTTTCAGGGGAAGAAATCAAAAATATCTATAATCATATGAAAAAGTGCTCTAAATCACTATTGATTAGAGAGATGCAAATCAAAACAACTCTGAGGTACCACATCACACCTGTAAGATTGGCAAACATGACAGAACAAGAAAATGATAAATGCTGGAGAGGATGTGGGAGAGTTGGAACACTAATTCATTGTTGGTGGAGCTGTGAGATCATCCAACCCTTCTGGAGAACGGTTTGGAACTATGCCCAAAGGGCTACAAAAATGTGCATACCCTTTGACCCAGAAGTATCACTACTAGGATTGTATCCCCAAGAGATTATAAAAACGGGAAAGGGTCCCACGTGTACAAAAATATTTATAGCAGCACTCTTTGTGGTAGCCAAAAACTGGAAGTCAAGGGGATGCCCATCAATTGGGGAATGGCTGAATAAATTATGGTATATGAATGTAATGGAGTACTATTGTGCCATAAGAAATGATGAACAAGAAGACTTCAGGGAGGCCTGGAAGGACTTATATGATCTGATGCTGAGCGAAAGGAGCAGAACCAGGAGAACTTTGTGCACAGCAACGACCACAGTGTGCAAGAGTTTTTTCTGGTAGACTTGGAACTTTGTAATAACACAAGAACTTACTGAGAAAAAAAAAAATCCTAATGTCGGTCTTCTAAGGCAAAATGCCTTCCACACTCAGAGAAAGAAATGTGGAAGTCACTTGCAGAATGTAGCAGATCATGTTTGTGTGTGGGTGGGTTTCAGTGTATTATGTGTTGATTTGTTATATGATTTCTTCCATTTATTTTAGTTCGACTACATAGCATGAATATAGTGAAAATGTGCTCAATAGGAAAGTATATGTAGAACCTAAACAGAATTGTATGCTGTCATGGGGAGGGAGGGGGGTATTGGGGGAAGGGTGGGGGGGAATAAAATCTTAACTTTAAGGAAATGATTGTAAAACATTAAAAAAATAAAAAAATAAAATTTAAAAAAAAAACAAAAAAAAAATAGGCTCACTCAATTGGCAAAAGAGGATCAAAAAGCCAATGAGGAGAAGAATGCTTTCAAAAGCAGAATTAGCCAAATGGAAAAGGAGGTCCAAAAACTCACTGAAGAAAATAGTTCTCTCAAAATTAGAATGGAACAGATGGAGGCTAATGACTTTCTGAGAAACCAAGAAATCACAAAACAAAAGCAAAAGAATGAAAAAATGGAAGAGAATGTGAAATATCTCATTGGAAAAACAACTGACCTGGAAAATAGATCCAGGAGAGACAATTTAAAAATTATGGGACTACCTGAAAGTCATGATCAAAAAAAGAGCCTAGACACCATCTTTCATGAAATTATCAAGGAAAACTGTCCTGAGATTCTAGAACCAGAGAGCAAAATAAGTATTCAAGGAATCCACCAATCACCACCTGAAAAATCCAAAAAGAGAAATACCTAGGAACATTGTGGCCAAATTCCAGAATTCCCAGGTCAAGGAGAAAATATTGCAAGCAGCTAGAAAGAAACAATTCCAGTATTGTGGAAATACAATCAGGATAACACAAGATCTAGCAGCTTCTACATTAAGGGATTGAAGGGCATGTAATAGGATATTCCAGAAGTCCAAGAAACTAGGACTCAAACCAAGAATCACCTACCCAGCAAAACTGAGTATAATACTTCAGGGGAAAAACTGGTCTTTCAGTGAAATAGAGGACTTTCAAGCATTCTTGATGAAAAGACCAGAGCTGAAAAGAAAATTTGACTTTCAAACACAAGAATGAAGAGAAGCATGAAAAGGTAAATAACAAAGAGAAGTCATAAGGGATTTACTAAAGTTGAACTGTTTACATTCCTACATGGAAAGATAATATTTGTAACTCTTGAAACTTTTCAGCATCTGGGTAGTTGGTGGGATTATACACACACACACACACACACACACACACACACACGCACATACACAAACACAGAGACAGAGAGCACAGAGTGAATTGAATAGGATGGGATCATATCTTTAAAAAAATTAAATTAAGTGGTAAGAGAATAATATATTGGGAGGAGAAAGGGAGAAATGGAATGGGGCAAATTATCTCTCATAAAAGAGGCAATCAAAAGACTTTTTAATGGTGGGGAAAAAGAGGGGAGGTGAGAGAAAAACATGAAGTTTACTCTCATCACATTCAACTAAAGGAAGGAATAAAATGCACACTCATTTTGGTATGAAAACCTATCTTACAATACAGGAAAGTTGGGGAGAAGGGGATAAGCAGGGTGGGAGAGATGATGGAAGGGAGGGCAGTGGGAGGAGGGAGCAATTAGAAGTCAACACTCTTGGGGAGGGACAGGATCAAAAGAGAGAATAGAAGTAATGGGGGGCAGGATAGGATGGAAGGAAATAGTCATAAACAACATGACTATTATGGAAATCATTTGCAAAACTACACAGATATGGCCTATATTGAATTGTTTGCCTTCCCAAAGGGAATGGATGGGGAGGGAGGGATGAAGAGAAGTTAGAAGTCAAAGTTTTAGGAACCACTGTCGAGTATTGTTCTTGCTACTAGGAAATAAGAAACACAGGTAATGGAGTATAGAAAGTTATCTGGCCCTACAGGACAAAAGAGAAGATGGGGACAAGAGAAGGGAGGGATGATAGAAGAGAGGGCAGATTGGTGGTAGGGGCAATTAGAATGCTCAGTGTTTTGGGGTGGGGGAGGGGACAAATGCGGAGAAAATTTGAAACCCAAAATTTTGTGAAAATGAATGTTAAAAGTTAAATAAATAAATTAAAAAGGAACTGTACATGAAGCTCTGAATTTATATATATAATTTAAATATAATAAAGTAAACATAACCTCATTTTTTTTACTTTTTAAAAATTCTGAACATGGTAAATGCCAAATAAAATGGTTGTTTTCATGTACATGATAAAAAAAAAAAAGACTTATAAGGGATGACTCTCTTGGAAGGGAAATGGGACAAAGGGTTGATGGTAAGACAAAAAACATCAGTACAAACAAATTTCAAAACCTTTTTAAAAATTTTGATTCATGTCCTAAGGATCTGAGTTGAAATGTTTCTATAGGTCACTGATCAGAAGATCTGGTGAATCAAGTGATCCAGTTGGAGGATACCAGGGGCATCATTCAGGAGTCTCTGAGTAAGGACAGAAGACTAGAGATCTCTTCCTGAGTGGAAACAGGTATCAAGCATGGAATTTGGCACATCTTATATGCTCACTAAATACACATTGATTGCCTGAATCAAAAGTATATTCCTAATTGGATCAAGAAGGCTGTTTAGAGGCCTGAGATGGTCTTTTCCAGTAGGTGTATCAATATAGGTTTAAATGGTTTAAATGGCCTTTAGTCTCTGAAACTTATATAGAATGTTAATCTTTCCAAAGTTCTTTTCACAATGATTCTGTGAAGCAGTTTTAAAGGTAATATTGATTCTATTTTATGAATGAGGGAACTGAGGCTCAAGGAGCTTAAGCGACTTCTCCATAGTTGCATAATTAATAAACATTTGATGCAGGATTTATTATGGGTCAAGTCTAGTGATACAGGGTTGGGATTAGAATGCAATGAAATCCTCTTGGACTATAAAATTCAATAATAATAATGAACTTACAATTTAAGATTAAAAGGATACAATTTGTTAATTCAAAAGGATGTCACTTTCCTTTGCCTTTGAATTTATCTGGGTAGCAATGTTGGGTCAGAAAAACTTCCCACAGGGAAATCGAAATTCTATCAAACCTCTGGTCCCCCTAACTCTAGCTTGGACCTCAGGTAACAAAGAAGCTACATGAACATGGAAGACCGAGTTCCCTAGATCAACAAAATCCTGAAAATGTCTTCCTGGCTTCCCTTAAAGGGAAATTAGTCCAGCATACTAAGATCCCATTTTTCCCATACCATGTCTTTTCTGACTCTAGGTTCAATAAGTTTTCTGCTACATCATTTTACATGTATCTGTAACCCAGCAGTTGTCTGTATAAAGTTACTTGGGTTCACTTGCTTTTTCATATTCCTTTCTACCCATAGACATTTGAGAAGGTTCTCCCCAGACTACAATTTTCTCCTCCCACTGGTCATCCCCAAGTGTGATTTTCCCTTAGTCCATATCCCACTGTCCACTTCTCATTTGAAGCTGGGAGATGCCTTATACTATGACCACACACTGGAACTTCCTTATGAGAATGAATGACCCAGTTTTTAGATAGTGAAACAGGCCCAGACATGTGGGTTTCTTTCTGCTATTTTGGGGAATTTATAAATACAGGTTGTTAATTTAAAAAATAAAAATCATCCTATGATCCTTTCTCCATAAGATCTCAGAGCCCCCAAGCCAAGATGAAATTTTGACTGTTTGGAAAGTATAATTCTCTTACCTAATTAAATTCTGTATATTTCAAGCTAAACATTGGTATCCTCCAACTGTCATTCCCAAAAGTGAATAAATAATAGACATGTAGTACAAAGTATTTCACTCTCTTATTTCCTGTTTATCCTGTAAATAGCATGTGTATATATATATATATATATATATATATATATATATATATATTTTGCATGCTATCACTACTGCGCCTCCCCCTCCGCTTAGACTGTAAACTCCTTGAGGGCAAGGGTTGTCTTTTGAATCTTTTTGTATCCCTAGCACTCAGCACAGTGTCTGGAACATAGTATATGCTCAATAAATGTTCACTGAATTACATTGATTTTTTAAATGAAAAGGAGAGTTTTTTCAAATTCACAGATAGAATCAGAAATTATAACAGAGTTAAAGAATATTGAAATTCAAAATGAAAATGTCTATACTTTTTCAGGCAGAGATTAAAAAAATCAGAAGGGAATGAAATAAGAACTTATTAAGAGCTTTCTGGGTAGTAGCATGGTGGATAGAGCACTGGGTTTGGAATCATGAAGACATCTTCCTGAGTTCAAATCTGACCTCAGAGAGTTGTGTGACTGGGTAAGTCAGTCAGCTCCATTTGCCTTAGTTCCTCATCTGTAAAATGAACTAGAAGAGGACATGGCAAATCATTCCAGTATCTCTGCTAAGAAAATCCCAGTTGAGGACATGAAGAATTGGACACAACTGACCAGTAACAAGGAGTGTCTGGTATGGCACTTTACAAATATTCATTTCATTTAATCCTCATAACAACCCTGAGATGTAGGTGCTATTATCTTCATTTTACAATTGAGAAAATCAACCCTTAGACAAAGTTATCCAAGTTCTGATAGCTAGTAAATAACTCAGGTCACAGTGGAACTCAGGCCTTTTTGACTCCATCCTTTCCCCACCCCAGTATCTAGCCCATTGCTGAGTTCATACTAGTTGTTCTATAATTTGTTACTGGATCAAGCTTTTAGATTCATTTCATCCCTTTTATCTGATTCTAGAATTAGATATATTGTTCATCTATTCAAAACAGACATTACACAAGACCTATTCAAGAGGAAAATGCTTTCAAAAAGTTCTCCTTAATGACTGAGAGGCCAGATGGCATTCACAAATAGAATGGAATAGGTTCTTTTGTAAAAAAAAATAATAATAAACTACTTTGGAACATAGTATTCTCCTTATGCATTTGTTGGATAGGCACACAGATCTAGACTGTGGTATTATTTTTTAAAAGTAGATATGGTTTTATATTAAAGAACTATGATGGGATCTAAATGAAATAATAAAGACAAAGACAGAACCATTACGAAAGATAGAAAAGGAAACCATGCATCTGAGATGGATAACATGTATCTTGTATTCGGACAAATTCTAGTTATTCTTCAAGGAGTGCTACTCCTCTATGAAGCCTTCCTTGATCATCCAATCATAAGAACTCTTTCCCTCCTTTGAATTCCTAAAGCCCTTGGTGTCTTCTTTTGTGTTATAGTTTACAGGGATACATCTCTGTTACAGTCGTGGACCACTCAAAGTGTGGGTAACGGAATCCAGACTTCCCTGTGAGCAGGGCAGAAGCGCTAGAACCCTAAAGTGCAATCATGGAAATGGATAACAAACCCTCCCCAGTCCAGTAAGAGACGAGAACCATCTTAACACTGAGTCTGGGGAGCAGAGTGGTGCTGCACCTGGCAGTGTTTGAATTGCACTGCAAAAGAGCAGAGGAACTGATCTAGATTTAGAGTCAGCAGTAACAGAAACATTTCCCTGCCTCTTACACTGCTCACCCTCTCCCCCGAAACATACACACAGGAGACTGAGACTGGGGAGAGACAGGGTAGCAGTGCCGACTACTAAGAGAGAAGTGGATTTTGATCAGGGCAGGCTTCCTGAGAGGCTGCCCAGCTAATCAATTGTAACTTTCCAGTCAGAGGCAGCTAGGTGGTGCCATAGTGTGTAGAACCCCAGGCCCGGAGTCAGGCAATTCATCTTTCTGAATTTAAATCTGGCTTCCGACACTTACTAGCTGTGTGACCCTGAGCAACTTGAAGAAGTTTGGTGAAAACATTCCACGTAGGGTAGGAGACACAATGAAAGCAAATGTGAGGGAGCAGGAAAGGTACAAAGTTTCGCTGGAGCAGGAAGTTTATAAGAAGGAGTAGTATAAGATGAAATTTAATCTCATCCTATCTAATGGAGAGGTTTTTACTTTGGAAGGAAGATAAACTCATCATTATAAAATCACTACTTCTACTAATTGTAGAGACAACTTCATCATAAGTGGGAGTCTTCATTTACTTTTGTATTTGCTGTCCATGAGATGAAGTACAGCCTAGCAGAGAGAGGGCCACACCTGGTGTCAGGAAGACCAGAACTCAAGTCTTGTCTTCGACATAAACTATGTGATAGGCAAATCCCTTAACCCCTCAGTGCTTCCAGGGAAATCTCTAAGACTCTATCTTCCAATTGAGTTGCCAATCTCTATTGGCAGAGGTAGTTTCCATATTAAAAATTCCTCTCATGGATGAAATCATAGCCTAGATGTCCTCTCCTCACAAGGAAGTTGTTTATGAAAAACTGCTCATGATTTTTTTTTTTCAAATTTTTTAGTTTATAGAACAACTGCTGTGTTATCGGAGCTGGAAGGACAAAGTTCAAGTGGATGGGAAAGTTACAGCATCCTTCAACTGCCAAATTTACTGCCTTTGTCAACCAGCCTCCTGAATCTCTCATGAGCCTAAAAGCTACCTAGGAAACCAAGAGGAAAATTTGGTTAAGGATAAATGTTGACCCAAAAGTTAAAAGGTCAGTAAAATCAGAAGGGCCTAATGATAGTATCACTAAGAGTATGGAATATGTTGCAGAGAGTGGCTAAATGTGGAATCACAAAGAGGGAATTTCTAAGGCAGAAGCTGGTTATATTATCATTTAGAAGAAAAGGACTCAAATTCACTTGTAGGAAACCACCACATGCCAGAAAGAATAACGACCCTATTGTGTCACAGCAGGGGGTTCTCTCCACCAGGGATATTTGCAGTCAGATACCCAGCTCTTAAAATGAATGTATGACCTGAATCATTTTCACTCAGTTCCTTTTTTTGATACTCATATGGCCAGGCTTAGCACAATTACAAGGCCACAGATCCACAGAGACCCACAGAAAATGAATGTGTGAATGAATGAGCATTTGTAAAGTATTTATCAACAGCATCTTTATATAAATACTCATAAATAAATGAATATTTATACTGACAGTCACTGTGCTAAACACTAGAGGTGCAAATACAAGTGTCCTTGTTCTCTCACAGTTTACATTCTCACGGAGAAGATGGCATGCTTAGAGGAGTGATGACAAGGGGGAGGGGTGGTGTTTTGGTTTGGGAGGTCACAAGGATAGTGGGTATGATTGTGAGGAATTTAACTGACACTCTTTCCAGAGGCAACGTTAGTACTGATTTGATTATTGTTCCAAAGCTGGAAAGGATGGGGGGCAAGGGGACATGATGAGGGTCATTTTGCTGGAAAGATGATGGAAGGATTATTGGCATGGCTATCCTCTGCGGTGGGGAGTTTTCTTGTTTTTGTCGAAAACAACAGATTGTGGCAAATATCCAATGCCCAATTATAGTAGATTAGGTAATGCAACCACGGTAACAAATAGAAAGTAGTTACCTGGCATTTGTTTTGTTTATTCCAATGGATTTTCTTTAGTGAAGATTTGGGTTTAGGAAAAAAAAATTAAAACTAGGGAATTTTGGTGGTTTTTAGAAAAAGGATTTTTTTTTCAACTAAAAAACATTCGTTTGTCCTGGATTGGTGATTATTTCCATGGTTTCTGATGCCATTTCCAATATATGTAGAGTTATATTCTTAATGCACTGAAAGAATATAATCCAACTACACCATGAAAAGAAGCATGCTGTGATGGATTTGGTATCAGAGGTTGTCATTCAGTTGTTTCAGTCATGTCCAACTCTTCGGAGGTCAGATTTGAACTTAGGAAGAAGAGTTCATCAGACTGTAGGCCTGGCCCTCCATCTACTGGGCCACTGAGCTTCCTTTGGTGTCAGACGACCAGAGTTCAAATTCAAATTTACTGCTTATGTGATCTTCAGCAAATCACTATATATCCTCAGACACTTCTTCATCTAGAAAAGGAGGGCACTGGCCTTAATTCTCTCTCTGGGGGCTCTTCTGGTTCTAAGTCTATGTCTATAAGTCCATGATCTAAGAAAACAAACAGTCACCACTTCCTTCCCCATGCCCTCCCTTCCACATACACAGAAAGCCAGCCTTTAATGCTTCCAACATGCTGTGCTGCTTAATAAATACCTTTTGTCCCATCTGCTCACCTGATGCTTTCTGTCCCTGATGAATATTTTGAATACAATTGTGCAAACTGAGTTGCTTTAACCTGAGTCAATTTCTGACATGATTTCTTGAACCACGCTGTTTCATAAGGGCAGAGACTACCGGCATTTCAGTTTTTAATGAGAATTAAAATACACGCACATGAACATGCACACACATGCACACTGCACACACATGCACACATACACACATTTATATTGTATGTACGTATGTATATATGGCACAATTCCTATTTTATACTATGAATTATAGAAACATTTGTCAGGTGCACAGTCTCTTTCATACATTAAAAAAGGTTAATCATAAAACATTATTGAGCTTTTTGCCTCCAGCAATGGATAGGGCTAGAGGACACAGAATAGATCTCTGATCTTGTTGTCAAAAAGAACTCCCAGGTGAAGAAATTCCATCTATCAAGGCACATTTTCTGAAACTCATAGTCTTGGAGAGTTGCAGAGAACTATGAAAATCAAGGTGACTTGCTCAGGGTCATACAGTATGTTAGAATCAGGACTTAAACCTAAATCTTCCTGGCTTACAGGCTCACTCTCTACCATGCCACTATAAAAGAATATCATTTTCAAAGTACTCAAAGTGTTCAAATACTCAAATGAATCCATGACCTCACCAATATGGGTGCTCCTTGCAGTGATACAGATTGCAATCTATCCATGCTTGTCCATCCTGTGGGACTCTTGGCCATACCCTGCCATAAAATGTCCCTAGTAGGGTCCACCCAACATGCTTTAGGTTTACTTCCTTTCTTCTCACATCATGAGGATGCTAGTAGGGACACTCAGGGTATCCATCTGTTAGCAATCAATCAAAAAGAATTTATCAAGTACTTACTATGTTCCCCATACTACACTAAGCACCAGTGATATAAAGACAAAAGTGAAATAGTCCCTGCCCTCAAGGAACTTATATTCTAAGAGAGCAGACAACACATACATATGTAAGTATATACACAATATGTAAAAAACAAATGCAGATATATTGGGGAGGATGACAAGTCAATAATTCATAATTAGAAGAATGCAGAATATAGTGTTGGGGGCAGCCAGGTGGTACCGTAGATAAACTGCTGAGTCTGGATTCAGGAAGACTGGAGCTCAAATCCAGCTGCAGGTACTTACCAGCTATGTGACCTGGGCAGGCCATTTAACCCTGCTTGCCTCATTTTCCTCACCTGTAAAATGAGCTGGAGAAGAAAACGGCAAGCCTAATATCTAATATCTTTGCCAAGAAGATCATGAACAGTCGGATATGACTAAAACAATCATTTTATGTTTTTCTGGTATCAAGTCATGTAGGGACTGAATAAATCTGCTTCCAGAAATGAATGAATGAACCTTTGGTCCCGCTTTTGTGTAATTTGTTTCTGATAATATATCTAGCATTTATGTAGCACTTGGAGGTTTCAAAAATATTATCTTAAATGATCCTCACAATAGTCCTATAAGGTACATGTTTTTATTATCTCCATTTTATAGATGAGACAACTGATACACACCAAGCTTAGGTGACGTGATCATGGTCACACAGCTACTACTTGGCTGAGGCAGTATTTGATTTTCTATTTTGCTGCCTCCAACTCCAGCACTCTATCTACTAGACAACTGGGCTGCCTACATCATAGTATTATAGACAGGAACAGACAAGATCATGGCCTTGTAGGCATCCAAAGGTCAGAAGAGCCATCAGAGGTCCAATAGGGCATAAATAACAATAGTATTATTTTCTGGTAGCCTGGTGAGGAATCAGTCCAGGGAATGAAGGAGCCCTGAATGAATGATCTACCCCAGCAGCAAATCAATCCAGATCTGAGACATCATATCTTGCAAGCAAGGGAGCAACTCATTCATGAGCTATGCTCAAGTCAGATGGGAGGATTGTCTTATAAAAATCCCTTTAAGTCAGAGTCCACTCTCCAGGGACTGAGTGGAAAGGAGAAATTGTGCCCTGGTTTGGGGAGGGGGCACAGTTCATAGTTCAATAAATATCCTTTTATTGAAGCTGATTAATATTAATTGGTTAATTGATATCAAAGAGATAACCATGTGTTAACTGACATTGGGGAAATGGTGCCTGGGAATTTAATGGTGAGAAAATACACTGAATGTGGACTCATGAACCATAGCATTAGAAAAACCATTCCTAAGTTCTTTGGTTTATCTTTACAACTCAGAAGGGAAAAGCAGTAACAGTTCTTCGGGAATCCAATCCTGCTAGTGTAAGTTGGTGTTAGGAGAATGATCTGGGAGCCTGTATATACTTCATATGGTAGTTTGTAGCAGCTGAGGGAAACAAGAAAAGCATTTGTCAAGTGGTGGGCTCTTCTTTTTCTATCTTACATTTCTCTAATGATATCTTTTCCTTCTTTGAAGTACCTTACTAGTTTTATGTCTCAACCTGATCACACCCACCATGGGCATCTCCATTGTCCTCTGTTATTGTGGTGTGTTCAGTTGTGTCAGGTATGTCTGAATCTTTGAGATCCCATTTGAGGTTTTCTTGGCAAAGATACTGAAGTGGTTTGCCATTTCCTTCTCCAGCTCATTTTACAGATGAGGAAATTCAACTTGGAACTAGAAGACGAGTCTTCATGACTCCAGGCCTGAGACCCTATCCACTGTACCACCCAGCTGCCCCTTGTGCTCTGTTATAGTCACTTTCAATTCCTTGGAGACTAATATGTTCCATGTCTCATAGTAAAATGACAACACTACTAAAATATTGTTATTAAAAAAATGAGCTTGTGTTTCTGGGAGTAGTGAAAGGAGCTTTGCAATTTCCTAAAAGGAATCCAACCTCTTCTCATTCTGTTAAATTCTAGGTACAACTCATTGTCTCTTTGTACTGTCTATACCAGATATACATATTTTAATAAGCTTTATTGTCATCTATCCATGATATAGGAAATAGACTTTGTTCATCAATTTGGTTGGATGATCAAGACAATTTTTTTTTTAATATTTACAGTTATCTTCCAAAACGCTGTACAATTTTCCAGGGCTTAATGCAATCAGCACAATTCCATCCACAACACAGGAGCACCTGGAGGATGTCATGATACAACAGAAATCTCTCTTGCATTTGAACTCTGCACCGAATCTCCATAACATACCTTTGGCAAGAACCCATCTCCCGATTTAATGCTTCACTTGATATTTGTGATCATAGGAGTATTGAATAGCATTATCTCAATTGTATGTTTCAAGGGACTCTTACATGATTTTGAAATATAGATGAGTGACCTATTGCTGGAAAAGTTTTTAGTGCTCTACTATATCAAATGCTTTTTTTTTTTAATAAGCAGAGTAAGTCTTATATTCTATACATCTTTCAGGCAGTAATATCTTTGCTAAGATGTGGTCTACTGTGAAAAACTACTTGCAAAGTTCTTTTTGTTTTCTCCTGATATGCTCATTGAAGATGCCTGATATATATTTATATCATTTTATATAGATAGGGAAAGTAAACATGAATAATGAACAGTTATTTATCTCTTGTCTTTCTTTTGAGGGAATATTAATAAAGCATGAGATTTTTTCCCACGCCTTTGATATCTTCTCTTTCTTCAGATACCTTGTGAAGCTGTCCTTTAATGTCCTCAAAATTGTTCTACCTTTAACACATCTCATCTATGTATATTTAGTCTGTTGTTCCATCTTTGTTCTTGGTAGCACTATTTCTATTTCCTCAATATACACATATAGGACGCTGATGTTAGAGTATAAATGAAGAGGTTCTACTTTCTTTGATGGTGGAAACTTCTAATTAATCAATGAATAACCATTTGTTAAGCACTTACTGTGTGCCAGCCTTCGTGCTAAGCACTGTGTCTATAGGAAGAGACAAAAGACAGTCTCTGTCCTCGAGGACCTTACAGTCTAGTGGGGAAGACAATTTGCAAACAAATATATACAAAGCAAGCTATATACAAGACAAATACAAAATAATTTTTAAAAATAAGTCATGAGAATTAAGAGGGTTGGAAAAGTCTTCCACTAAAAAAAGGGAGTTTAGTAGGGACTTAAAGGAAATTAGGGAGGTCAGTAGGTGGAGCAGATGAGGAAGAGCATTCCAGACATGGGGAACAACCAAGGAAAATGCCCAGAGAGAAATGAGAGTGTCCTGTTTGTGGAGCAACCAGGAGGCCAGGGTCACTGGATCAAAGAGTATGTGGTAAGGAGTAAGGTGTAAGAAGACTGGAAAAGTGGACTGGAGCTAGATTATAAAGGACTTTTATATAAATCTTTTCTGATTTTTTTCTTTTATTTCTTACCCTCATTTCATTGCATCCTTAAAAGCCCTGGGGATGATTTTGCTTAAATGGACCTCCTACCAAGATTTCCATAAACTGGTTTTGCCCTCCACAGTTTCTATTTGCTTTATGAGGTATAACTGGATCATAATTATCTATCATCCTTCTTGGTAAGATTTTACAAAGGTCTTTATATTCTATTTTAAGCTAGTGTTATCTTTGGCTCCCAACTCTCTTTGCTTTGTAAGTAAATCAAGTTTGTTGACTGAAATGCCTTTAATGTCTTTTGGTCCCTTGTTATCATAACTGATTTATATTAATTGAATTTCTATATAAGATTATTGTCATTGGTGTCAATGTCATTTCTACTGTTCTTTACACATTTTTATTTATCAATGATTTGCTTAGATAGGTCCACATTGAGTTATTTCAATTGTAAGCTGTACTTTTTGCATAATTAGTCTTCTATATAGATTCTGATCTTTAATTGAAAAAGTTGATAGTCTAACTATATACAGTCAGCTAATTCAGGGATGACTTCCATGTAAATGACAAGTCTTTTACCATCAAAACACAAGTTTAATTTAATGAGTTAAAATGCAATATATTTTTCATATAACATATATGTATGATGCTATTCATTGTTCATGGTGCTCAACACATTTTGTTTCAACAAAAATATTCATGATGTAAAGGCATGAGGCTTCTGTGCAGCCTACAAACCTTTGTCTATTTATTTCTGATTCATATCTTCCAATATATTTCTTGCAACTCTTGTTGTTGAGTATCAAAATGTGTGATTTAATATGGAGGTTCTTACTGAATCCTTTGTAGAGTTTCTCTAACTCTTCATCCTCTACAGTAGATAGTGGTAAATATGCTACAGCTATTTTCATAGTGGTCTTTTGGTACTGCAATGGAAAATGACTAAAGGACTGAAGTGCAGTCTCTTTTGGGTGAGTGATAGAAAATCAGCTCCATTAATAACATTTTGCATCTGATAGAAGAAAATTAGTTCGTCATAGAAGACACAGGGCTAGCCCTGGACTCAAGTCTTTCTTCTAATACTTCTTAGCTATGTGACTACCAGAAATTCACTTACAGTGAGGTAGGCAACTCTCAAAGTTGCAGATGGTTGCTGATAGACATCAGTAGAGAATTTCCACACAGTTTCCCTCATTTTCAAAATCACAGATCTAATTGACTCCTCTTGAAAGAAAGGAAGGAAGGAAGGAAGAAATGAAAGAAGAAAAGGAAGGAAGGAAAAAATGAAAGAAGGAAAGAAGGAAGAAAGGAAGAAATGAAAGAAGGAAAGAAAGGAAGGAAGAAAGGAAAGAAGGAAGAAATCTGATTAAATAACTTTAATAATAGCTTTTTACATTTTACATTTTAAGCTACTACTTAAAGCCGCACTAAGACTTTTGGGACATCCTATATATTCTGGGACAATCTTTCAGGTTGACAAAGCACTTCCTTTACAACAACCCTGTGAGATAGATAATACACATATTATTATGTATGTTTTCCAGAAAATCTAAAGGACTAGAGCATGTTCCCTCGGTTAGAAAGTATAGGAACCAGTACACAAACCCTAGGGAGGAACCATTTACCATTGATTGTTTTATTGTCGTTCTTTCCATTTACATGATTGAATTCAACCTGTATAATGGTTTTCCTGATTCTGTTACTTCACTTTGCATCAGTTCATATAAATCTTCCTATGCATTTCCATTTCAATAACATCATTTCTAACAATGCAGTAATGTTCTATTACACACCAATGTGTAATTGATTCCTTATGTAATTGACTACGATATGTTTAGTCATTTCCCAGTTGGTGGGCATCTACTTTATAATTCTCTGATACCACAAAAATGCTGCTATGAATAGGCTAATACATGGGAATTTCTAGATACCTTTGATCTTCTCTGGTATATGCCTAACAGTGAACATGGATATTTTAGTCACTTTTGTTGCACAGTTTCAAGTTACTTTCCAGAAGAATTGGATCAACTTACAGTTCTTCAAACATTTGTAAATTTTTATGCCTGTCTCTCCATAACTGTCTCTTCCAACACTGACAATCACCATTTGCAGCTAACAGTAGATAGAGCAGTGGGCCAAGAGTTAGGAAAACTGGTTTAAATCTGGTCTGAGACATTATTAACTTAATCTCTGTTTGCCTCAGTTTCCATATTTGTAATATGGAAATAATACAAATAGCATCTATCTCCCAGGGTTGTAAGGATCAAATGAGATAATATTTCTAAAGTACTTAGCACATTGCTGACAAATAGTAGTTACTTAATAAGTGTTTCCTTCTGTTATCTTGACAATTATCTGAGTAGGAGGTGAAGGACCTCAGAGTTGTTTAGATTTGCATATCTCTTATTATTTGTAATTTGGACCATTCTTTCATACGACTGTTTATGCTGTTATGGCTTTTTTAATATAACTATCCATCTCTTGATCACTTATTTACTGGGAAATGATTTTTGGTCTTATATATTTATTAGTCGCCTATATACTTGAACTATGAGATGTTTATCAGAGATATTGGATACGAAGCTTTTTCCCCCCTGGTCAAATACTTTCGTTCCTATCCTAGTTGATTTAATTTTGTTCATACAAAATATTTTAAAGTTCATATAATCAAAATCATCAGTTTTATATTTTTAAATTGCTTCTATACTTCGTTTTGCTAAGAATTTAAGTCCTAGCCGCAGCTATGAAAAATGATAGCTGCTTTGTTGCTGTTCTATTTTCTTAATGGTATGACCTTTATTATCTATGTCATAGTCATTTTGAGTTTATTATTGCACATAATAATATGCAATTATTATTAATAGAACTTTTATTAAGCACTTACCAAGTAACTAGTAAGACACTGGACTTTCTAGACCAGCAACTGCTGCTCTCAAGAGTCAGGAAAAGCAGCTGAGAAAAGAGAATGCTCTTTAATACTTTGAAGTACACCCTGCCCCCAAACTCCAGTAGTCATCTGATTATAGGATTCCAAATTAGAAGTATGAAAAGACTTCAGGAGTCACATTAATTCAACTCTCTCATATTACATGTGAGGAAAAGGAAAAAGTACTAAATTGAACAACCTGGTATTTGAACACAGTCCTCTGATTCTGGATGCAATGTAATTGAATTCTTCATTATTAATTTACCAGGCTAACTCATCAGGAAGGAACATATCACTTTCAAGAAATGTGGAGTTCCTTATGTATGGAAATCAAGGCCATGCCTGGAAATCAAGATACTTGTGTTTTATTCCTGGACTTCCTACTAATTTCCTTTGGACAAATTGTTATCCTCTCATGCCTGAGTTTTCCTCATTTGTACTAAACTAATTTTGTGAGGGCTTTGAGAAACTGTTCCTATTTTAATATACACTAAGAGGGCATGTTGAATACATTAAAGGGTTACTGTTTCTTCAGCAGGACCTGTATGTTCTATTCAAATCAATAAACAATATACAATAAAAATCTACTAAGTGGCTGCTGTGTGAAAAGTACAACCATTCCTTCATTTCTTTACACAATGGATTTTATTATGGACGTCAGGTTCATGATCACTCACAATTTCCAAGATGTCAAGAAGTAGAGATAAGGAGGAGTAGGCAAGTGTATGTGTGGGAAATGTTGGCTATTTCAAAAAAACTATAAACTTTCAACTACTATGTGAGAAATTTTTCTAAATTACTAATAATAAGAGAAATGCAAATCTAAATAATTCTGAATTTTTACTTCACATTTAACAAATTGGCAAAGAGGACTCGAGATGGAAATAGCTAATGTTGGAAAGGCCAGATATGGGAAGACAGGTGTACTCATATATTGTTAGTGGAACTGTGAAATGATCTAGTTCTAGAAAAAAAACAATTTGGAATTATATTTGGTGACTTTTTTAAAATCACTAAAATGTCCATTTCCTCTGACCAAGAAATCCTGCTATTAGGCATGTGCCCCAAGGAGGTAAAAAAAATTCCCATATACATCAAAGTATTATTTTTTAAATAATATATCAAAAAGGCACTTTTTGTGTAGCAAAGACCTAGAAACAAAGTAGGGGAACAAAATATTATGGTACATAAATGTAATAAAATTGTATTTTACCATAAGAACTCACAAATATGAAAATTTCAGAGAGACAAGGAACTGATGTAGAGTAAACTAAGTACAAAAAAACAACGTGCATAATGATTACAATGTAATGGAAAAAGAAACAGCAATAAAATGAAATGTACAATAAAATGAAATGAAATGTAAAGCTATCTAATGATAATGGTCAAAGTTGGTCCTGGAGTTGAGAGAATGTGCTTACCTTCAATAAAGATGTGAGGGAGTATGAGTGTGGCATGTACTGCCAGATGTAGTAGAGGTTTTTGGTAGTTGTATAAATTACTTTTACCCCCTTTTCTTTTTCAAATAAATGACTCCATGGGTATGGAAGTAGAGAAGATAAGTATTCAGAAATTAATGCAATATAACAACAAAAAGTATCAGTATTTATCAAAGGAGAAAAAAGAGGAAAATAGATCATTTTAATTATTGTGGTTTTCTTAATTATCTCATGACTAATCTCTTTGTCTTCAACACCTTGTGTAGCAGAGAGCTAACAACTTAGGAAAATATGCTACCACAAAGCATTACCATACTGCCCTCTTGGGGGCATACTTTACATTACAGTATTCTGAATTTCTTCTCCATCCCACACCCCACCACACCCCACACCCACATCAGCTTCTAAGGGATAAAAAGGAATGAATTACAAATATGTTATGAGGCATATGTTGGACTAGTTCAATGGGCAGGCCATTCACATGCATGCAATTTTCTGGATAACAGGCATTCTTCTTCTACTTGGTTTTTTCTGTGTGAAGTATTTTTAATTTTTTTAATTTAGGGAATAAAACAAGCATTTCCATAGCATAGTACATGAAATGTGTTGCACATGAAACTGTAAATCTATTATTCCTTTCTATTCTTTTAAATATACAACAAAATTATCATATAGATCTTTTTCCTTCCCTCCCCCTCCCACCCTAGAGATAACTACTACTACTACTACTGCTACTACTACTACTACACATACACACACACACACACACACACACACACACACACATATATATATATATATATATATAAAATCATTCTACTTATACTTCTATTTATCACTTCTTTCTCTGGATGCAGATAGTATCTTTCTTCATATGTCCTTGATAGTTAATATGAGTATTTATAATAGTCAAAATAACTTATTCAAAGTAATTCTTAAAACAATATTGGTGTTACTGTATACAAAGTTCTACTAGTTTTGCTCTTTTCTCTCTTAATTATTTTGTGCAAGTGTTTCCACAATTTTCTAAAATCATTGAACTCAAGATTTCTTATGCTCAGTAGTATTCCATCACAATCAAATACCACAACTTATTCAGCCATTCCCCAATAATGGACATTCCTACAATTTCCAGTTCTTTGCTACACAAAGAAAGCTGCTATAAACATTTTGGAACATATATATGTAGTGGATGGCCTGTGTCTCCACATGGCTCGGTGATGTGGTGAAGAAGAAAGAGACGGCAGGCGGAAGAAGATAGATCAACTCCATTTGTTGATCTGAGGGTCAGGGTATATATATATATATATATATATACAGAAACTGCAAGCCTACATGACATTCTGCTTGTCTCCTGTCCTAGTGATTTGGCCAGTCTTATTGTCTTAAAAGACTGTTAGCCTAAGGGCAATATGGGAAACTTCTATAGTTTTCTTGTTTGTCTCATGGAGACAGCAACAATGGTGGGGTGGGGGAGGGGCATGGAGAGTCATTCCGGATGATAATGAGCATAATCTCAAAGAAGTTTCCCCGATCGTCTGTCCTGAACTTGTCAACCACACTCCATCCTGGCCCTCAACACATATGGATTCTTTTTCTCTTTCCTTAATTATGTTTGGAAATAGACCAAATGGTGGTTTTGCTAGGTCAAAGGGTATAGGTAGCTTAATAATTCTTTGGGCATAATTCCAGATTGCCCTTTATTATGAGCTCATTGAAGAAATACTATACTTTCCTGGAGACCAACAATTCAGTCCAGCATTTGTTACCCACTATGTGAAAGGCACTATTCCTGCTTGCTGAGGGTACAGAAACAAAAACCAACCTCTGCCTTTAAAGAGCTTACATTGCACTGGGCAGTAAAGGAAAAGGTGCGAAAGAAAGAGCTCCGGGCTTGGAATCAGAGGACCAGGGTTTAATTTTCATCTATGCTAATGTGGCATCACATGCGCCTTTATGACTTGTATGAACTTGGTCAAATCACCGAACCTCACTTGCCCTCAGTTTCCTCATTTGTAAGATGATAGGATTGGAATAGCTGTCCACATAAGGTCCTTTGTATTTCTAAATCTATGATGTCACATCTCTATGTGTAACTAATTAAAACAACAGCAACAACTGTGTAATTTGAGCAAAGGGGAGAACACTAAGGGGCTGCGTAAGCACAAGGTAAGAGGGATTTTTGGAATTCAGTTTCCCAGGTTCAGGCTAAATTGTGAACATCTGAAGGCTCAGTCTCCTTTAAACCCCCGCGCTGAGTTACCTGTGACACCTTCTGGCTCTGAGCCTATTAGCTGAAAACTCTACATACCAGGAAGTTGGTATTTTGCCTTGGGGGGGCGGCCTTCTGATTCCTTGCATGGGACTCTGGATTAGCCATTTGTTAAAAGCCTCCCCCAGCTCCCTCACTCAGATATTTTTGGTGTTCCCTGTTTGATGTAGGTGGTTGTATTACTTTGTTCAGACAGTAGGAGCCCTGTCTATGGAATCTCTGGTAATTTCTCTGCTTATTTTTTCTACTTATCTGTCATTAAAATAAGATTGTTGACCCCTTTAAAAGCTGTCTTTCCTTTAGCAAAGTAGATCGAAGAACCTTTGCTAGCAGGTCATCTTGGATGTACTCAGGTGCTTGCTAATACAGTGGGGTAGGGGAGTCAGGAAAGATTTAATTAAAAAATTGGCATTTGAGCTGAGCCTTTAAGAAAGATAAGTGTTCCTCTTGACTGAGAATGCTGGACTCAGGGTTCACAATGATTATTCTTTTGGATGTGAACAATGTAGAAGTATGTTTTGTTTGACTCTGCATACTTGTGATAAGGGTTTCCTTTTTTTAACTATTGATTAAAAATTAAAATAAAAATGGGAACTTGGAAAGGTAGAAATTAGGAGGGAGGACACTCTAGATGTGGAGCAAAGTTTGTGAGAAGCCATATTGACAAGGGATAAAATGTTACAGTTCACCAAACATTGTTCCTATGGGCTGAAATATATGTATATGATGGGGAACAATATGAAATAAGGTATGAAGGTCAGGGTGAGGCAGGCCTTTAACCCTAGGATCAGGACTTTGTATTTGATTCAAGATGTAATAGGAAACTCATTGAACAGAGAGGTGATATGCTCAGACCTGGGACTTAAGGAAATTACTCTGGCAATTGTGTAGAGGTGAACTAGAGAGGGAAGAAAAAGGCTACCATAATAGTCAAGGCAGGAAATGATGAGAGCCTGAACCAGCGTGGTGATGATGTTACTGGAGATGAGGACAAATTCAGGAAAGGTTATAGAGATAGCCTGGACAGAACGTAGCTATTGATTAGGCATTTTCTCTCCAGGCTATGCACCTGACTCTACAGATTTTTATTTCTACCATGTCAATAAAAACCTCTTCATTTTGGAAGCTGCAATCCCATTACTGGACCTCCACACGCTGGAAATGCCCTCACCCCTGTATTGTCTCCTTCTGATCGTCTTGTTCCTCCCAGAATCTCTATTTTAAGGAGGAAGTCCAGGTCAGTTATGTCTTCATTCCTTTACAGTCTGGACTCATGACTCTCCTGAACTTTCTCTACAATGTCCTTAACCAAGTACCTTCATGTCTTCCATCACTTTCCTCTTTTCAGATCCCTTTTATGTGTTGTCTTCTCCCGCTTGAATGTAAGTTCCTTGGGAGTAGGAACTCTCTTTCTGCTTTTATTTACATACCAGTACTTGGTGCATCGTAAGAGCTTGATAAATGCTTTTTAACTTGGCTTGATTTGGGTATTTTATTTATTAAGCTTTTACCATATTCTAGGAACTATATTAAGTGCTGAGATGAAAAGCAAAAACACTTCCTATCCTCAAGGAACTTGCACTGTGATGGAGGAGTCAATATGTGTAGAAATCACTGCTCATGCAATAATTACAGATTTGATGGAAGGTAGTCTTGGAAGAGAAAGTACAATATACCGGGGGGATGAGGAAAAGTGATGGGGACTGTGAGCTCCTTAAGAGTAGGGACTGTTTTTTGCCTTTGTTTTACTAGCACTTAGCACAATGCCTGGCACTTGACTGGAGTTTAATGTTCTTTGCTGAGGGAGATAGGAGAAAGAGCATTATATATGAGAAAAGCATGATTCCAAGTTTATGATCCTGGGTGACTGATATAATTTCAGTGCCCACCAGAGAATTAAGAAATTTGAAAGAGGGGTGCTTTTTATGATCCTGGGTGACTGATATAATTTCAGTGCCCACCAGAGAATTAAGAAATTTGAAAGAGGGGTGCTTCTGAGAAAAGAGGATGAGTTCCATTGCATTTTGAGTCTAAAATGCTATCAGAACATCCAGCACTCTTTTGCTGGTGTGAGACTAGATAAATGGTTAAGCAGAAATAGGCTGTAGAATATTACCAACAATGATACAGGTTAGAAAGGATAGAAAATGCACCCTCAATGACATGTATAATTGGAAAAGGAGGTAGTTTTGTGGCAGGAAAAGGTAATAGCTTTGTAGCTGGGGCATTCTGGTAAATGTATGACCAGCTCTCTGGACAAAGTACACAGTATACTTTTAAGTCTGATCTGCATCACTAATGTTCTCTCCAGCACTTTCTCAAGTCTAGATACTCAACAAAACAATCACTGAAAACTTGGTATGTTTGTTTCTCTTTGAAGAAAAGGACCATTTGCAAAGTCACCAGCCTCACTGCCTATTTTGCAGTCATTTGGGTCTATTAGCCAGATACACATCAAGATGTCTGGAGATGGCTTCAGAGGCAGTGGAAGATCTTGGTCTCATAAAGGAAAGAAAGAAAGAAGAGAAACTATTTTGCCCATCTGACCAGTTCCAGTTGGGTCCCCAGTGCGGCAGCTCCTAGTACTCATGGGGTTGTTGTTTGTCCTTCATTCTTGAGGAGGACCATGACCTCAGGGAGATGATACCATGACATGCAAGTGAACTGGATTTCAGTGAGGGAAGGCTGTGCAAAGTCACCAGCCTCACTTTCTCCTCCAGAGCCATCTGGGCCCAGTGGCAAGATACTCATTGGGATGACTAGAGATGGCCCCAGATGTGGTGGCAAACCCTGATTTATAGTGTTTACTGATTTCAGAAGTGAAGATATACTGAAAATTTAACAATGGTTCTGGCAAGCCAGTAAAAGCTGGCTTCCAGTACATCTCTGGTGTGAGGTAGTAAGATTAAGATATAGCAGACCTTCAGATCAAAGGCTGAGTTGTGATGGTTTTGGTTTTATTTTTGCTTTTTTTGTTAATTAATTTTATTTATTTTCAGGGTTCTACAGCAACTACCATATAACTTAGATTATTATATTCCCCTTCCACCCCCTCCCTTCTCCCTCCCTCTCCAAGATGACATAAAATTTTGTATAGGTTCTACACATACATTCCTATCAAATACATTTTCACTATAGTCATGCTGTGTTGGAGAATTAAAATGAGTGGGAGAAATAATCTAACAAACCAAAACGCAATACACACACACACATACACACACACACAAATGTTCTGCTACAATCTGCGATTGAATTTTATAGTTCTTTCTTTGGATGTGGAAGGCATTTTGCCTCAGAAGACCATTGGGAATTTTTTTTAAGCCCTTGCATTGCAATGAAGTTCCAAGTCTACCAGAAAAGCTCTCACACACTGTGGTCATTACTGTGGAAAAAGTTCTCCTTTTGCTAGCATCAGATCATATGAGTCTTGTCAGGCCTCTCTGAAGTTTTCCTGTTCATCATTTCTTATAGCAAAATAGTATTCCATTACATTCATATACCATAATTTATTCAGCCATTCCCCAATTGATGGGCATCCCCTTGATTTCCAGTTTTTGGCCACCACAAAGAGTGCTGCTATAAATATTTTTGTACATGTGTACATTTCCCATTTTTATGATGTCTTGGGGATACAGTCCTAAAAGCCGTATTGCTGGGTCAAAGGGTATGCATATTTTTGTAGCCCTATGGGCATAGTTGGAAATTGTTCTCAGAATGGTTGAATCAGCTCACAATTCCACCAACAGTGTATTAGTGTTCCAACTCTCCGACATCCTCTCCAACATTTATCATCTTCCTGTTCTCTCATGTTTGCCAATATGATTGGTGTGATGTGGTACCTCAGAGTTATTTTTATTTGCATTTCTCTAATCAAAAGCAATTTAGAGCATTTTTTCATATGACTATAATTTCTTCTTCTGAAAATTGCCTGTTCATATCCTTTGACCATATATCAATTAGGGAATGACTTGTATTTTTGTACATTTGACTCAGTTCTCTATATATTTTAGAAATAAGGCCTTTATCCCCGAGATAAGCTGTAAAAATTCTTTCCCAGTTTCCTACATCCCTCTGAATTTTGGTGACATTGGGCTTAGTTGGGCAAAAACTTTTCAGTTTAATGTAATCAAAATTATCCATCTTGCACTTCATGATGCTTTCCATCTCCTCTTTAGCCAAAAATTCTTACCTTCTCTATAAATCTGATAAATACCCTATTCTTTGCTCCACCAATTTGTCCATAGTATCCATCTTTATACCTAGATCATATACTCATTTGGATTTTATTCTTGTGTACAGTGTCAGGATTGGTCTATGCCTACTTTACTCCGCACTTTTATCCAGTTTTCCCAGTGATTTTTGTCAGTAAGTTCTTATCCCCAAAGCTGGAGTTCTAGAGTTTATCAAATGGTAGATTGGTATATTCTTTGTCTACTGTGTCTTGAGTACCTAGCCTATTCCACTTGTCTATGCTTCTGTTTCTTAGCCAGTACCAAGTGGTTTTGATAATTACTGTTCTATAATACAATTTGAGATCTGGTAGCACTAGGCCACCTTTCCTAGCATTTCTTCTCATTAGTCCCCTTGATATTCTGGACCTTTTTTTCTTCCAGATGAATTTTGATACTATTTTTTCCAGCTCTAGAAAATAATTATCTAATAGTTTAATTGGTATGGCACTAAATAAATAAATTAATTTAGGTAGAATTGTCATTTTTATTATATTGACTTGGCCTACCCACGAGCAACTGATGTTTTTCTACTTACTTAGATCTGACTTTATTTGCGGGAAAAGTGTCTTGTAGTTGTGTTCATATAGTCCCTGGATTTGTTTTGGCAGGTAAACTCCCAAATATTTTATAGTGTCTACCCTAGCTTTAAATGGGATTTCTTTTTCTATGTCTTGTTGTTGGGTTTTGTTACTAATATATAGAAATACAGAAGATTTGTGGGGGTTTATTTTGTAACCTGCAACTTTCCCAAAGTTGTTTATTGTTTCAAGTAGTTTTTTATTTGAATCTCTGGAATTTTCTAAGTATATCATCATATCATCTGCAAAGATTGATAACTTAGTTTCTTCTCTGCCTATTTTAATACCTTCAATTTCTCTATCTTGTCTAATTGCTATAGTTAACATTTCTAGTACCATATTGAATAATAGTGGTGATAATGGACATCCTTGTTTTACTCCTGATCTTACTGGAAATGAATCTAGCTTATCACCATTGCATATTATGCTTGCAGAAGGTTTCAGGTAGACACTGCTTCTTATTTTGTGGAAAGTTCCCTTTATTCCTATGCTTTCCAATGTTTTTAATAGGAATGGGTGTTATATTTGGTCAAAAGCTTTTTCTGCATCTATTGAGATAATCCTGTGATTTCTGTTAGTTTTGTTGTTGATATGGTCAATAATGCTAACAGTTTTCCTAATATTGAATCAGCCCTGCATTCCTGGTATGAATCCTACCTGGTCATAATGTATTATTCTTGTGATAAGTTGCTATATTCCTTTTGCTAAAATCTTATTTATAATTTTTGCATCTATATTCATTAGAGAATTTGGTCTATAAGTTTCTTTCTCTGTTTTGTCTCTTCCTGGTTTAGATATCAAAATCATATTTGTATCATAAAAAGCATTTGAGAGGACTCTTTCCCCAATTTTCAAAAATAGTGCATATAGTATTGGAATTAACTGTTCTTTAAATGTTTGATAGAATTCACTTGTAAATCCATCTGGCCCTGGAGACTTTTCCTAGGGAGTTCATTGATGACTTGTTCAAGTTCTTTTTCTGAGATGGGGTTGTTTAAGTATTCAACTTCCTCTTCTGTTAATCTGGGCAATTTGTATTTTTTAAAATACTCAGTCATCTCATTTAGATTGTTAAATTTATGGGCATAAAGTTGGGCAAAGTAATTTCTAATTATTGTTTTAATTTCTTCCTCATTGGAGGTGAGTTCACCCTTTTCATTTTTGATTTTAGTAATTTGGTTTTCTTCTTTCCTTTTTCAAATCAAATTGACCAAAAGTTTATCAATTTTATTAGTCTTTTCAGGTTTTACTTATTAATTCAGTAGTTTTCTTAATTTCAATTTTATTAATCTCTCATTTCTCATTTGGTATTTATTTGGGGATTTTCAGTTTATTCTTTTTCTAGATTTTTTAGCTGTATGCCCAAGTCATTGATTTCTTTGTTCTCTATTTTATTGATGTAGGCATTCAATGGTATAAGACTTCCCCTAAGAACTGCTTTTGCAGTGTCCCATTAGATTTGGTAGGTTGTCTCATTATTGTCATTCTCTTGAATGAAGTTGTTGATTGTTTCTATGATTTGTTGTTTAACCCACTCCTTTAGGATTAGATTATTTAGTTTCCAATTGATTTTTGGTTTATCTTTCCCTGGCCTTTTATTACATATAATTTTTATTGCATTATGATCTGAGAAGGATACATCGACTATCTCTGCCTTTCTACACTGGAGTGTGAGGTTTTTATGACTTAGAACATGGTCAATTTTTGTATATGTGCCATGTACTGCTGAGAAAAGGATCTATCATATCTACCTTATCTAGTTTTATTTACCTCCTTAACCTCTTTCTTGTTTATTTTGAGGTTAGATTTATCAAGTTCAGAGAGGGGGAAGTTGAAGTTCCCTACTAGTATAGTTTTGCTATCTATTTCTTCCTTCAACTCCTCCAACCTCTCCTCTAAGAATTTGGAGCATACACGTTTGGTAATGATATTGCTTCATTGTTCATTGTGCCTTTTAGCAGGATATAGTTTCCTTCCTTATCTCTTTTTATTAGATCTATTTCTGCTTTTGTTTTGTCTGAGGTTAGGATTGCTACCCCTGCTTTTCTTATATCTGCTGAGGCACAATATATTCTGCTCCAACCTTTTACCTTTACCCTGTGTGTATCCCCCCATTCCAAATGTGTTTCTTGTAAACAACATATTGTTGGATTATGGCTTTTAATCCATTCTGCTATCCGTCTCTGTTTTATGGGAGAGTTCATTCCATTCACATTCACAGTTATGATTACAATCTGTGTCTTCCCCTCCATCTTCTTTCCCACTGTTAGTGCTTTAAGTTCTCCCATCTCCCTTCCCCTTCTCAGTAGTTTTACTTTTCACCACCACCTCCCGCAGTCTCCCCTTCCTTCTTTTAGCTCCCTTCCCTTTTACTTCCTTTTACCCTTACTACTTCTTCACTCCCTTTTACTTCCCCTCCCCTTTCTTCCCCCTTCCCCATCTACTATCTATAGAGCTAGTTAGATTTATATACTTAAGTTTATTGCTCCCTCCTTGAACCAAATCAGATGAGAGTACCTCACAAACAATGCTCATCTCTCTCCCCCCTCTTTCTCTCTACTATAATTTTCTACTTCTTCCTGTGATGTAATTTACCATTTTCTTCTTCCTTTTCACATCTCCTGTTACAATCCCTTTGCATACTTAAATCATATTTTTATCATCATATCATTTACTTTATACCCATTTCCTCTATGTATATCCCTTTCATATTTCATAATAGGTGTACAATTCTCAGGATTAACAAGTATCATCTTCCCTTATAAGGAGGTTAAACAGTTTGCCCAACTTGAGTAACAAGTTTTTCTTTTCCCCTGTTTACCTTTTTAGGCCTCTCTTGAGACCTGCATTTGAAGATCGAATTTTCCATTGAGTTCTGACCTTTTTGTCAAGAAGGTTGGGAAATCCCTAATTTCACTGAATATCCTTCTCCTTGCTTGAAATGTTATGCTGAACTTTGCTGGGTAATTGATCCTTAGTTGCAGTTCTAGATCCTTTGCCTTATGGAATATCATATTCCAATTTCTTTGATCTTTTAATGTAGAAGCTACAAGGTCCTGTGTGATTCTGACTGTTGCTCCTCAATATTTGAATGGTTTCTTTCTGACTGCCTGTAGTATTTTCTCCTTCACTTGTTAATTCTGTAATTTGCCAATAGTATTTCTTGGGGTTTTAATTTAGGATCTCTTTCAGGAGGTGAATGGTGGATTCTTTCAATGACTATTTTACCCTCTGGATCTAGCATTTGGGGGCAGTTTTACTTGATGATTTCTTGGAAGATATTATTCAGACTCTTTTTTTCATTATGGTTTTCTGGTAGGCCAATAATTCTTAAATTTTCTCTCCTGGATCTATTTTCCAGGTCAGTTGTTTTTCCAATTAGATATTTTACATTTTTGTCTATCTTTTCATTCTTTAGATTTTGTTTGACTGGCTCTTGATGTCTCATAGAGTCATTAGTTTCCACTTGCTCAATTCTAATTTTTTTCAAATTGTTTCCTTCAGTTAACTTTTCCATCTGTCCAATTGTTCCTTTTAAGGAATTACTTTCTCCAGTTCATTTTTGTGCTTCCTTTTCCTTTTGTTCAATTTATCTTTTTAAAGAGATGTTCTTATCAGTGAATTCTTTTTTCATACTTTTAAAATTATTGGCCACTTTTTCTTCTATTTCCTTCTTCAGCTGTTTCAGGAGAGCTGTTTGTGCATGCGAGCAGTTCATAGTCCCTTCTGAAGTTTCAGATGAAGTACAGTCTCACTTCTGACTTCTTTGGTATTCTTCTTTTGGTCTTTGTCCCCATAGAAAGATTCTGTGGGTTTTTCACACTTGTTTTGCTTTTTCTTGCTCATGATGGTGATTATATGTTGTGGCTTCTGGTGATTTCATTTAGAAGCTTCAGAACTTGGTGTTGAGCTCACTAGTGTAAAAAAGCTAAGGGCAGATGCCTTTTTATCTTTTTGTTTCATGTTTCTCCAATCAGCCCTGTGGCTAGCTTGTTAAATGTTGGGGAGGGGTGGTCTGGTCCCAGGAGATCTCCTCAGCTGACCTGAGGCAAAGGCAAGCTCAGGGGTTGGTGATCCTCACTCCCCTATTGTCTTCCCATTTCCCCTGGAGTGCTGAGGAACGCCTGGGTTCTAATGTAAGTTTCCACCCCTCCTTGAGCTCCTCTCCTAGCACTGAGGTACACCTGGGTCCTAGTGTGAGTTTCCACCACCCTGGGGCCCCTCTCCTTTTGGTTCACCTTTGCCACAGTAAGAGGAATCCCCCTTAGCTATTTTCCTAGCCTCTGGTGTTATGAGACTGTTTGCCCCTTCACTGTGCCACTGATCTGAGATTTTTCTGGGGAAATATTTTATGGTTCTTTTGAGGTCCACAAAGGGGGAGGAGAGAGCACTTACCAATCACTCTGCCATTTTAGCTCCTGGAAGTTCAAGTAGGTGACTTCCAGATGTTTAATCTGTGGGCTGAAAGTCTTAGGAGCTGATGTGGCTGATAGCTGTGGCTCAGTGGCTGTCACTCAGCTCTGCTGATCTCTCACCCTGGGCTGCCACTCCACCATTCTGCCAGCTGCTGCCTCAGGCCTCCTTGGGGCTTTCCTGCTCCACTGCACTGGACATGCTGTGCTGTGTGCTGTGGGCTACTCCCGGCAGAACACATCCTTCCCTTGACCTTCCAGTCTATCCTGGGCTGTGAATCTGCCACAGTCTGTTTCCTATTGGATTTTGCACCTCAAAAATTTGGTCAGATTCTCTTTTTAGAGGTATCTGAAGGAGTTTGTTTAAGAGCTTAGGTGAGTACTTGCTCTCCCTCCACCATCTCAGCCCCACCCTCCTTATTTTTGCTTTTTGATAGGGAGAGAGGATGATGTATAAAACCTGTTATTTCAATAGTGTAGGGAACTACAAAAGAGGAAGCTCCTCCTACTAGTTCTCTCTCTCTCTCTCTCTCTCTCTCTCTCTCTCTCTCTCTCTCTCTCTCAGTTAGTTGCCTGGGACACTGAGCTATTAAATGATCGGCTTACTTTCACAAGGCAGGTATATATCTTAAGGACTTAAACCTGGGTCTTCTGTACTCCAAGGTGGCCTCTCTTGAATATATGATGATATTTCTCATGCTGCCTTGCTATCCTTGAAATCGAAAAGATCTAGCAAATATGTAGAATGTGAGGAGTGGATTTATTCAATTCAATAAATAATTATTAAGCACTTACTATGTGCCAGGCATTGAGCTGAGCACTAGATTGACTATGGAGGATAGATGGCAGGGGCCACAGAATGAAAAGTTATGGATGGATTTTGATTTGCATAGGGTAAAAAGAGAGGAACCACATCAGTTGTAGCTCTTTTGCCATATGGGCTGGTTATTTGTTCAGATAAACAGGCCTCCTTGGTGTCTGACTAAATAAAAAGGAAAACAAAATCTAGGTCAAGCAAGAACAGCATGATGTAGGGGGAAAGAGTGATGAATTTGGAGTAAGAGAAACCTGAGTTTTAATTTCAGGCTCTGTCATTTACTGTATGTATGTCCTTGATCAAGTCATTAAATCACCATATTTCCTCCTAATGTGGCTGAGGTCAATGGCCTAGTTTGGACTAGAGGTAGGGACAGGAATGATTGCACTGGAGCATGGGACAGTTGGAGAGCTGACCTGGTGGGCTTCAAAGCATAAGGGCATTCAGCATTCATTCATATATAAACATTTATTAAGCACCTACTATGTTCCAAGCACTGTACTAGCTAGAGGCAATCCAAAGACAAAAATGAAATAGTCTCTGCACTCAAGGAGTTTACATTTATTGAAAGGGACACCACATGAAAACACAAAACTATTAAAGCTTAAAACTGTACTTAGATTTTTTTGGACACCCTGTGTATACACAATTTATGCAAAATAAGTACAAAGTAAGGTGAGCATAGAGTTTGGTGGCACAGTGGATAGAGTGTAAGGCCTGGAATCAGGAAGACACATGTTTCTGAGTTCAAATCTGGCCTCAACACCTACTAGCTGTGTGACCCTGGGCAAATCACTTAACCCTGTTTGCCTCAGTTTCCTCATCTGTAAAATGAGCTGAAGAAGGAAGTGGCAAACCACTCCAGTATCTTTAACAAGAAACCCTTCTCTCCAAAAAAGAGGTCATGAAGAGTCAGACACAACTAAAATGACTAAATAACAGGGTAAGCATGAAACCCTAATAGCAGGCCCTTAAAAAAGCATCAGGAAAGGCCTCAAGGAGGAGAGAAACAGCACTAGGAAATGGACAGACTTCACTAACTTTCCAATTATGTTTAGAGCTCATGGGCATACTCTACTGGAAAATATCTCATGAGCTGGATTTGGC